>JASDDO010000257.1:0-500000 GCA_030015575.1 Agapanthus africanus | reverse complement strand
AGTCAGCAAAGGCCTCGAGCTGGAGGTCTTTTCCGCCATACACCAATAACATCTTCTTAGTCCTTCTCAGGTACTTGAGAATGTTCTTTACCGCTATCCAGTGTTTCTCCCCTGGGTTCGACTGATACCGGCTTACAACGCTCAATGCGTATGCTACATCTGGTCTGGTACACAACATCGCATACATTATAGAGCCTACCGCTGAAGCGTAGGGTATAATAGACATGCGATCCCTTTCCAAATCAGTCTTGGGAGACATATCTTTAGAGAGGGTGATCCCGTGACAAGCCGGTAAATTACCGCGCTTGGAATCTTCCATACTGAACCTTTTCAGTATGGTGTCAATGTACCTTGACTGTGAAAGTCCCAACATCCTCTTAGATCTATCACGATAGATCTGGATCCCCAGAATGTAGTTGGCATCACCCAGGTCCTTCATGGAGAACCTCTGCGACAAGAATCCTTTGACTGACTGTAGCATAGGAATATCATTTCCTATTAGGAGAATGTCATCCACGTATAAGACGAGGAATACCACAGTTCTCCCTACAATCTTACTGTAAATGCATGGTTCATCTGGATTTTTGATAAAGTCGAATTCTTTGACAGTATCATCAAAGCAGATGTTCCAACTCCGTGATGCCTGCTTAAGTCCATAAATGGACTTGAGCAACTTGCACACTCTACCGCTGCTCCCACTCTGATTGAATCCCTCCGGCTGATCCATATAGACGCACTCTTCCAAATTTCCATTTAGGAAAGCCTTCTTTACGTCCATCTGCCAGATTTCATAATCGTGGAAGGCAGCAATGGCAAGAAGGATCCGAATGGATTTCAGCATAGCCACTGGAGAAAAGGTCTCGTCATAGTCCAAACCTGGTCTTTGACGAAAACCCTTTGCAACAAGTCTAGCTTTATAGGTCTCAACCTGCCCATCTACGCCAATCTTCTTTCTGAAGATCCATTTGCAGCCTACGGGTTTTACCCCTTCTGGAGCAAAGTCCAAAGTCCAAACTTTGTTTGTGTACATAGACTCCATCTCGGCCCGCATTGCATCCAGCCATTTTACCGAGTCACCGCTCTGAATGGCTTGCTGGAAGCTAGTAGGCTCACCATAATCCATAGTGCAATCCTCTCTATCCCCATCAATGAGAAAACCGTAGTATCTCTCGGACGGATGAGACTGCCTACTGCTTCTGCGGAGTGGCGCTGGGATGTCCTGTTCTTTCGAACCCTCTGGTTCTACCAAGCTTTCAGTAATAGCTTGTGGTTCTGTAATTTCTTCCAGTTCTATTGCGCTCCCACTTATCTGATTTTCCAAAAACTCAGTTTCCAAGAAGCGGGCATGACGAGAAACAAAAACCTTTTGTTCCTCTGCGTAATAGAAAAGATACCCCTTGGAGTTCTTTGGGTATCCCACAAACTTACACTGTACCGAACGTGCCTCGAGCTTGTCCGCATGCTGCTTTTTTACAAAAGCTGGACACCCCCATGTCTTAAAGTGTTTAAGACTGGGTTTCTTCCCACTCCACATCTGATATGGTGTCGTAGGCACTGACTTAGTAGGAACTTGGTTCAAAAGATATGCAGCTGTCTCTAGTGCATAACTCCAGAAGGATCGCGGCAACTCAGCCTTACTCATCATGGAACGAACCATATCCAATAGGGTTCGATTCCTTCTTTCCGATACACCGTTGTGTTGTGGTGTGTATGGAGGAGTAAGTTGAGAGAGAATTCCGTTCTCTTTTAAGAAGCCCAGAAACTCGGCACTCAAGTATTCGCCACCTCGATCAGATCTCAGTGTCTTGATACTTTTGCCTGTTTGTTTTTCAACTTCATTCTTGTATTCCTGAAATTTCTCAAAGGCCTCGGATTTGTGCTTCATTAAGAAGACATGCCCATACCTAGAGAAATCATCTGTGAAAGTAATGAAGTATGAATAACCACTTCGCGCATGTGTAGACATTGGACCACACACATCACTGTGTATGAGTCCCAAGAGCTCGCTCGCTCTTTCTCCGTGTCCAGTGAACGGAGTCTTTGTCATCTTTCCCATGAGACATGATTCACAAGTGGCATAAGACTGGTACTCGAACGGATCCAAGTATCCTTCTTTATGTAACTTTGTCAACCGTGTCTCATTAATGTGACCCAGTCTACAATGCCATAAGAAAGCCTGATTTAATTCCGGAGACTTTCTTTTAAGTGTGTTCTGGACACTGAAGACCTGAGCTTGATTCAAAACGTATATACCGTATTTCAATGTACCTGACCCAATCAGTACTTAATTTAGGTGGATGTTTACTACATCGCTTACAAAAGTAAAATCATATCCTTCCTTAGAAAGTAAGGATACAGATATGATGTTACAAGTCGCACCTGGTACATAAAAACAGTTACGCAGAATCAATATCTGCCCAGTTGTCAGTCCTAAATGATATTCCCCTACGGATTCAGCATACATGCTCATTCCGTTAGCAACCCTGAGAGTCATATCACCTTTCCTGATAACCCTACGGTTTCTTAAAGCCTGTAACGAATTACAGATATGAGATCCTGATCCGGTATCCAATACCCAGGAAGTAGGGTTAACTGACATACAGTTCTCTATCACAAACACACCCGAAGCCGAAGCCACAACATGCTTCGAATTCTGGCTACTGTCTTTACAAGCCCTGCAATCCTTCTGCCCATGTTCATTCCCGTAACAATAGGAACATCCTTCTTTTACTACATCTGTTCCTGAAACTTCTGCCCATCCCTTTCTTTCTACTTCCCTAGTTTCCTTTAGGGTAGTAGGTAGAGACTGTTGAACTGAGTCAGCATCTGACCCGTTCTTCAACGTGGTCTTCAGGTCCGAGAGCTCAAAAGAGCTGGTCTCTGTAAGGACGTTGCCCCCTACAGATGACCCGATAGCCAACCTCGCTGGAAGCAATTCGTTCGAGGTCTCATATCTTGCGATTCGAGATTGCTCTCCATATAAAACTTTGTTATGGAGTAAGATAGAAGCTGAGTCCATCTTCTCGTGCTGCCTCTGGTATATACCATCAACTGAGGCTAACACGAGGCACTTGGCTTTCGCACAGTCTTCTTCCGATGTCCTACGAATATCAATATCCGTGACAGGGGAAACTGGACCTGAGACGGAAGGGGTTGGATCAGTCAAGAGGTGTCCCAGCTTGTCCTGGGCAATGGACATCTGGACAGACCTTTGCCAGTCATAACAGTCAGATTCAGTCATTTTATTATCTAGATGTAACCTAGGTGCGGTCACTGGGTCGCTGCAATTAAGAGAGAGAGAAGAAAACACTTAGCATGATGCTCTTGCAAGTTTAGATTGGTTTTTAATTTATCTAAACAGGATGGCTCCCACTGTCTCTCGAATCCCTCCTCAAACCACAAAGGAAGAATTAGTCGGGATCTTTCTCACCGTACAATACTTGCTTAACCGTTCAGCCAGGCCAGTGTCGGTACTTCGAGGGAGGTTTTCTAACGCTTTCGTGAAGTTCCTTAATTAAGTAACCTCTTTTCCCTGTGGGCGTTGCCCCGCTAACACCTTTCTAGACACCTACTAGGTTTATAGCATTGATCGTTAAGTGAGAGTTTTCCCGAGGAGTAGCATATACTCACAGTAGGATCGGGATCCAAATATCATCGCGTGATAAAACCGAAGGAATCCTACCAGAATCATCACACTCCAAATGGTATGCAGCGCTAGCAAGTTTCAGTACTTTTGAAACTCCCGATGTAGATTTTTGCCCCATGCTCTTATGACCTTGACTAAGGCCAACAAATCATAAGTCACATGTCAAGTTCTACCCGTCGTTATCCAGGTTAATTTGAACCCACCCGTATATACCCTTGACTATGGCCAACAAAGCAATACGACTGTCCCAAACCAACGCATTCTATCTATGCAACATATGAATACCCACCAGCTACCAAACACTGTGCCTTGACTAAGGCCAACAAACACAGCTTGAATACTGTTGAATATTTATATGAAACGACGGAGGGCTACGGATGGTTTTGGAGAAACCGTGAACGTAGTGAACTTGATATAGTCGATGGAACGAGATAGCTTTTAAAAGGAGTGGTTCAAGCTCCGCGTTTAAAATGCTTATTTTTGAAAAGAACCGAGTGGTTTTCAAAGTGTTCCAACGACTTTTACTTGGTTTATTTTCTTGCATTAGTTCTTTTAATGCGTCCCATCATTTAATCCTACCATTGCAGAAAACAACCAAAATATGACGTACGCTTATGCCATTCGCATTCTCCATGGGGCCCCGTCATCACCCGTTAGGTTACTTAACTAACGACAGAGCGGGGGCTGGGCTAGCGCGGCTGTAAAACATAAGCAACGCCTAAATAGTTATCATATATAAATATATAGCAATGATAGACATTACAGATCACAGATGAATACATTGGATATACTAGGAATCCGCAATCCGTTCGAGCCTGCAACGAAAAGCGGATTACACGGTCGCGGTGAATAGCCAATACCCCACCCAAGACCCCTACGGGTGCGGCAAACGACCCGCCGAGTACCCGAAGCGAAGCAACCTCCCTCACCACCGTGAGTAGGCCACTCGGCACTTCTAGATACCCGGTAGTTTGTGCACCCCCTCTATGGGTCTATCCTAGGAGCAAAAACAGTAAAAATAATTATACAATGACGGCTACAACCCCGACCTGGTTGTGCGGCCAAACAAATAATAATATTACATCAATTTACATATTACAATGAATGAAAGAAAAAGCAACACTCATCTCACATCCACCCCGGCTATTCATCCGCGACAATCCAACCCATTCATATACACATACCATCATCAATCACAGATCACAGATATGTATAACCCCGACTAATCGACATATAGCGATTAGCCGACGTTCAATACATATAAACATCACAGATATAACCTTTTAGTCAAAGTGTATTGAAGTTCGGAAAAAATACGGATTTATAGGCCCCCAAAAACAAATTTCTATTCTGGAAAATCTGGGCACATATAAACCATCTTAAAAATCCTAAAACCAAGCCAGAAATACACTGCACCAAACTCGACCCAGAGAAGAGCCAAGATGGCCGCGGTTGCGCGGCAATAGCTTGCTATTGCCGCGGAACCGCGGCTCTTTGGTCGAATCTTTGGATCGTTTTTTGTGGCTTTCTTCACAAAACCCTGAGATGATTTTTGGAGTACAATTTATTTTGTTTTGAACAGAAAAAAAATTTAACAGAAACTTAGGGTTTTGAAAACTCGGTTTTTCGATTTTTCCAATTCGAACTTCGATACATTCAGCTACCTAGCTAGTTTATGTTTAGTTAGGCTCTGATACCACTGTAAGTCCACGTTGCCCACCCCGGTACTTGCGGGGAGGCGGAAAACGGAATAAAAATCGAATTTTTATGAGCTTAGGCAACATGGACTTGACTATGAAGGATCTTTGCTAAACAAAAACAAGCTAAAGCTAACTAGAAACTAGCTAAGTGCTAGAAAGGTTATACCTTGGGCTTTATGTCCTTCTCTCCTTGCTCCTTGGAGTGGTGGAAGGAGGTCACCTTAGTCGTCTTCTCACGTCGAAGAAAGATCCACCCGAAAGCCTCGACCTTTGGCTTCAACTCCAAGCTAGAAGTAACTAGGGTGCAAGAAGTGCTAATCCTTGAACCCTAGATGAGAGTAGAGATTATCAAGAGAGGGTTTTTCTCAAGTTCAAATGTTTCTCAACACATGAGAGGGGAGAGCTTGAGGGAGAGAAAGAACAAGAGAGAGAATGTGAATAATAGAATGAGAGAATAATATGAAGCATTCTCTCATATATGTGATTATTGTAATTAGATAATTAGTGAGATAATTGTCATGGCTAAATCAAGACATGACCATTATCATTTCATTTTTAATGCAAATTGTAAGGATCAAAGAGCATCTTCCAAATGAAATGATGATGGTCAAAGTGTCAACCAAGGTCAACAAGTCAAGAAGGTCAAATGGTCAACAACCATAACCATGCACAATTATTAAACTAATATCAATTAACAATAATACACACATAAGCATTAGGGTTAATAAAATGACAATAGTCATTAACCCTAATCAAAGTCCTCTCCCTCTGTCTCAAGCAACTGTGCATACGCACCCGTATTCGTGATCCGAGGAACACGAATACAATGAGAAAAACCAATCCCAAATCATATACTAGGATCCGGCTTAAACCAAAGCCCGCCAGTATAAGCTGTCCGGACAGCAAACGTGCACAAGTGCGCGGATGTGAACGAACCCTGCCGCAAAACCATGCGACCTCTACTCATTTTCCTGAAGGCGAATAGCTCTCTGTGTGGGACTCTAAAGACTCGACACTGCGCTGGCAGTGGGTTTAACCACAGACCGCAAGCGGCACTAGCTGTACGTAACGGTCCCCAGGTAGATGTCGATAAGAAGACTGACGAGGTGAACCCCATCTGAACTCCTACTGAGCCTGTATGTGACAATCTCCGTACAGTCCGGTCTGTTCGTCTGATACATCGCATGGCGGGCCTAGGGGGGCGGTGAACGTCAGTCCCCTAATAGCGGTACAAGTCGTGTCGGAGTGTAGCCCAGAATACCCTGAGATAACACTGGAAACCTACCAGTATATCTCTCTTGCCCTGGCCAGGGACTACTCATGTAATGGCTCTCCTGGACACAGCGCGATGTCAACCCCCAATACCGGGAGAGACGAATCATGTCTAACCGTCACTGCCTCCAAGTGCTTCGGGACTGCACCCAAAAACTACCTGTTTGCACGACTCCTTTGAGCCGTGGTAGGGTAGTAATCAAAGTGCAGTGGGAATACACTCGAGGCGAAGTGACAGTGTCAAGTCAGCGGACTAAGCTGTACTCATGTCACCTGGGAACTGATAACCGACGATAGGTATAATACCAACCAACAGTTCCCGACGAGTCCTGTCCAGTGTACTCGTAACCTAACGAGCACCCACATACTATCTCAAGTACGACGTACTGACGGCTGTGGGACAGACCGTCTCCCACACTGGGATGAGAAGCGCATACGTTAGTCTACTCCGGAGTATCGATGCCCTGTCTCGATAGTCCAATGACTAGGGACCTGTATAAGGATGTGCTTATAGATCACCCAGCTCCCACGAGTGTGAGCGCCATCACAATGCTGGTAATCAAGCAAAGATCCTAAGGGCTCTACTAATATGTATATCAGCGATATGCTAAAAGAAACACATGTACATATTAAAGCAGAGACAAACCAAGTAGCATACTACCATTTCGAGCAAGATTGTATATACAACTGTGAATATCCCAAGCTTCCATCAAGTAATATACAAACTAGTATGATACAGTAATGGCCTCTAGGGCATATACACTAACAGCATCTGCCCCGAATCTCAGGCTAGACGTCCTCGCGTCGTCGCGGCCGCCATTCGGAGGGGAACAGATTCTGGCACGCCCGGTGGGACCTTTTTCTCTTTCCACTCCACACTTCGTGTGTCGTCCTCGCGAACCAATCGCGGTTTGTTAAATGGTTGCCTTTGGATTTCAAGTTACTAAGATTTGGTCTTTTGTCTGGCGCAGAACTCAAGCATCAATGGCCTTTAACTGCACCAAATGCTCGAAGTGCCACTACAACGGATGCTCCACCTCCTCTGGAGGTGTAGCATATGGGCCCCAAGCGGCCTCCTTCCTCACTCTGCCAGTAGACCAGATGACCCAGGCCACCACCGGCCTATTTTTCGGGACCATGATCCCGCCTACAAGCCTCTCTATGCCAATACGTGCACTGGAAGTGAACAAGAAGTCGGTCTTCGACCGGCTCACTGCTACGACGGCCCCTGTCAACGGGTCGTCCACTACCAAACCAACAGCCTCCGTCTTCGACAGGCTAGATCAAAGCTCTGAGGGGCCCGCTAGGAAGCCCATGAACTCTAAAATGGCTATCCCAAGGAAGGCAATATCCGTTGCTCCATAAGTCGTCAAGGCGGCTTCCCCTATCAAAGAGTCAGTCTTTTCAAGACTGACTATTCCTGCTCCTGCCCCTGCTCGAGAATCTGTCTTCGACAGGTTGAATATCATCCCTCAAAGGACAACCTCAGTCTTTAAGAGATTAACACCAGCGGCACCTCATTCAGACAGGGGGCAAAAAGAAGCTGTCTCTATCTCCGAGCCAGTCCCAACGGTTCATCATGCTCGACGTCGCCATTGGCAACGAGTGAGGAAGGCAGGGGGCAACTCCCCCTCAGGGTTAACTCCACCGGCTCCGGTGGTAGAAGTCAGCGCTGCTGTTCCAACTGGGAACAGCTTTGAACTGTTGAGGAGGGTACGTAAGAACTCTCCAACCGCTACATTGAAAAGATCTCCTCCGCCCGCGGAGAGAGTTCCAGAAACGAAGCAAGAACAGCCCCCTCAACGGCTGTCCTCAAAAATTTATAAAGTTTGGCGGAGAGTTCAGGACTCTGTAATTGACCCAGATCGCTCTCGTCAACAGAAAAAGGAGAAAGTGGAAAAAGAAAAAGACCGTCCGATCAAACAGGAAAGGATGACAGTCACCAGGGTGCCCAAAGCAACGGCCCCCTCAACTTCTATGGCCCATAAAAGAAGAAGGCCGGAGAAAACCCCCGCGCCGGCGGAAAATATCAGAGGTGGTGAACCCAAACGCCCTAAGTCAGGGGGCATTGTAGTTCATACCGTCTATGTGGTGTCTGGTAAAGAGGACAGTCGCATATCTACGGGTCATCGACCGCTTACGCGATTAGTGACCAAGGCGCAGGAGCAGCAGCAGAAGCTCCAAGAGATGATGAACGCTATGGCCGCACTTACAGGGCCAAAAGAAAACCCTGAAACGTCCTTGGATGAACGCCAGGAGGAAGAAACCGACGCCGAATTCCTTCGTCGAATATTGAAGAAGAAGGACAAAGAGGCTGCTGAACAAGCAGCCAACATACAGCGTATGGGCCTCCTCTTCCAAGACATGATAGGGATGATGATACAACAAGATCCTCCGGCTGAAGAGCCCCCGATCGTCCTTGGAGACGATAAGGGAGAGACATCAAATCCTCCGCCAGCTCTGTCAACGGCTAAAGATGATACAATCTCTAAAGCTGATTTGGACGAGTACATAGCCCAGCAAATACGGGTTCATCATGCGATTGAAGCAGCCGACCAGGTCGTAAAAACGGGGCGGCCATATCCAAGTTGGTACGATCAAATCAAGTACCCGCCGGGTTACACAATTCCCAAGTTTCATGTCTACAAGGGGACAGGCAATCCTCACCAGCACGTTGCCCAGTTCAGGGCACTCTGCGGCAACACCGGCGGTGACGACAAGCTGTTGCTTCGCTAGTTTGTTGGAAGCCTATCAGATACGGCGTTCAAGTGGTACTCTGAGCTCCCGAACGACTCTATTAAAACCTTCGCGGAGATGGAGATGCTGTTTACTCAGCGTTTTGCAAGCGCCAGTGAACGCATCCCGATGACGGCACTGATTAACGCCAGGGTAAAGCCAAGTGAAACGTGGGTCCAATACGCAACACGATGGCGAAACCTATGGTCGAAATGCGAACAACGCATAGAGGAGGCACCTGCGGTAGGCATGTTCGTGGGTACCCTTGACCCTCAAGCGACCATCTTGCAATTCATGATGTTCTTCAGGCCGACCACCTTCCAGGCTTTGATCGACAAATTAGCCCAAATGGACCAGATGCGCCATGGACCGTCTCCTCCAAAACCTGATTCTCGAAATGAGAAAAGAAAAGGGAAAGCGATCGTTGTCGCCAATGCTCAACGACAGCCGAGCAATTCAAAACCGGTCGTTCGCCAAAACAATGTGCGTCCGCTCCCATCCCTCGAGGAGAGACTAAGACGTCCTTACTCGTTTCCTCAGAATAAAACGAAAAGACTGTTCGAGCTGGCAGTGCGCAACAGACTCATCAATCTGCCGAGTCCAAAGCGTCTGTCACAGCCAGACGATCTTAATAATCCCAATTATTGCCCTTACCACCAAACGGTAAGTCACCCGATCGAGGATTGTTTCGTCTTTAAGGGATGGATCGAGGATCGGTACCTATAAGGCAAATTCGCGCTGTCTGAAAATTGGAAGGTAAACCCGCCACAGCCGCATACTCCAAAGAAAACGGATACAATGGGTGCAGCTTATTCTATCGTCGAAGATGAAAATGATGGAGAAAACTCATCAGATGAATCCGAAGTGTCATGTGATTTCTCATTCACTGGCAGATGATGAAGAGGCTTCTTGCGCCGAGAAACCAATGGCGAACCCTGAGCCGGAGACTCTACAGCCATCAGACGAGTTGATCGATGTCTTCCTAAATGAAATTCGTCTGAAAGCAAAAGCCAATCAAGAGCATGAAATGGCCATACTGGAAAGAGCCAAGGCATTCCCGTCAAATCAAAAGCCATACACTGCAGGTAAAAACAAATTCAAGACGAGGAAAAGGTTCGCCAAAGCTCTATCAGTAGGAATGAAGCTACCACCCTCTGAAGAAAATACTCTCGCTGAGGTAGAGATACACCCTAACTTCTGTTTATATCATCAGAAGATCATACATCCTACCGAAGACTGCGAATCCTTTAACTGTTGGTGGCAAGGGTATGTCGCTCAAAAGCAACACTTTGACAGGGCAAAATGTGAAGCTCGTAGATGCCGAAAAAATGCGATAGATGAGCGCAAGAGAGCCGCCGACGATTGTCATATAGCCGACTCCAAGGGATCACAAATTATCACCTTTGGAAGCGACTCTGACGAAGAAGCTACCCCCAACCCTTCTCTCGGGGAATCTAGTTCAAAAATAAAGGAATTGAGGAGCTGCGAGAACGTTCAGCCGTACAATAGCACGCTACTCAAAAAAAATCTCAGCTCCGCAAACAACGGAGCGAACAAAAAGGATAAAGGAAAAGGAAAAACGGCCTTCGTCGCCAGCGCTCAACAACAATCAAGTGACCCTAGACCGGTTGCTCGCCAAAGCAACAAGCGGCAACCCCTCCAGGAAAAGTTGAAACGTCCTTACTCATTTCCGCAAGATAAAACAATGGGACTGTTCGAACTGGCAGTGTGCGACAGACTAATCAATCTGCCGAGTCCAAAACGTCTGTTACGGCCAGACGATGTTAATAATCCTAATTATTGCCCTTACCATCAAACGGTAGGTCATCTGATCGAGGATTGCTACGTATTCAAAAACTGGGTTGAAGATCACCAACAGGGCAAGTTCGTCATCTCCGAAAACTGGAAGGTGAGCCCGCCACAACCATACGCTCCGAGAAAGATGGATACGCCCGGGGCATCATGCTCAGTCATAGAGAAAGCCTCATAGACCGAAAAGTCAATAAACTAGATATTCGCCTCAAATACGGCAACAACGGATCGAAACGTCCTTAAACTAATGATGGACCGTAATGTCCTAAAACTTGCAAACGATTGAAACGTCTTTAAACTAACTACCGCAGCATCCTTAGGCTGACGAGATAAAAAAAAGAAGAAGAAGAAAAATATAATAAATGAAAACGGTATGTCCATAAGCAAAAAGGGCACGGATGAAAACCCGAAAGGGCTCCGTGAGTAAAAACAGCAGGGCTACCGGCGAGTGTTCGTGAAAACCCGAAAGGGCGCGACCTCGTAAAAAAAAGAAGAAAAAAAATATAATAAAAAGAAGAAAATAAAAAAAAACGGTATGTCCATGAGCAAAATGGGCACGGATGAAAACCCGAAAGGGCTCCGTGAGTAAAAACAGCAGGGCAACCGGCGAGTGTTTGTGAAAACCCGAAAGGGCGCAACCTCGTTAAAAGACACTTATAGGGTCCTCTCGACCTTGTAAGGAGAAACCACCCGCGTGAGATCCTTACGACTCACAAGAGAACAACACACTTAGGGATCTCCACGATTCCTAAGGAGAAAATATGTTGGTTATATGTATGCCCTAGAGGCCATTACTATACATAGGATGTATATTGTAGTGGATGCTTGGACATATATAGGGAGGACTTTCTTGCTGGACATGATAGTATGCTATCTGGTTGCTCTTTACCTTAACGTGTACACCGATTGTCTCTCTGTTACATGTTGGTAAAGCCCTTAGGATGAGTACTTGACTACCTGGACTATGATGCGGATCATACTAGTGGGGACATGGTAGTCCATAAGTACATCCTTCAAGGTCCCTAGTCGTGGGTGTATCGAGACGGGGCATCGATATACCAGAGTAGACTAGCGTATACCTTCTCGACCCATACAGATAGGCGATGGATGATCCCATATCCATTGGTGTTTGACATCAGAGATGATATACGGGTGCTCAGTGGAGACTGGGTACACTGGACGGACTCGCCGAGAACTCCCAGATGGTATTATATCTTACGTCAGATGGCAGTTCTCTGGTGACACTAGTACAGAGTAATCTGTTGACCCGAGATCGTTATAGAGTCTTGTGTGATTCCCACTGTGCTTTGATTTCCACCTTACCACGTCCAAGAGGGCGTGCAAAATGGTGGTTTTTGGGTACAGTCCCGAATCACATGGAGGCAATGAGCGATAGGAGAGGATTCGTCTCTCCCGGTATAGGGAGTTGATGTTGTGCTGTGTTCGACTGGCTATAACCGGAAATCCCTGGCCAGGGTTGCTGAGATTTACTGGTAAGTGTTACCTGTAGTTTCTCGAACTGTTATAGACCTCATATCGACACGACTTATCGAGCTATTGGGGTCTGACGTTTACCACCCCTAGGCGAGATATGCGACATATCAGACGACGAGACCGTACTGTACGGTAAGTGTTACTGGTTGGATTCACAGGAGTATGAGCGGGCTTGCTCGTCGATCTTCTGATCGCTCAATACCTGGGTGGCCGTTACGTTTAGCAGATCGCTTGCGGCTTGTGGGTATTTGATATGATCATCACCTGCTGCCGGCGTATTGACGAGTCTTTAGAGTCCTACACAGAGGTTTCCTGGCTCAAGCAAAACGAAATAGGAGGCATTTTGAGATATGTGCGGGACCGAGAATAATACCAGTATGTGATACTGGATTCTATTCTCGCGATTTGTATCATCGGCAGGTTATATGTGATATAGCCGGGTTACCGAATCAAGTGTTGATTCGATACATTGATACACTTGATATTAGTCGGTTATATGCGATATGACCGGATCATTAAATCAAGTGTTGATTTAATGATTTGATGTATAATTATATATTTGATATATTACTTTACATTAACTAGTATTTGTTCACTTAAGATGGATTTTCTCACTTGATGTGCACATGTAGTATATGTGATATATTTTTGTGCACTAGATTGTATCATGTTTGATGATACATGCAAGCTTGGGTGTATGTTTACTTTAAACCATGGTTAAGTGAATGGTTAGGGCTTTGAATTATTCACTTATTCATTTTATTTATTTATTTGTTTATTTTGGCAAGAATAAAATGGTGGCTTAATTTGTTTCATTCTTGAAACTTCATGAAGCTTTGAAAGCTTTGACCATTTTGTTTTTTCCTTAACCCTAACCATTCAACTAAACCCTAGTTTATTCTCTACACTTGTTAAACTAACCCAAGGTTGCATTATGATAAGAATCACATTTTTTCCATTTATTTAATCATTCTTATCATATTCTTTTTCTTCTTCTTCTTCTTCAAGAAGAAAGAAGCTTGCTAGCTTCAATGGTGACTTGAGAAAAAGAGTGAGAAATCCAATTCTAAAGTGAACCCACTTCCTATTTCTTCATCCTCTACCACTTTCCATGTAGTATAGGGTGTTTTCTTCACAAGTTTCATGACTTGGTGAAGTTGGAGCTTGATCTTGTGTTGCCTCGACGTAGATCATCTTCGGCATCAAAGTCGACGACCTAGCCCGATCATTTCTTCGACGAAACCATTACTAGAGTCCGGGATCCGATGATCGCAGCGGAGGAACGTCAACGTGGAGCTATGGAGGTGGAGGACCGGATCTACAAAGGTTGTATTTTCGTTCACTTAGCACTAAAGTAGTTTAGTAGCATTTCGTTTCGCCTAAACTCTAGTTAACGATCGCCTTAGGGTTTCTCGGCACCGAAAAAATTAGAATTTGGCATGGTTGATGCCTTGTGAGACCTCTTGAGCGTGTCTAGGAACCCTACAAAATACACTTGCGAGATTCTCACGACTCGTAAGGAGAACTCTCTTATGGGACCCTCACGGCCCATAAGATTTGAAAGTCTTAAGTTACAGAGACCTAAACCTGTGCTTAAGCAACTCCCACAACTCCCGATATTGCCCTACAAGTGGTCCAGTACTGGCTCTTGTATACAATCTACGGGCGTGAATAAACATTTCCCTAATCAAGTCTCATCCGAGACTGGGGATATGTTCGCATGACGAACAACCCTTATAAGTCCTCTCGACTTACAAGGAGAAAATCCTCTTGTAGGATCCTTACGACTTACAGAGGAACAAATACTTAGGAATCCTCACGATTCCTAAGGAGAAAATACACCTACAAGATCCTTACGACTTGTAGGGAGAAATACTTTTGTGGGACCCTTACGGCTCATGAAGTCAAAAGCCTTAGTCAACAGGACCTTAACCCTGTTCGCTAAGCCACCTTTGTTCGACATCGACGGAGGCAGATGATGATTCGCTCCTGGCAATATCCCAGTTGTAGCGATACTGATGCCTAAATCGGTATCAAATTCCAAGTCCTTTCATGGCAGATGATTATTCGCTCCTGGCAATATTCCGGTTGTAGCGATGCTGATACTGAGATTGGCACCAGATTCCAAGTTCTACGGTAGCGAAAAAAAATCAGCGAGCTGAAAATGCATATTAAATAACCGAAATGATGGGGTAACTTGCAACGAAATCAGCAAGTAAAAATGTGTGCACACAAAAACAGCCGAAATGATTGGGCGACTCGCAAAAAAAAAAAGCAGCGAGTAAAAATAAAATAAATAGCCGAAATGATTGGGCACCGCGGAAAACAGCCGAAATGATTGGGCAATCGCGACCTTCGCGATATAAAAGCTGAAATGATAGAGCATCGCGGAAATAAAACAAAAAAATGATGATGATAAAACTTTTGCCCTACAGGTTAGATCACATCAATTCCTGTATACAATCCAGGGGCACAAACAAAGTGGGAAACATACCTTCCCAACAGGCTCCATAAAAAAGCGAAGCCAAATCTCGACGGTTCACAGACAACCTAGAGACTATCTAAGCATTCGTCTCGTTATAGCAGATGAGATGTCAATAAAGGCGTTCCTTCGCAGTCCATCAAGATGCAGATACAACGCCAACAAAAGACCTTGCGGTCAAAACAAAGCGAAGCGACGACAAAATCCTAGCTTCATTTTGACGTTTGTGTCGATACAGTAGACGCAATGTCAATCCCAGCGTTCTTCCTCCAACAGGATTTGGACACACCAAAGCAAACGAAGCGAAGGCCACATTCCTAGCTTCAACGTCTTGACGGTAACTCATATAAAATCGGAAAGACAATCGGAGATCATCTCGCACCAGCACAGAGTGGTCACCACCTCGACGTTCATCTCGATACAGCAGACGAGATGTCACCCCAACGTTCGTCTCGACACAGCAGACTCAACATCATCAAACAAATGGAACGACGGCAAAATCCCTAGTTCCAAACCTCGACGGTTCACCAGCAACCTAGAGACAACTACGACATTCGTCTCGATACAGCAGACGAGATGTTACTCCAGCGTTCTTTCTCCAGCAGGGTGCAGACGCGACAATCAAACAAATGGAGCCACGGCAAAATCCCTAGTTCCCACCACGACATTCGTCTCAATACAGCAGACGCGATGCCAGCAAAACGAAGCAAAGGCCAAATTCCTAGCTTCAGGGCCTTGACGGCAACTCACATAAAACCTAAAAGGCTATCGGAGATCATCCCACACCAGCGCGGAGTGGTTATGACTCATCGGGGCTCGTCAAAATGAGCCTAACCTCAAGTAAAAAGCGGCATGGCAAATTCCTAACGCTTGCTCTTCCGACGGTCAAACTGCCTAGGAAGATTGCTTGAAGACGTCTTGTCCAGCCCCCGAAGGGATCAGAGACACGGCAGTCGCAGGGCTACTCGAACAGCACAATTGCCTATCGAGGACTATATCAGCTTATGCGATGGTACGATGGCCAAAACCCTAAATACCACCGACCTTAACGGGCTTCTGTCGTAAAGAGCAGAGGTCAAATGCGACGTTAGGATGCTCTTGCGAGAAACGCTCGATTCGTCTCGACTTGTGAAGAAATTGATGTCTTTGTGGGAAATTCTCGATGCGGCTCGACTCGCGAGATAAAGCCTTAGGCAGTAGGCATAAAAGGAGCCTGTTTCCTAAGCACTGGGACCCTGCAAGTTGGCCCAAAACGGTCTCTTGCACACTATCCACGGGTCTCACTCTCCAAACTCGAAACTCGACAAGGAGGGAAACAACCGCTTACGAGTCCTCTCGACTCGTAAGAGGGAAAATTCTCTTATAGGATCCTTACGACTTATATGAGAAAACCACACTTAGGAATCCTCACGATTCCTAAGGAGAAAACCCACCTACGAGATCCTCTCGATCCGTAGGGAGAAAAGTCTTTATGAGACCCTCACGGCTCATAGAGTTGAAAAGTCTGAGGCAACAGATCTGAACCTGCGACCTGAGTCATCGCTATCTCTTAGAGAAAACTAAGTTATCTGCCAATTATGATTATCAAGTCGACATGCTGATAGTAAGAGAAGACAGAGAGTGAGAAGGGCATACAAGATAATACAAAAAAAATGTGTATCTTTATTTATTAATTCAATCAAGTACAAGGTGGATTGTACAAAAGAATAAAGAATGGATACATATTATTCAAAAAGGAAAATTTCTTACAAGTAAATAGATACAAGGGGAACTACGGGGAAGGAAGCGTCTTGCATAGCTCTAGCAATTGTTCGCGCACCTCCTTCCACGCTTTCTCCTGATCGGCCACCACCGCCAGTTCTGCCTCCACTTGAGCCCGCTGCTGTAAGAAAGATGCCAGCTGCTCCCCCACGGCCTGATGAGCAGCTTCGCGGCTTGGGGCGTCATGCTCGGCGACATCAAGCTCCCGCTTCAAGTTTAACCCGTGAGAGAGGCGCTCCAGGAGGCCCTCAAAGATAGCCTTCACTTGGGCAGCATTCGCCTCAACCTCAGCACGCAGGCGAGCCGTCTTGCTCGAGATCTCTTGGTATTCGCTCAGCCTTAAAGCCGCTTCTTGCTCCAAATGGTGGACGTAAGAAGCGCTTTGCTCAATCCACACGGTTCTTTGACGGCTTGCGGCTAAGGTCTCAGGAGCAGGGCGCATAAGCTCCAGCTGATGAAGGCAAGCCTCAATCTCTCGGCAGTGATTAACCCAAGATGCGACGATGCCCTCGTCATGGAAATTAGCAAATATCACCAGCATCGGGTTAACCGTCGTAGCGAAGTCCGCAGCAGACGTAGGAGCTTCGAAGTCGAGTTCCTCGATATAGTCGCTCAACATACGCAGACTATTCGCCGCACCTTTCGAGGACGGACGTTTTTGGGAAGGGCCTGCCGGCATTGTAATACGAGGCTCAAAAGGCGCCAAGACCGGAACGACAGCTGAAAAAGACAAAATGCGATTAGATGATGATTCAATAGATATGGAGAAAGTCATTGATAAGATAGTTTACTATACCGGTTGAAGCAGGTGGCAAGGCTGGAAGGGCCGGTAGCGCAACCGATCTTTCTTCTCCCCCTTCGATTTGTAACACTGCAGTCAAAACAAGAGAGAGTTAGAAATAATTCTACCACCGAAAAAGAAAGATATCAATCGGGAACGGTACTCACCAGCGCCACCAGAGGGAAAGGCGAATTCAGATGGGAAGGAGAAGTGTGGGAGCAACACTTGATATAGATGATCAAAAAGCACTCCTGAAAAGACATAGCATTACGACTTTAGTACACAAATTATGCGTCTGGAAGATAAGATTGATAAATTGCAAACCCATACCTTCCAACATCTTCGAGGGTGTGAGAGAGGGTTGAGAGGTGACCACCGCCAAGGCGGTCGTTGAAGGCGCTCCCTCGAGCAGTGGGGCATCGGCACTGGCTGCACCTGCGTTACAAAAAGGTGAACTTGTCAGAAAGGATTGTAAAGTGAAGAAAAACAGCAACTTGGGATTTACCTGAGGAGCTCCCGGCTGAAACAGAGGCGACTCCCTCCTCTATCGACATGAGGCCACCGCCTGTGGCCTCGTCACCCGACTCGATGGGGACCGTCGTCGTGCCCGCGCGGCCAGAAGACAGCGGAAAATCGTAGACGGGGAGGGCAATGATCGGAGCATTGCCGGACTCTTGAGAGGGAGCAGCTGACTCTTCCCCAAGAGTCGGGCCCATCTCACCCGCTACCTCCTCGGGCTCCGCGATCTCCATCGGCTCATCCGCCGTCACCACAAGATCGTCGGCCTCAAGCGCCTCGTCCGCCACTACCCTGGGCTCAGTCATAACGATCATTTCATTTGCCGCCACTTCAGGTTCGGCATCAATGACCTTCTCGGCTGCAAACCCCTCAACCGCCATCTCAGGCTCTGAAGCCTGAGCGACGTTGCCTACCGTCGGCTCGGGTTCGGCAGGTGTCACCTCCTCTGTTTCCTTGGGTTCAACGGTCTCCGCCTCCCCCTCAGTCGGACTTGGCCCTGCGAGATAAAATATATAAGAACCGTTGGCATTATAATTCTCACAATAAGAATTCTGAAAGAAATGCTACCTGAAGTGGACTTATCATTCGCGCTTCGAGTGGCGCGCGCCACTTGTCTGTGAGCAGTGGATGGGGCGACAGGGGCCTCTTCGGAGGGAGTATCAGCCCGAGGGACGGTGCTTTGGCCCGCTCCCATAGCCAAAGCAGCCCGGCGCGCCTTCGCTTCACGCCTCAGTCGCTTCCTTTCTTCCCGGACCGTTGAAATGGACCTTACCTGAGCCTCTTTCATTGAGGCGTCACCGTCTGTATACAGGGATGCCTCCAAATTCTTCAAGGCATCCCTCGTAGACTTATCAAGTCGAGGCTCTTGAAGTAGCCCCGACGAGACCGGAATTCCAGTAACAGGTTCGGGGAGGATCCCCTCATCGACTGGTATAACCCCTATAAAGAAACAAAGGAAGAAAGTTAGGGTGATCATCGAAAAAGATAACGAAATTTGTTTTAAAAAAAAGGGGGGGTGGGACATACCGGCGCCCGCTAAAGCGCGTTTCTCCTCCTCCTTTTGGAAGGTTTTCAAAGAGGCAGCGATAGCTTCTTCGGTAGAGACACCTGTTGAAAATGGGGAAAAGTATTAGTCAAGAATAATGATAAAAAATGCGATGAAATGATGAAGAAAGCAGCTAATCATTACCTGACTCAGCGAGTTTACTCAACCACGCTTCAAGCCTCGCTGATCGCTCAGAAGCCGCAATGGCGGCCGCCAGGTCGGTGTCTGCGGGGTCTGCTGCGAAGCCCTTATTGCTGCCATATTCACTTATTCCTTCGGTGAGAGGGGCCTCAGGCTTTAAGCCAAGAATCGCGTCAAGGGAAAGGAGCGACTTCTTATTCTTTTGCCCGCCAGCTCTGGATGCACCCGGGACTGATTTACGCTTGGCGGACACCTTGGGGCGGCGGGTCCCGATATCCGCGCCTGCACCGGACTCCGGCGATACCACAGTTACCGCCTGCACTGGAGCGCGGGGAGCTGGTGGCGCATCCACAGTATTGCGAGGCGGCAATCCACGCGGAGGATTCAACACGCGCGGAGGTCCACCTCCAACACCTTTCAATGGAGGAATGATCGGAGTCCTCGGCCTCAAGGGAGCCTTGCGATCGCCGCCGGGAGGTGCACCTTTGCGGTCAACCAGCATACGTTTCTCCATCAGAATAATGGGCCCCATTGCATGCGCATACCAGGCCACGTACGCGTTGAGGACTTTGGGGACGCAGCTCGGCTCGCTAATAAAGAAATAAGAACCCGTGTTAAGCCGCATAAAGTGGTGCATTGCGTTCTTTATCCCCTCTCGGCTAACCACGGGTTTTTCCAAGAAAGCTTCCATCGGGATCCCTTGGTTGTAGCTTGATTGCTGAGCGAACCGGTGCGGATTATACCTCATAAAGAGTGCTGTCTCATTCTGCCTGAACACCAGGTAGCCCGGCCGAATGGAATAGAGGTGGAGGATTTCCCGAGCCTTCAATATGGAAGCCCCGTCTTTAAAATCATCGCGTAGCGACACTACTGACTTGGTGGTCTCCGAGCCTATTGTTATGACCTTATCCAAGAAAGAAGTCTTCGCCCCTACCAGGTGTGGTCGAAGGAGCAGCCCCCTAGCCTCCCGCGGAGGTGCAACTACGATCGAAGCCCCGACCAGCCGTATGACCCTCGGGAGCCTGCATTTCTCAAAAAAGGGAGGAATCTTATGGGCATCAAACACCCCGTGCACGTGCATTTCCATCCAAGAGGTAAAGTAGTGCATCGGGAAGTTGGCGGGTTGCACCCCTGGCTCACTAGCGTCCGCCGCTACACTAAGTCCATTATAAAGATGAGCCAGCCCGGCGATTCCTACTGACAACTGCAAACCAGCCACCATCCGATGCGCTGGGTAGAAAACAGTCGGCCGCATATGGCGTGGGTGCATAGGAAGAGCAAAACTGCACAACCACAAGCCCAAGAACCCTACAAAGAAGGTCTCTTCATCCTTGTCGGGGACGGCAATTTCTGAAAAAGGGACGACGGCGGCACCGGGAAGATAAAAGTCTTTATGGTCATCCTCCGATGTGGGTCGGCGATCCAAACCGAACCCAAAAGGGTCATCGAGCTGGGCGAACTTCTCGCTCCGCTCTGATAAGAACTCCGGTCGAATGAAGCGAGCAATGAAATCTGCAAAACTGACTCCCCGGTCGCCCGATTCCAGATAGAGTCCTTCATAAATCTCCAATACCTTCACCAAGCCCGGATACTGGTGCTGAATAGCGTTCTCCGGAGTCAGATCAAACACCAGCGGCTTGGTGTCAAAGACGTATTCATCGGGAGGAAGCAGCTCCTCGTAGTGCTCCCCCCTCATTGGCAGACCTGAGACTTCAGCAAACTCTTCCAAAGAGATAGAGACCTCCCTGTCCGTCATCAGGAAGGTATGGGTGAGGATATTCCATTGTTCAATAAAGGCCTTGATCCACCACATCGGAGGAGAAGGATACTCGAAGAGCGAGACATAGATGGCCGAATACAAACCAATCTTCGTCAAATGGGTCCTTTTCGCCGATAGGATATACCGGGCCCACTGCAAGTATCCGGCGGGGGGTCGCGGGACCAATCCAATATTATAGGCCTGTCCCCAAGGGCGTGCTTCACCCTGACAGATTCGCCTTCCTAAAATATCTATTGCCGGCAGCGGTTGCACGGGAATAGCACCAATTGCAGGCTGTAGGAGGTCATCTGAATTCCAATTCTTAACCTCCACGGCATACTTCACCGGGGGTTCATCCGCATAAGAGATTGAAAATATCGGCTCAGATGGCGTGGCAGAACTGAAACTTCGGCGACCCTGGATAATCTCACTGTACCACCTACCCCACAGGTGAAGGCTCTTGTACTCGGGGTCATGATCCTTTATGAGAGCGAGCACCACTCGGTCCACCGGTGCCTGGGGAAACCCTCCTTCCGAGCGAACAAACGGGAAAGACAAATTACCAGACATGTTTCCTGCGGAGAGACAAAAATTTTTAATTAGCCGTCGGTGTTGTAACTCCAACGCTCGACATTTTAAAATTTTACACCACACTGCAATGCAGTGGGTAAGGGACCAAATGAGGGCCCACAAAATCTGAATGATAGCGCATCATTTAATAAGACAGCCCCATCATTGGATGAGACTGTCAGTTAATGAAAAGATCCCCAAGAGAATATCCTAATTGATGGGAAATCCTTAGAGACAAGGAGAAAATCTCCTCTTTTAGAGCAAAGCTCTGTCACAGAGTGACATTTGTCAAACTCTGCTCTCAAGGGAATAAAAATTTCCTTGGAAAGAGCCCAGCACTATAATAATGATGGAAAAGCCATCAAAAAGGAAAACTTTAACTCGTAAAGATTAAAAATTTGGGATCTTAAAGATCCATAAAAACTTTTAGGAGTTCCCCACTTTCAGATCAGAAAAGGTCTGCATTTGATCCATGAGCAAAGCTCTGTTCATGGTTAAAACCCATGAACAAGATCTCTGTAGATCTATAGATTTCTGAGAGCAAGGCTCTGTTAATAAAACCCCAAAGGGGTTTTCTTTAGATCAAAGATCTATAAGAGCAAGGCTCTGTTAATCAAATTTAATTTAATTTAATTTAATTTAAATTTTACCTAAGTTGTTCTAAAAATCTGAACTCTGGAAAGAAATGAGTGCAAGGCTCTAAAAATCTTAAACAAGAGCAAGGCTCTGGAATTCAAGTTCTTGAAAATGGTAAAAAAATTTATCAAGGACCAAGGGTCCTATTTATAGGCGCCTGCGCCCTTTTACCTGACCCCTTGGATCCAACAGTCAAAATTTTGCCACCGCTGCACTCACGTGTGCGCCACGTGAGCGCAACGGTGGGGGGGGCATTTGTTTCCCCCAATCAGAGCAAAACTCTGTTTGAATTTCAAAATTCAAAATTCGAAGCAACGCTTCAAATTCTTTGCGCTGCGCGCAACGCGCCACGTGTCAAAAACTGATACGGCAGCACAGCGCCCAAGGCAGTGCGCCCAATCAGAGCAAAGCTCTATTAAAAAACAAAAATAGAAGCAAAGCTTCAGTTGCGCAAGCACTGCACTGCGCGACGCGTGTCAGCGCAGTCGCTTTTGCGCAAAGCGCTGCGCTGCGCGACACGTGTCAGCGCAGTTGCACAAGCGCAGCTGCGCTGCGCTGTGCGCTGCGCGACACGTGTCACGCTCTGGAGAATTTGCGCCAAACAGAATTAAAATTCTAAGAAATCTTTCTGTTCTTGTTAAAACAAGAAGATTTTCTTCTGTAAAACAGAAGCCTTTGGATCAAAGATCCAACGGTGGGAAAATTCCCCAAATCACTCAAAGAAAGATCTCTTTAACAAATTTAACTAAATTATGGGCACTATAAAAAGGACCCTAGGCCTCAATTCAAAGGCATGAACATTTGGTGAAAAATCAAGAACTTCAAACAGAGAGAACTCTGATGAAATTTCAAAAGAAGAAAAGGTAAAAACCTTTAGGAAAAAGAGAAAATTCTCTTATGAACAGATTATTGATCTAAGAACAAAATCAATAATCTTAAATAAAAAGAAAAATAAATAATAATAGTGCTTTGCACTTTCTTATGAACCATTGGTTCTTGAATCTAAAAGATTCTCAAATTACAGTGCTTTGCACTTGAAAAATTGCACTGTTGCGCTCCTTGGTTGGCGCAAGCCACCAGGGAGCGCCACGTGTCAACTGCATAACAGCGCAGCGCACGGACATAGCGCACTGCGCTGTTGCGCTTGCGCTCACCAGAGTGCGACACGTGTCGCTACCACGAGCGCTTGCGCTCATTATTTGGCACAAAGCGCCTGATAAGCCACTGTCAAATAACTAATGCATTGCATTATTGGCAGAAGGGCCTAGCCCAATTAAAAAAAGGTTTAACAGGCTGAACTAAATGCTTTGCATTATTTTAAAAGGGGGGGCAGAGCCCAAGCAAAGACAGATGCTCTGCATCAGAAATAAAGGGAGAGAGCCCAAATCAGAAAGGCCTAGCAGGCCAGAATAAAATGCTGTGCATCACTAACATGGGTAAAGCCCTATCACAGGTCTAACAGGCCAAATGCAAACAAAACGTTGGACATTTCTCAGTTGGACTTAACCCAATCATGGCCATAAGTCCTCAAATTAAATTGACTGAGCACGTCGGCTCTCTCAAATTAATCTACATCCGGTTCGAGGGTACATCTCCGAACTCCTCTGACACCTATCGTTGTAATCCTCCAACGACGTCAGAGAGGTGACGGGTCCCGACGACCACACATCGATATGGACTGCGGGGTCCTTAAACTCGTGGACCGAAACGTCCTTAAACTAATATTGGACCGAGACGTCCTTAAACTAATATCGGACCGAAACGTCCTTAAACTAATATCCGACCGAAACGTCCTTAAACTAATGATCGGACCGAAACGTCCTTAAACTAATGTTAGACCACCACGTCCCTAAACTAGAATATAGACCACCACGTCCCTAAACTGGAATATGGACCGAAACGTCCTTAAACTAATAGTGGACCACCACGTCCCTAAACTGGAACATGGACCACCACGTCCCTAAACTGGAACAATAAAGCCTCCAAATGCTCTTTTGCCGGATCTAAACGGTCCCGTTTAAGTTGATCTTAGCCCCAAACACGGCTAACGTATCCTTAAACATTCAAATAGACTATAAAACTCCAAATCAACTTTGGTTCAAGGGTACATCTCTGAACTCCTCTGACACCTATCGTTGTAATTCTTCAACGACGTCAGAGAGGTGACGAGTCCTGACGGCCATATAATAAATGGATCTAGACGATCCCGTTATGTTGATCTTAGTCTCAAATCAGACCAACGTATCCTTAATGAACGTTTAAGTTGATCTTAGCCTCAATACGGCTAACGTGTCCTTAAACTAAAAACACCAAACCCAAATCTAAGTAAATATGGATTTGGACTAATCCACGTCCTACGGGCGACGGCATTACTTAGTCTCCGTATACAATCCACGGGAAACCACAAACAAAACAAACACCCACGACACGAAGTGAAATTCTGGAGAAGGAGAAAGTTGTTACCGCGATGCGGTAGCGTAATTAACTGCAGGGGCTTGCACCTGCAGGGAAGAGCGTCCCCACAATCAAAAACCCCTCAAGCGAGGGGGAATCTGACGAAGTCTGCTACATCGGTCGCATCCGTCTAAACCTCCGATACACGGTGCCATAAATCAACTTGGTATCTTTGGAGTGGTGGACGGATAAAACCAAATAGCATCTGGCCCGAATCTCAGGCTAGACATCCTCCCGTCGTCGCGGCCGCCATTCGGAGGGGAACAGATCCTTGCGTCTGTGCTCACCGATCTTCCCTCTCCTCCAGCAGAGATGTCCTCGGGAATGCTCGATACTGCCGAAGACAAGATCGAGTGCTTCTTCGAAGGCACTTAATCACTCAAGCCCTGAGGGATTGCTCCATCCACTTACTGAGCCAGATACGGGCTCGTCGGGTTGTCATCACCACTTTCTCTGAGGAGTGCGGCGTCGATCGTTGGATGGCTCCCCTCGGGAGGATCGCCGTTTCGACATGGTGGAGAAGACGGAGAGGGAACTGGATAATCTCCTCTTTAACTTTGCGAACCCCTGTCCTTTTTATCCCATGTTTGGTGATCTTTTTTAAATGTAATAATAATAATAGTAATAAAAAGATGTTTTAATTAAGTATTTTATTATCTGTTAAGTGTTCCCTTGTTTTTAATTCTTTGTTATTCCTCTGTAAGATTTTTATGCGCTGCATAATTTAATTTGCTATAATCATGTGCAAGTAATTCTTGTAAGGATGAAGCGCTTCTTGTGCTTAGTGCTTCTGGCGCCTAGCGCTCTCGTGCTTTGCACGTGGGCGCCGTTTCAGAGTCTTTGACTCTTATTGTAAGTGCATTTGATGTTAGTACCTTTCATAAAGGGTTGCTTCGCTTTCCAATCTTGGAAACAGAGCTTTGCTCTAATTTGAGTAGCGCAGAGCGCAGCGCAATTGCGCTAGCGCTAGCGCACTCGTATTTTGACACGTGGCACGCAATGCGCCTAGAGCTAGCACACTCGTGCTTGACACGTGGTGCGCAGCGTGCCTAGCGCTAGCGCACCCGTGCTTGACACGTGGCGCGCCGTGCGCCTGCCGCAGAACCTAAAGCATTGCTTCAATTATTGCCCTTTTAGAATTTCCATACAGAGCCTTGCTCTGATTGGGGGAAAGGAAGCGTCGCTTCATTTCAAATCTTGGAATTTGAACAGAGCCTTGCTCTGACTGGGGAAAGCAGAAGTATCGCTTCATTTCCAATCTTGGAATTTGAACAGAGCTTTGCTCTGATTGGGGAAACACCACGGTGCATATGTATCTATCTGTAATAACCGTTATACGTCTATTACTTTGTATGATGCAATCTAGATAACATATTAAACTGATATAGTAGTATGATAATATCGTGATGTTCCGTCATGAAACTAGATAAACTATTATCAGTACGGATACAGAATGATGCTATAAAACTGTAAATCGGTAATATTTGCTGAATTATTAAAACACATGCACGATTATTTATTAAATAAATATTGATATAATAACAAAGTATGTTGCAAGTTTAGAACTTGCCTGATCGGATCTCACGTCGAGATACGGATGTCACGTTCCGACGTCGAAATAAAGTCACGGCGCAAACTTATGCACGCAGGACTGGGCCTGGCTGAGCAGCTGCGTGATGTGGTCACAACGGTAGCTGGGTCATCTGGATCGTCGGCGACGTGCGCAACTTCGGCAAGACGGTCGGAAAAAGAGAAAAGATAAGAAAGAAAGAAGAAAAAAAGAAGAAGAAGAATAAGAAGAGGTGGTGATGCTGGGTGTTTCCCCCCAATAAAAGAGCAAAGCTCTGTTCAAAATTTGAAAAAGGCAGCGCCTCACGTGCAAAGCTCGAGAGCGCCAGTGCCAAGAGTTAAAAACTCTGAGGCAGCGCCTCACGTGCAAAGCACGAGAGCACCAGCGTCAGAACTAAAAGTTCTCCACCCTTGGATCAAAAGATCCAACGGAGATGATAAATCATCAGAGCACAGAATTAAATTCTGATTGAGAAAATACTCATCAAATCTTTCTAAACAAGAAAAATTGTGCTCTGCAAATCAAAGCACCGTTGGATTAAAGGTCCAATGGTGATTAAAAATCATAATATTTTCCCAATCTTTCTAAACAAGAAAGATCGTGCTCTGTAAATCAAAGCACTGTTGGATTAAAGATCCAATGGTGATTAAAAATCACCGAGATACAGAATAAGCTCTGTATGGGAAAATATTTTCCCAATCTTTCTAAACAATAAAGGTTGTGCTCTGTAATTCAGAGCATCGTTGGATCAAAAGATCTAATGGTGATTAAAAATCATCAAGCTACAGAATAAGCTCTGTATGGGAAAATATCTTCCCAATCTTTCTAAACAAGAAAGGTTGTGCTCTGTAAATCAGAGCATAGTTGGATCAAAAATCCAATGGTGATTAAAAATCACCAAGCTATAGAATAAGCTCTGTAGAGGAAAATATCTTCCCAATCTTTCTAAACAAGAAGGATTACCGTTGGATCAAAGATCCATTGGTGATTAAAAATCACCAAGATACAGAATAAGCTCTTTATGGGAAAATATTTTCCCAATCTTGTTAAAAACAAGAAAAATATCTTCTGTAAAACAGAAGTTCTTAGATCAAAGATCCAACGGTGGATAAAATCCCCAAATCAATTGAGGATCTCTCAATGAGAGATTTCCTTAACTGAATCAACAAGTCTGCCCCTACTATATAAAGGCCCCAAGACTTCAAGTCTTGTAGAGAGGAAACCCCCATAAACTTTAAGTTCAAAAAGAAGAGCAAGCAAAAAGAGCTTGAAGAAGGAAGAAAGAATAAGAACTTTCTTGAAGGTAAATAGAGATCATAGTATCTCATTTTTATACCCGAGGGCTTAACCCTTATAAAAAGAACATAGTTCTTTCCCTGGATCTGAGATAAGAACTATGTTCTTTTTATCAGGGTTAATCCCTCGAGTATGCAAATGAGATGCTATGATCTCTATTTACCTTGAAGAAAGTTCTTATTCTTTCTTCCTTCTTCAAGCTCTTTTTGCTTGCTCTTCTTTTTGAACTTAAAGTTTACGGGGGGTTTCCTCTCTACAAGACTTGAAGTCATGGGGCCTTTATATAGTAGAAGAAGACTTGTTGATTCAGTTAAGGAAATCTCTCATTGAGAGATTCTCAATTGATTTGGAGATTTTATCCACCGTTGGATCTTTGATCTAAGAACTTCTGTTTTACAGAAGACATTTTTCTTGTTTTTAACAATATTGGGAAAATATTTTCCCATACAGAGCTTATTCTGTATCTCGGTGATTTTTAATCACCATTGGATCTTTAATCCAACGGTCCTTTGATTTACAGAGCACAATCTTTCTTATTTAGAAAGATTGGGAAAATATTTTCCCATACAGAGCTTATTCTGTATCTCGGTGATTTTTAATCACCATTGGACCTTTAATCCAACGGTGCTTTGATTTACATAGCACAATCTTTCTTGTTTAGAAAGATTTGAGGAGTATTTCCTCAATCAGAATTTAATTATGTGCTCTGATGATTTATTATCTCCGTTGGATTTTTGATCCAAGGGTGGAGAACTTTTAGTTCTGGCGCTGGCGCTCTCGTGCTTTGCACGTGAGGCACTGCCTCAGAGTTTTGAACTCTTGGCGCTGGCGCTCTCGTGCTTTGCACGGGAGGCTCTGCCTCTTTCAAATTTTGAACAGAGCTTTGCTCTTTTATTGGAGGAAACAAATGTCCCCCCTCCGTTGCGCCCACGTGGTTCACACGTGAGTGCGGCGGTGGCAACCTTTCCACCGTTGGATCATCTTGGAAGTCAGATCGCTTTCCAGCGCCTATAAGTAGGGCCTTTGGCCCTTGAGATGACTTATGTTCATCTTCTTCCTTTCTTGTTTCTGAGAATTTAATTCTCCCTTCAGAGCTTAGATCTCTGTCCAAGGAAATCTCTTTTAGAGTTAGAACTCTGCCCAAATTTGGTAAGGATCGAAGCCATTAACAGAGCTTTGCTCTTCTCAGATCGTAGATCTTAAAATGGATTTTTTAGGGTTACTTAACCCATTAATTAAAACACTGTTCATCTCTTGAAGAACTCTTAGAGTTCGTTTTGTAGATCTTAAAGATCTTAGAGTTTTTACTCAGCAAAATGCTTTGCTTTTTAGGGTTCTGATGGATTATTCCATCGTTTTCACAGAGCATGGCTCTTAGAGATTTTGGGGAATTTTTATTCCCCTCATAATTAAAGTTGACAGATGTTATTTCTGTTTGTAGAGCACTGCTCTCGAGAGAGTTCAACTCCTTGGCCCAATGAGTTTCTCATTAAATGAGAATCTTTTTAGAATTTCCTCCTTAATGACTAACTGACTCATCAATGATGAGCCGACATTTTGATTTTGTGGGTCCCCCTCGGTTCCTTTTTCCTGCATTGCAGTGTGGTACAAATTTAAAGTACCAAATGTCAGAATTTGTAATGTAGTATTGACATCCAACTCTCCTTTCTTTTTGCGCAGGTACTGTGTCTTTTGACTCTTCTTTCCCATTTGTTCGCCCAGAGAGTGCATACGCCGACGCGCCCGTGGATCGGGAAGTTTTTGCACTGATTAAAGACCACGATCCGGAGCAGAAGTCTCTTCACTTATGGGGGTTGTGGTACAACCAAATTATTCGGGGTCGGCGTAGTTTCTCTTGTGCGGCGCTTTCAGAGCCAATTTCCGCCATTCATTATGTCGACTCGTCCCAAATGAATTACGCTGTGGAGGAGGTTAACCGTGTTAGTTATATGTATGCCCTAGAGGCCATTACTGTACATTGGATGTATATTGTAGTGGATGCTGG
Source organism: Agapanthus africanus (assembly GCA_030015575.1). Classification (NCBI taxonomy): domain Eukaryota; kingdom Viridiplantae; phylum Streptophyta; class Magnoliopsida; order Asparagales; family Amaryllidaceae; genus Agapanthus; species Agapanthus africanus. The sequence continues at coordinate 470,321 of JASDDO010000257.1, read as the reverse complement.
GACATATATAGGGAGGACTTTCTTGCTCGACATGATAGTATGCTATCTGGTTTACCTTTACCTTAACGTGTACACTGATTGTCTCTCTGTTATATGTTGGTAAAGCCCTTAGGATCTGTACTTGACTACCTGGACTATGATGCGGATCATACTAGTGGGGACATGGTAGTCCATAAGTACATCCTTCAAAGTCCCTAGTCGTGGGTGTATCGAGACGGGGCATCGATATACCAGAGTAGACTAGCGTATACCTTCTCGACCCATACAGATGGGCGATGGATGATCCCATATCCATTGGTGTTTGACATCAGAGATGATATACGGGTGCTCAGTAGAGACTGGGTACACTGGACGGACTCGCCGAGAACTCCCAGATGGTATTATACCTCACGTCAGATGGCAGTTCTCTGGTGACACTGGTACAGAGTAGTCTGTTGACCCGAGATCGTCATAGAGTCTTGTGTGGTTCCCACTGTGCTTTGATTTCCATCTTACCACGTCTAAGAGGGCGTGCAAAACGGTGGTTTTTGGGTACAGTCCCGAGTCACATGGAGGCAATGAGCGATAGGAGGGGATTCGTCTCTCCCGGTATAGGGGGTTGATGTTGCGCTGTGTTCGATTTGCTATAACAGGAAATCCCTGGCCAGGGTTGCTGAGATTTACTGGTAAGTGTTACCAGTAGTTTCTCGAATAGTTATAGACCTCATATCGACACGACTTATCGAGCTATTGGGGTCTGACGTTTACCACCCCTAGGCGAGATATGCGACATATCAGACGATCAGACCGGACTGTACGGTAGTGTTACTGGTTGGATTCACAGGAGTGTGAGCGGGCTTGCTCGTCGATCTTCTGATCGCTCAATACCCGGGTGGCCGTTACGTTTAGCAGACCGCTTGCGGCTTGTGGATGTTTGATATGATCATCATCCGCTGCCGGCGTATTGACGAGTGTTTAGAGTCCTACACAGAGGTTTCCTGCTCAAGCGAAACGAAATAGGAGCGCATATGAGATATGTGCGGGACCGAGAATAATACCAGTATGTGATACTGTATTCGATTCTCGCGATGTGACATTGATCGGTTATATGCGATATAGCCGGGTTATCGGATCAAGTGTTGATTCGATAAGTTGTTACTAATGATACTAGTCGGTTATATGCGATATGACCGGATCGTTAAATCAAGTGTTGATTTAATGATTTAATGCATAATAATATATTTGATATATTACTTTGCATTAACTAGTATCGGTTCACTTTAAATGGATTTTCTCGCTCGGGTGTGCACATTGTATATTCGATATAGTTTTGTGCACTTGCTTGTATCATGTTTGATGATACATGCCTTATGGTTAAGTGTTAAGAATTAAACTATAGTTAAGTGGGTGATTAGGGTTTTTGATTTCATTTTATTCATTTATCTTTTTGGATAAAGAAAAGGCAAAATGAGGAAAATGGTTGCTTTCTTTTGTTCATTCATGAACCTTCATGAAGACTTTGACCAAATGACCATTTTGTCTCATGCTTAACCCTAACCACTCACTTAAACCTTAGTTAACTCTCTACATCTAACCATGGTTCAATATATGATAAGGATTGGTTTTTCTTTTCTAATTAATCTTATCATATTATTCTTCTTCTTCTTCCTTGCTTCAAGTGAAGAAAGCTTGCCTCCATCAATGGCAAGTGATGAATTTGAGTGAGAAATCCAAAACTAAAGTCTACCCACTTCCTATTTCTTCATCCTCTACCTCTTGCCAAGTAGTAGAGTGTGTTTCCTTCACAAGTTTTCATGGCAAGGTGAAGGTGGAGCTTGATCTAGCGATGCCTCGACGTAGATCATCTTCGGCATGGACATCGACGACCTAGCTCGCTTATTCTTCGACGAAGCCGACGCTAGAGCCCGGGAGTTCACTTGGACAGCGAAGGCACTTCGTTGCGGAGCTATGGAGGTGGACAAACGGATCTACAAAGGTTGTATTTCCGTATTCCCTTAGTTAAGTGTTAACTAGTTAGCTTTTTCGCCTAGATTTCTAGCCAACGATCCGTAGTCGGGTCTCTCGGCACCCATAAATTTTTATATTGGCATGTTCGATGCCTTGTGAGACCTCACTAGGGTGCCTAGGAACCCTGCAGTGGTATCAGAGCCTAGCTAGAGCCTTAGGCGAAGTCCAGACGGAATTTGAAGTCCGAACGACCCGAAAACCCAAACCTATACATGCTCTCTGTCCTTTTTCTAAAAACAGGGATTTTTGTGAATTAAAAATATGCAGAAAAATAAGCAGGCAATTTTAAGAGATACTGTGAAGTTCGACTGTCTAACTCCATCAACCTGCCGCGAATCCGCGGCACGAGCATGGCTCGTGCGGCGGTTCCGCGGCCGTACTGCATCATTGGTCAGCGAATCTTACACAGTAACTCCTAATAGATAGTGCTGGACTTTCTGGGTATTTTTAATAACTTTTCAAGAGTTGAATTTTTCTGAGTTGTTTTGGGGATTCGGTGTTTCGATCGGAGTATCAAATTTTGTCTGTGTGGCTTTCCGGATAAATTTTAGAATATGTTAAAAAGTTTGACCGGATATAAATACCCAACTTTTCCCCTGTCGGGAAATTTCCAAGTGTTGGATTTTTCCGTGGTTTAACGACGTTCTAAGTAGTGCAAGTAACGCGATGGTCCCTCTAGAAGACAACAAACCTTAACTCGATTATGTGACCGTCTTGGACTGCCCTTTGAACCTTCGGGTTTGGGGCAGTACGGCGTGCCACATGTGAGGCGTTGGCTTGACCCTTCTACGGCTGGACCGTTGGTACTGAGGCACGAAATGAATGTTTTTAGACTTGTTTCATGTGTTGATCTGTATCGGGAAAACTTGGGTGTTCGATTGGAAAGTTTGACATTTTCTATTTATCCGGAATGGGATACAATAATTGGAATTCACAAGAAGTTATGTGATAACTGAATGAATGTTGTAAATCTAGCAGTTTAGTCTCACTTGATCGGTTGCCACGGAATTTTGATGCGATCAAAAGTCCGTCGCAATCACGTAGCGTACGCGGATACTCGCCGGGTAAACTTAATAGACAGCCTCACTCCATAGCCCCGACCAAGTGACTGTAGGAGAACCCCGTCGCCGAAAGCATCCGTTCGGGTGCTCGCGGTAGCGGTGTTCCGCCTTGGTGCACTTCGTCGACGGTATCGGGGGTGCAGCCGTCTATTGAAGTTTGCGACGAGCATTCGATCAGGATGTCGGGAATCTTGTTGAATTGCCCGACTTGATATTGAAAAGTGTTTTCGATTTTGAGACTAAAATGCGGGGTTTATAATTGTTAGGCATGCGATGTCTAAGTAATTCATTTGGTCAGGCATGCGATGTCTGAGGAGGTTGCGGATTCCAACTGTTGTAGTTTTACACTTTCTTTTCTGTGACTGTAAGTGTAATATGTGATATCGCCGGTTTCGTTGCTATATGTCAACGACAATTGGGATGCGCATATTTACTTACGTTGATGACATGTGATGTTATGTGCTGCTGGATATGTTATATTGGATCGTCGTGTTTGAATAGCCGGGGGTTTTTATGTGAGATGAGTGTTTTTCATTTTCATTCATGTAAAAACTTGTATGTAATATTCTTTTATTGAGGCGCTTCCAGGTTGCGGAAGTTGCCACCTCTTGTATATTATTTACTTTTCCGCACTAGGATAGACCCAAGGAGGAGGGCACAAGTAACCGGGTTCTGGAGTCCAGTGGGAGACCAACTCGAGGAGTCGAGTCCGGGTCTCCTAACTCTAGAATTGGTAGGGTTTCTTGCCGCTCTCGTAGGGGTCTAGGGGTGTGGGTTTGGCTATTCATCACGACCGTGGAATCCGTGTTTTATACTGGCTCGTATTGAAAACACGGACGTCCTAGTATATCCAATATTTCATATGTTTCTTCTGCTGCGATATCTGTGATGTGATCATGTGATGTTCTGTGATAGATACAGTATATAGTATATATGATATATTATATAGACGTTACTTATGTTTTACACCCGCGCTAGCCCTGCCCCGCTCTGCCGTTAGTTACCTAACCTAACGGTGCACGAGGGGACATCGAGGCGAATGCGGATGGCATAAGTGTACGTCGTATTTATCTGTGATGTTTAGGTATTTAAATGATGGGACTTCATTAATGTGATTAATGAAATAAAAGAAACCTAAGATGTTGTAGAATCGAATTTCAAAATAAAACAGGTAGCTACAGTTCTTGCTTTGCACAGCGGTATATGAGATATATCCTGCACCTTATTCGATGAGGAAAGGACCAAGATCCCTTCACCGGGAGTGACTCCTTTAGCAATAACTGGCAGATGCTACACACTCGGTTTGTCTTTTGATTGCTTTTAAGTGTTTTTGCTTTGCACAGTGATATAAATGATATATCATGTACCTCATTCGACGAGAAAAGGACCGACGATCCCTTCACCGGGAGTGACTCCTTTAGCAAAACTAGAAAAGCCTCAAAAACACTCCATTTCAAAATTCATTCGATCCTACAACGATATCAAGTTCATTACGCAATAGGTTTTCAGAAAAACCTGTCGTAGCCCTCCTTCATTTCAGATATGTACTAGTTAGTATTCGTGCTGCGGTAGTTTGGCATTCGTCAAGGCGTAGTGTACGGTAGCTAACTAGTATTTATCTGCTTGAGCATATGATGCGATTGGATTAGGGTATTCGTACGGCATTGTTTGGCATTCGTCAAGGGTCGTGCGGGTGGGTTTAATTCGATCAAGAAATGTACGGGTTGAACTTGACTAGTGGACTATGGGTTGTTTGGCATTCGTCAAGGTCATAGCGAGCTAGGGGCAAAATATTATCGGGAATTTCAAGTGTTGAAATTTGCAATGAGATTGCATACCTTCTATGAGATAGTTGGATCCCGATACCCGCTGTGAGTAATTGTTACTCCTGGGAGAGTTTTATACATTACAATTAGCCGATCAAGTAGGTGTCTAGAAAGGTGTTAACGAGGTTACGCCTCTGGGAAAACGAGGTTTACATTAATTAGGTTCGTGCGAAAGCACGGGGGACCTCCCTCAAAGTACCGACACTGGCCTGGCTGAAAGATTGGCGAACTTGTAGTGTGTAATTAATCCCGGCTAGTCTTTCCTTTTAGGGTTTGAAGGAAGATTTGATAAAAAGCAGTGGGAGCCATCCTGATTAGATAAAATAAAAACCAATCTATTCTTGCAAGAGCGCACGCTGAGTGTTTTCTTCTCTCTCTCTCCAGGTAGCGACCATATCACGCCTTAATCAAGATAATAAAACGGATTATGGACCGAACCCGCTTGTTATACTGAGCTGGGGAACGTTGGTCCCGCTCCAACTTATAATTGTTATAAGACAGAGCAGGAAATTGGGGAATACCAGATTTCCCGTGCCGCCCAAACAAGGAGAGTGCATGATGATGCATCATCTTCGGGTGTGTTCATTACAAAGAGCTGTTTCTCAGTATACTTTACGTCCTGGGTATGTGATACCAGATCAGGATCCCAGATATGTAATATGTTACATAGGGCTACAGAAAGGTAGAGAACTGAGAACGGGTGATAAGTTTCATGAGACAGAAAACGGGGCAAGTGTTGCAGCCAAGTCTGTTGGTCACTGTCACCCTGTATTACCAATACATTGATTCTGAACGAATGTTATTAGATACCGAACCTGATATACAAAATCATATCTCTCTCTTTATTAGTAAAGAAAGGATATAATTTTGTATTGTTGGATAATGTTTTGAACATTTCCTATATCAAAAGTTGATCGGTTCAGGCACGTTATCTAAAAGCATTGATGTTCTAAATCAAACTACAGTTCTTAGTATACTGAACACACACAAGAGAAAGAGTTCAGAAATGAACGGATTCTTCTTGAGGTATTGTAGAATAGGTCATATCAATGCGACCCGACTAGCTAAGTTACATAAAGATGCATATTTAAATCAGTTTGAATTTACATCTTGTGAAACTTGCCAGTCATGTCACAAAGATAAGATGACCATAGCTCCGTTTATTAGAAACAGAAAAAGAGTTAGTGAACTCTTGGGATGATACATGTTGATGTATGTAGGTCCCCTGTCTACACATACCTAGACCGGTTCTTTATACTTCATTACATTCTCTGATAATCTCTCAAAATTCAGACATATGTTCCTGTTGAAACACAAGTCCGAACCTTTTGAGATATTCACAGAATATAAGCTAGAAGTAGAGAACCAAAATACGGGTATAAGTATTATGTCCTATGATGAAATCAGGGAGGAGAATACTTGTGCATGGAATTCCTGGACTATTCTAAAGGAGAATGATATTCTCTCTCAGCATTACTCCTCTGTATACACCATAGCACGATGGTATATCGGGGTGGAGCAATTACACCCTATGTGATAAGGTGTGCTCTATGATGAGTAATACTGAGTTACCTATTTCCTTTTGGGTGTTATGCGCTTGAGAAGCTGCATACCTATTGAATAGGGTTCCAATCAAATCAGTTGCCTACCATTTCATATGTGATATGGAAAGGGAAGAGCCCATGTCTTAAGCTAGTTAAGATTTGGGGTTGTCCGGCCTATGTTTAAAAGCAAAATCCGGACAAGCTCGAGGCAAGGTCTGTAATGTAGAACTGGAAAGGTTCCAGCTATACAAACTACAGCACATGATTTGGTAAAACCAAATGATTCAATAGTTACCAACGAACCTCTGCCTCTCCGCCGATCTAGTAGGGTTCCTCACCCACCTGAGAGATACTTCGGTTTCTCTATGACAGTGGGAGCGAGGACTGCATCATGAGATGATGACCCAACTAGTTTCGACCTGGCCATCAGGAGTAGGACTCTGTGAGAATGGCTGGATGTTTATCGATCTGAGATGGAATCCTTATACACCAACAAAGTATGGACTTTGGTTGCTATATCTGAAGGGTTAAATTCCCATCAGGAGCAAGTATATCTTGAGAAGATCACTTGGTGTACATGGAAAAGTTGAGACTTTCAAAACTAGACTTGTTAAAAGTTTGCATCATTGACCAGGTGTGGATAATGATGAAACCTTTTCAAGTAGCTATGCTTAAGTCCATCTGGATCCTACTTGTCACGGCTACATACCATGACTGCGATATCTGGTGGTTGGGTGTCATGACAGCTTTTCTAAATGATGTTTTAGAAGAGAACGTCTATAAGTACACAGCCAGAGGGCTTCGTAGACAGTGGGAGCAGCGGAAACGTGTGCAAGATGTTTTATGTGATAAAGCAGGCATCGCGGACTTGGAACATCTGTTTTAATGTATTAGTCAAAGAGTTTGACATCATCAAAATGGTAGATGAACCTTGTATATACAAAAAGGTAGTAGGGAGTATGGTGTTGATCCTCGTAGAGTACGTGGATAACATACTCTTGATAGGGAAGGAGTTTCCTATGCTACGCTCGGTCAATCTCCGCTTATCACAATGATTCTCCATAAAGGATCAAAGTGATACCTCCTAAATCCTGGGTTTGGATCTATGAGATAGATCTAATTGGATGTTAGGATTCTTACTAGTTGTAGTGAGATGGTATCAATCGATCCTGGGGAGAATCACTGGAAGGGTTCCAGGGTGATAAAGACGACTGAATGTCAGTCGCAGGCATTGTCTTTACCCTCAGTAAAGGGATGGTATGTTGGAAGAGTTCCAAGCTAGATACCGTGACATACTAGACGATAAAGGCAGGATACATCGCTACTTAAGATGCTACCAAAGAGGATGTTTGGGTGTATATCAGTTCATGAGATGAACTACGTTCCTACCATTGTGAGACAATGGAGTTGTCGCTCATGCCGAGGAACGCCGGTCCCATCAGTGATCCAGACTTATTCTAAGGCAGCATCGCCTGATCATGGAGATAGTTGATCTCCAGGGTGATCGAGGTTAGGAGAGTAGATTCAGAGGACAACACAGCGGATCCACTCACAAAGGCCTGTTCCCAGAGAGAGACTTTTATGGGATGGTTGAGTATGAGATACTACAACCACTGCTACAGATGGCCCTAGTGCAAGTGGGAGATTATTAGTTATATGTATGCCCTAGAGGCCATTACTGTACATTGGATGTATATTGTAGTGGATGCTGGGACATATATAGGGAGGACTTTCTTGCTCGACATGATAGTATGCTATCTGGTTTACCTTTACCTTAACGTGTACACTGATTGTCTCTCTGTTACATGTTGGTAAAGCCCTTAGGATCTGTACTTGACTACCTGGACTATGATGCGGATCATACTAGTGGGGACATGGTAGTCCATAAGTACATCCTTCAAAGTCCCTAGTCGTGGGTGTATCGAGACGGGGCATCGATATACCAGAGTAGACTAGCGTATACCTTCTCGACCCATACAGATGGGCGATGGATGATCCCATATCCATTAGTGTTTGACATCAGAGATGATATACGGGTGCTCAGTAGAGACTGGGTACACTGGACGGACTCGCCGAGAACTCCCAGATGGTATTATACCTCACGTCAGATGGCAGTTCTCTGGTGACACTGGTACAGAGTAGTCTGTTGACCCGAGATCGTCATAGAGTCTTGTGTGGTTCCCACTGTGCTTTGATTTCCATCTTACCACGTCCAAGAGGGCGTGCAAAACGGTGGTTTTTGGGTACAGTCCCGAGTCACATGGAGGCAATGAGCGATAGGAGGGGATTCGTCTCTCCCGGTATAGGGGGTTGATGTTGCGCTGTGTTCGATTGGCTATAACAGGAAATCCCTGGCCAGGGTTGCTGAGATTTACTGGTAAGTGTTACCAGTAGTTTCTCGAATAGTTATAGACCTCATATCGACACGACTTATCGAGCTATTGGGGTCTGACGTTTACCACCCCTAGGCGAGATATGCGACATATCAGACGATCAGACCGGACTGTACGGTAGTGTTACTGGTTGGATTCACAGGAGTGTGAGCGGGCTTGCTCGTCGATCTTCTGATCGCTCAATACCCGGGTGGCCGTTACGTTTAGCAGACCGCTTGCGGCTTGTGGATGTTTGATATGATCATCATCCGCTGCCGGCGTATTGACGAGTCTTTAGAGTCCTACACAGAGGTTTCCTGGCTCAAGCGAAACGAAATAGGAGCGCATATGAGATATGTGCGGGACCGAGAATAATACCAGTATGTGATACTGTATTCGATTCTCGCGATGTGACATTGATCGGTTATATGCGATATAGCCGGGTTATCGGATCAAGTGTTGATTCGATAAGTTATTACTAATGATACTAGTCGGTTATATGCGATATGACCGGATCGTTAAATCAAGTGTTGATTTAATGATTTAATGCATAATAATATATTTGATATATTACTTTGCATTAACTAGTATCGGTTCACTTTAAATGGATTTTCTCGCTCGGGTGTGCACATTGTATATTCGATATAGTTTTGTACACTTGCTTGTATCATGTTTGATGATACATGCCTTATGGTTAAGTGTTAAGAATTAAACTATAGTTAAGTGGGTGATTAGGGTTTTTGATTTCATTTTATTCATTTATCTTTTTGGATAAAGAAAAGGCAAAATGAGGAAAATGGTTGCTTTCTTTTGTTCATTCATGAACCTTCATGAAGACTTTGACCAAATGACCATTTTGTCTCATGCTTAACCCTAACCACTCACTTAAACCTTAGTTAACTCTCTACATCTAACCATGGTTCAATATATGATAAGGATTGGTTTTTCTTTTCTAATTAATCTTATCATATTATTCTTCTTCTTCTTCCTTGCTTCAAGTGAAGAAAGCTTGCCTCCATCAATGGCAAGTGATGAATTTGAGTGAGAAATCCAAAACTAAAGTCTACCCACTTCCTATTTCTTCATCCTCTACCTCTTGCCAAGTAGTAGAGTGTGTTTCCTTCACAAGTTTTCATGGCAAGGTGAAGGTGGAGCTTGATCTAGCGATGCCTCGACGTAGATCATCTTCGGCATGGACATCGACGACCTAGCTCGCTTATTCTTCGACGAAGCCGACGCTAGAGCCCGGGAGTTCACTTGGACAGCGAAGGCACTTCGTTGCGGAGCTATGGAGGTGGACAAACGGATCTACAAAGGTTGTATTTCCGTATTCCCTTAGTTAAGTGTTAACTAGTTAGCTTTTTCGCCTAGATTTCTAGCCAACGATCCGTAGTCGGGTCTCTCGGCACCCATAAATTTTTATATTGGCATGTTCGATGCCTTGTGAGACCTCACTAGGGTGCCTAGGAACCCTACAAACCGGACTACGGAGGGACGCCTCCAGCCCTTTATGGGCTCGACACCTATACTGCTGCCGATGGCTTTAGATATTCTGGGGCGGCGCATATGTCAAGGCGAGTCGCGCCTTTGGGGACAGGTATACATGATAGGCTTGACTCCTCGCTATTCAGCCGGATACTTACAGTGGGCTCGATACATCTTGTCGGCCAAAAAGTCGCTGTTGCTGAAGCTCTGGTTGTATCCCGCTATCTACGCGTCTCTTTTCCAGTAGCCTGCACCTCACGTATGGTGGGTCAAGGCTTTCTTGGAACAGTGGAATACCCTGACTCACACCTTTCTTTTATCGGACCGGGAGGTTTCGATTTTCTTGGAGGAATTTGCAGAAATTTTGGGCTTGCCCGTCAAAGGGGAACATTACGAGAAAATACTTCCCCCTGATGAGTATATCTTCGCCACCAAATCAGTGGTGATGGGTTCACTCCGGAGAATGCTATTCAACATCGATTTCCGAGTCTAATCAAGGTGTTGAATATTTACGAGAGTCTGTTTCTCGAGTCCGGAGGGCACGGAGTCAGCTTCGCGGATTTCATCGCCCGCTTTCTTCGCCCGGAAGTCTTGTCAAAACAAGCCGCGAAATTCGCCAAGCTTGACGATCCTTTTGGTTCTGGCTTGGACAACCAGCCGACAGCGGAAGCGGATCAAAGGAATTTCTTCATCCGAGACACCCCGGTCGTCCCCTTTGCAAAGCTCGCAGCTTCAGACGTTGACGAAGAGACATTCTTTTTAGGGTTTCTCGGCCTATGGTTAAGCTGGTTTGTGCTCCCAATGCACCCTCGCTATATGAGGCCATCCGTCTTCTATCCGGCTCACCGAATGGTTGCCAGGACGCGAGTGGCCGTCGGGATCGCTGGGCTGGCTCACCTGTATCATGGCCTAAGCTTAGCGGCAGACACCACTCAGCTGGAGGTACAGCTCGTACATCTCCCGCTGCACTATTTCACGTCGTGGATCGAGCTGCATGTGCTTAGCTCTTTTGGAGTCCACAAACGGCTACATTTCTATGACAGTTATAATTTCCCCCGGGTTATGTCCCTAGTTGACGCTTCTGCTTTAGATCCGTCACAGTGAGAGGCTCGGCGTCTGGTCCTTCTTCCGCGTATGGTCGGGGATAGCATGACTTTCGTCGATAGGATCTTAACTATCGGCAAGGAATCCACTAAAACGGTGCAGCCGCTGCGAGATACCTTCTAAGACGGGGCTCCTACATTGAAGGCTCGGGAGATTCTGCATTTGTATTCAATCAGGCCGGGCTTTTTAGTGTTTAGGTAGAACGACTCGGCGCTGTTCATGAGGTACAACCCGCACCGTTTTTCTCTACAGTCGGGTTACGATTAGGGTGTCCCGCTTGAGGCTTTTTTAGCTGAGCCGGTTGCTACGGAAGAGGGTATCCGCAGCGCGCTGCACCACTTCATGCGGCTAAATACCGGGTCCAACTTTCTCATCGGTGAGCCGAGCTACGTTCCGAAAGCCTCGAACGCATACGTGGCATGGTACCAGCATGCGACGGGTGCTGTTATGAGGGAAGAAAGGCGGTTACTGCTCGATCACAAGGGTGCAGTCCCTGCTGGTAATCCAACTGTCCCCTTAAAGCGACGGACCACTGTTCGTCATTCCTTAAGAGAAGCTGCTGTGGCTGTGGTCCCGCGTGCCTTTCCTGAAAAGCCTCTACCCCGTGTTCCTGTAGAAGTGGTGGCTGCAGCGTCCCCGGAGTCTGGCGTTGGTGTAGAAATCAGGACCCGCCGCCCAAAAATGCCCGTTAAGTGCAAGCTCTTGTCATCGGCTGCCGGCGCTCGCTCGCAAAAGAAGAAGAAGTCATTGTTTTCTGCTGATGTCATATTGATCCAGGAGCCATATGCTCCTTACAGCGAGGGTTTGTGCGAGTATGGGACCAATAAGGGTTTATTCATCACGCCTGCGGATGATACTGATCTCCAGGCTGCCCTTGTGACTTCCGAGCGACTGGATCGCGATGAAGCGGCACTGATAACTATCGCGAAGTCAGGTATACTTCAGTTACATTCTTCCGCAGCTATCTTCTTTTATTATGTTTCTACTGACGCTTTCATCTTCAACAGGTATTTCTGCCGGAAAGGCTCTCGCGGCTTCCCTCAAGACATTCGAAGAGGAAGAGAGGCTCCGCGCTTCTTTGGGCCTTGGTAAAATTCCGTTCATTATGCCTTTATTCCTTTCTTTTTTTGTGCTCTGACCCTTTCTTTCATCTTGTTGTAGGGACAACCTTGACTCGGGTTATTCCAAGTGTAGAGCCGATCCCGAGCAGCGATGCGGCAAAACTTCCGGAGCCAGCTGTTGTGGCCCCAGCTCTCCCAACGTCCCTGCAGGAGGCTTTGCCGAAGCAGCGGATGAAAGATGCGGAAATGGCTCCAGAGGCAGAGCTTGGTTCGGACGACGACGTCCCCTTATCAGAGGTCTTGAGGAGATCGCTTCTCAGTGCTCAGACCGAAAGGAAGAGTAGGAAGCATGCGGCGAGGGAACGCGATGCCAGTTTGGCCGTGGGTGCAGGCTCAAGTATCATTCCGCTTGCTGATATTCCTTCGGAGGATGTTCCCTTTGCGTTGTCTACCGCCCGTAGACAGGTTGCGCGCGCGGCTCGAGAAGAAACCGAAAAGCTGCTCCAAGGTAACGTAATGCTGAGTCTTTTACTAGAACTTGATCTTCGAATTTTGACATATGCATTTTCTGCAGGGCCAAGTCTTGGCGATGGGATGACGGGTGAAACCCTGGCGGTTGCGGTGCCCGAAGTTGCTATTCTCTCTCTGGAATCTGGGACTGTCCAGACCGCCGCCCTTTCTCCCTGCAGTTCCTTGGTATCGGCGGGCGTTGCAAGCGTCACGACGGCCCTCGTTGAGTCAGGGGATGAAGCTATAGGCGCGGAATCTACTCCTCTGAGAGAGAGCGAAGAAGCCGTTACACCCGGTGATGCCACTGCCATGGTTTCGGTCCCTGATTTATCAGGTAATTGCCGAATCGCTATTATCAAGCTTTTCAATCTTGTTCAGCCCTTCTAATGATATGTTGTTTGTCTTGAGTACAGGCGCGGTGAATCCCGAGATTGTGCCATCTGAAGAAGCGTCACCAGTTGCTGCTCTGACGGTCGCCGTCCTTTCGTCTTCTCCCGTGTCCTCTCAAATGTTGGAAGGTATGGGTTTGCAACTTATCTGTCTTACTGTGGGTACCATCTTCCTTGTATTGACAGTATACTTTCGCAACTCTGCAGGAGTCCTTTTCGACCATCTGTACCAGGTGTTGAACCCGCATTTCTCCTTCCAGTCGGAAATCATTCCGCCTCCTGGTACCGGTTAGTATATCCTACAGCTATTGTTTCCTTCTTTCTTTTATGAATATCTGTATTATTGCTAGGTCTTCTTTATATTGATCGCAGCGTCACGGATCGGAGAAGGAGACGAGAGAATAGCCGCGCCTCCGGTGCTCCCAATTTTGCCACCTGCCACAGCCGGTATAGTAGACTCCATCGCTTGTGTATTTTCTTTAACTCCCGAGTTGACATTTGACCATAATTTGTTTTGCAGCAATTGCACCGGCCCCAGCTCCCTTTGAGTCTCGCATTCCAATGCCGGAAGGGCCCTTTGCTAAACGCACATCTTTTAGGGGTGCTGCGAATAGTCGACGAATGTTGAGCGAGTTCATCGAAGATCTTGATGCCGAGGCCCTTACATCAGCTGTAGATTTTGCTGTTGAAGTTAACCCAATACTAGCGACACTTGTGAACTTCCATGATGAAGATCTTGTCGGCTCTTGGGTTGATTACTGCAGAAAGATCGAGGCTTGCCTGCATGAGATTGAGCTCAAGCGTCTCGCTCCTGAAGTATTAGCTTCGAACTCCCAGCGGGCTGCGTGGGTCAAGAGTAGTGTTCCTTTCATCCGCCATTTTGAACAAGAGGCGACCCTGAGGCGAAAGGAACATGAAGTGGCTTCAAGCGAATCTGCCCGGTTACGCGCCCAGGTTGAAGCGAATGCTGCGCAGCTAAAAGCTGTCTTCGACAATCTCCAGCGATGCATTTCGGATGGGTTGACGCTGAGGCGGACGCTTGACTCTACCGAGCGGGTCGTGCAGGACTGCGAAGCTTCCATACTAGGAACCGATGAAAAGCTTTCGTCTTGTTTGCGACAACGGGCCTAAGTTGAAGCGGAGTTGGCCGCGGCGGCCGATCACGAGAAAGGATTGAGGGGAGCGCGCGAGCGGCTAGCTGATTTGTTGAAGATGCCTCCTCCTCAATAACCGTCTTTTGTGCCCCTTTTCTTTTTTTGTAAACTTGCGGTTTATGAATAACATGTATTCATTTTGATTCCTTTGTGAAATGCATCTTGTATTCACTTGAATTCATGAATAAAAGACATATTTCATTTTATATGGGCGTGCCTCTTTAGCAAATGCGTCTTGTAGATAGTCTATCTTGATCTCCTTTGCAGGGCAGCGATAGCTTAGAAGACAGGTTCAGATCTGCCGTCTAAGACTTTTCAACTTTATGAGCCTGTTTCCCCCAATCAGAGCAAAGCACTATTCTAAAAATGAAGCGACGCTTCTGCTTCTCCCAATTAGAGCAAAGCTCTGTTCAAATTCCAAAATTTGAAATGAAGCGACGCTTCCTTTTCCCAAGAAAAGAGCAGAGCTCTGTATCAAAAATCTAAAGTAAAAAATGAAGCAACGCTTCAGAT
The DNA here is from genome assembly GCA_030015575.1 of Agapanthus africanus. Classification (NCBI taxonomy): domain Eukaryota; kingdom Viridiplantae; phylum Streptophyta; class Magnoliopsida; order Asparagales; family Amaryllidaceae; genus Agapanthus; species Agapanthus africanus. Next base: position 455,295 of record JASDDO010000257.1, on the reverse strand, counting down.
CTCTTGCGCTCTGCGCTGCGCGCCACGTGTCAAACAGTGGTGCACTAGCGCAGTTGCGCTGCGCTCCACGTGTCAAACATAGATGCGCTAGCGCAGTTGCGCTGCGCGCTATGTGTCAAGCACAAGCACGCTAGCGCAGCGCTGCGCGACACGTGTCAAGCACAGGCGCGCTAGCGGTCTGCACTGTGCGCCACGTGTCAAACACAGGTGCGCTAGCACCAATTATGCCAGCACTGAAATTTAAATAATAAATTATTAATTAATCAGAATTAAAATTCTAGAAAGATCTTTCCAATCTTATTAAGATAAGAAGATTGTTTTCTGTAAAACAGAGGCCTTAGGATCAAAGATCCAACGGTGGGGAAATATCCCCAGATCAATCAGAGAAAGATCTCTGTAACTAACTTAACAAATCAATTGGCCCTATATAAAGGTCCCTAGACTCCAAGTCCCACATACACACAGATATACAGAAAGAGAGAGAAAAACCCTCTGTAAAGAAGAAGAGCAAGCTCTTAAAGAAAAGGAGATTTCTTTTCATCTTAAAGGTAAAAAGAACTATGTTCTTGGAAGAACAGAGATGAAAACATCTCACAAAAAGAAGAACCATCTTCTAAAAAGATTCAAGATCTAAGAACAAGATCAAGATCTTCAATAAAAAAGAAAAAGATCAAAGAAAGATCTAATCATAAAAGATTCAGAGAAGTAATTTACTTCATTCACAGATCATTTGATCTATAAAGGCACAGCCTTTTGATGAGAGCAAGAACCTTGGTTCTTGAATCTTGAGGTAGAACCTCTTTCAAGAGAACAAAAAACATGTTCTTTGATTTTAAATTGATCAAGATGCGCTCCGCGCTATTGGACAGTGCCTTGCACTTTTGAAATGCGCCTTTTGCGCTCCTTGGATTGGCGCACTGCGCCAGAACGCGCCACGTGTCAACCACAGACACAATCTGCGTTTTGCGCTTCTAAAACAGCGCACTGCGCTCTTAGACTGGCGCACTGCGCCAGAGTGCGCCACGTGTCATTCACTGGCGCAGCGCACTCAGAAAGCGCCGTGCGCTAACAGACTTGCGCTTAGCGCAGAGCGTGACACGTGTCACTTTCGCATGCGCTAGCGCATTGCGCTCTTTAATTGGCGCAAAGCGCCTGACAAGCCACGTGGCGCACTATCAGACCTCTAAAATACTATGCATTATTAAAGAAGGGCAGAGCCCAAGTAAAGGTCTAACAGGCCAAATATAAATGCTATGCATTTAATCACAGAGCCAAATGCTATGCATTAATAAAAGGGCCGAGCCCAAATAAAGGCTCAACAGCCAAAACAATAAAATGTTCAATTCATATCAACTGAGCCCATATGCTCATAAACCTTCAAACAGACTTTAGTGGACTATAGATCTCCTAACAAATATTGGTTCAAGGGTACATCTCTGAACTCCTCTGATATTTGTCGTTGTAATCCTTCAACGTCGTCAGAGAGGTGACGGGTCCCTACGGCCACACATTGCTATGAACTGTAGGGTCCTTAAACTCATGGATTATGACGACCTTAACCTCGACCGCAATGTCACTAAACTAAACAATAGAGCCCAAATGCTCTCATGTTGGATCTAAATGATCCCGTTAAGTTGATCTTAGTCTTAAATTAGACTAACGTATCCTTAACAAACGTTTAAGTTGATCTTAGTCCAAAATGTGACTAACGTATCCTTAAACCAAAACCCTAAACCCAAATCTTAGAAAATACGGATTTGGACTAATCCACATCCTACGGGAGACAACATAAATCAGTCTCCGTATAAGATCCAAGGGCAACCACAAACAAAACAAACACCCACGACACGAAGTGACCGTCTGGAGAAGGAGAAAGTTGTTAACGTAATGCGGTAGTGTAATTAACTGCAGGGGCTTGCTTCTGCAGGGAAGAGCATCCCCACAATCAAAAACCCCTCGAACGAGGGGGAATCTGACGAAGTCTGCTACATAGGCCATATCCGTTTAAACCTTCGATACATGGTGCCATAAATCAACTTGGCATCTTCGGAGAGGTGGACGGATAGCTCCAATTAGCAACTGCCCCGAATTTCAGGCAAGACGTCTATCGCGTCTCCGTGATTCGAAGGGGAACAGATTCTGGAACGCTCGGTGGGACCTCTTCCTCTTTCCACTCCACACTTCGTGTGTCGTGTTCGCGAACGAATCGCGGTTTGCTATGGTTGCCTGTGGATTTGAGGTACTTAGATTAGGTGTATTGCTCCGTGCAGAAAACAGAAGATCAATGGCTTCAAACTGCACTACCTGCAACTGCAACTCTCACTCCGTCCTTACTGGAGGAGTGACTTACGGGCCCCAAGCAGCCTCCCTTTTCAAGATGCCAGTGGAGCAGGTAACTCAAGCCACTACTGGACTATTCTTCGGGACCATACTCCCACCCATGAGCTTCAACGTCCATGTACCGTCACAAGAAGCTCCCAAGAAGTCGATATTCGATCGGCTTGCTACTACTGCGACCCCTCTCAACGGGTCGCCCAACTCCACTGCCTCGGTTTTTAACAGACTGGGCCAAAGCTCCAACGGGCCCATGAAGAAGCCTGCAATACCAGAAGGCGTTATCCCGAAGAGGATTGCCATCCCTGCTCCCAAAATCGTCAAGGCAGTTTCTCCTGCTAAAGGGTCGGTCTTCACAAGACTGACTATTTCTGCTCCCGTTCCAGGCAAAATCACCAAGGTTGCTTCCCCTACTCGGAAGTCTGCTTTTGATAGGTTGACCGTCCCCATTCAACGGACGTCGGTCTTTAAAAGGCTAATACTAGCGAATTCTGACCAACACAGGGGGCATGAGGAGGTCACCCCTACGGCTAAACTAACTCCAATCGCACGACATGCTCGCCGTCGTCACTGGCGCCAGGTAAGGAAGGCTGGGGGCAACTCCCCCTCTGGGCTAACTCCGCCAGCTCCGATGGTGGAAATCAATGCTGCTGTTCCGACCGGGAATAGCTTTGAACCGCTAAGAAGGGTACGCAAAAACTCGCCAACTACCGTATTGAAAAGATCTCCTACACCTGTGAATAATGCCCCAAAGGTGAAGCTGGAGCAGCCCCCTCAACGGCTGTCTTCTAAACTTTACAAGGTCCGGTGTCAAGTCCAAGACTCCGTAATGGATCAAGACTATCTCCGCCAACAGAAAAAGATGAAGGTTCGGCAGGAGAAGGACTACTCTGTCAAGCCAGAAAAAGCAACCGCTACTTGGGTGCCCACTACAACGGCCCCCTCAACTTCGACCGCCCACAAAAGAAGGGGGTCGGAGAAGATCCTTGCGTCTTTGGCAAATCGCAAAGACACTGAATCTAAACGCCCCAAGTCTGGGGGCATGGTGGTGCACACTGTCTATATGGCATCCGGAAAAGAGGATAGCCGCGCTTTGACGGGTCACCGACCGCTAACCCGATCCGTGATAAAAGCCCAGGAGAAACAGCAGAAGCTTCAAGAGATGCTGACTACAATGGCTGCACTTACCGGGCCAAAAGAAAGCCCGGAGGCATCATCAGAACAGCGTCACGAACAAGAAAATGATGCTGACTTCCTACGCAGGGTCCTTAAAAAGAAGGACAGAGAAGCAGCAGAACAAGCTGCCAACATAAAACAAATGGCGCTTCTCTTCCAAGACATGGTAGGAATGATGTTACAGACGGATCCTCCAGCTGAAGATCCTCCGATTATCCTCGAAAATGACAGAGGAGAGACATCTAATCCTCCTCCGGCTCATTCAGCAGCCAAGGAGGAAACCATTTCCAAAGCTACACTAGACGACTATATAGCTCAGCAGATACGAGTTCATCAGGCGAATAAAGCGGCTGGGCAAATTGTTAGAACCGGACGACCCTATCCGGGCTGGTATGACCAAATCAGTTACTCGCCAGGATACACGATCCCTGAATTCCATGTGTACAAGGGGACAGGGAACCCACATCAGCATGTCACTCAATTCTGGGCTTTTTGCGGCAATACTGGAGGCGATGATAAACTTCTACTTCGCCAGTTCGGGGGTAGTTTAGCAGAAATGGCCTTTGAATGGTATTCGGAGCTACCTAACGACTCTGTCTAAATATTTGCGGAGATGGAGCTACTGTTTACACAAAGATTCACGGGTGCTAGTGAACGCACCCCGATAACGGCACTGATTAATGCCAGGGTGAAGCCAGGCAAGACGTGGGTCCAATACGCAATACAGTGGCGAAACTTATGGTCGAAGTGCGAACAACGCATCGAAAAAGCACCTACGGTAGGCATGTTCGTGGGCACTCTTGATCCGCAAGCGACCATCTCGCAATTCATGATGTTCTTCAAGCCAACTACTTTCCAGGCCTTGATCGACAAGTTGGCCCAAATGGATAAGATGGGACATAAACCTTCTCCTCTAAAGTCAAACTCTCGAAATGAGAAAGGAAAAGGGAAAGCGATCTTCGTCGCCAATACTCAATAACAGCCGAGCAACTCAAAGCCGGTTGCTCGCTAAAACAACGTGCGTCCACGCCCATCTCTCGAGGAGAGACTGGGACGTCCTTACTCGTTTCCTCAGGATAAAACAAGGAGACTGTTCGAGCTGGCAGTGCGCAACAGACTCATCAATCTGCCGAATCCAAAACGTCCGTTGCAGCCAGGCGATGTCAACGATCTTAATTACTGCCCTTACCACCAAGCGGTAAGCCATCCAATCGAAGATTGCTTCGTCTTTAAAGGATGGATCGAGGATCAGTACCAACAAGGCAAGTTCGCGTTATCCGAAAACAGGAAAGTGAACCCGCCACAGCCTCACACTCCTAAGAAGACAAACACACCGGGGGCAACGTGCTCTTTTGTTGAGGAAGCTCCATGGGAGGTGGCTCTTTCGGCCAAGACCAAAAGGATGCTGAATGATCTTCAGACATGCCCGGCGATCAGATGGAAGAACCCGTTGGAACCTGAGATCATCAAGGGGATGCTGAAGCCGCGCTCAACTCCAAATGTTGGTGATGATAGCCTAAGCGTTCACACCCAGCCTTCGAAATCTTCGAAAAAGAAGAAGAAATCCAAGAAGCCCGTGAAGCCTGGAGACAAGTGCACGGACCTACAAAAGCAGATTGACGCGCTGGAAGAGTATAACCAAAAGGCGCGGACTCCAATCATGTTCCAAGAGTTCCTCACCCACGTTCTTGAGGACGGAGATGATGGAGAAGAATCGTCGGACGAATCTGAGGATTACGTAGCAAGTTGCCAGGTGATCTCTTATTCATCGCTAGACAATGAAGAGGCTCCTTACACAAAGAAACTGGGGGCAGAGCCTGAATCAGAATTTCTGGGGCTGTCAGATGAAATGATCGACACATTCTTAAACGAAGCTCTCCTGAGAAGTAAAGCCGATCGGGAGCGTGAGATATCCATATTTGAAAAGGCCAAACGCCGGCGACTAGACAAAAGGGTCGAAACACTCCCACCAGATCAAAGTACATCCGCTGCAAATGAAAGCAGGATCAAGATAAGGAAACGATTCGCCAAAGCCATATCAATGGGGATGAGGCTGCCCTCTTTCAGAGAAAATTCTCCTGATGGTATACATCTTGTTGAAGCGAACGTGCATCCTAACTTCTGCTTATATCATCAGAAGATCACACATCCTACTGAAGACTGCAACTCCTTTAAGTGTTGGTGGCAAGAATATGTCGCTCACAGGCAACACTTCAACAGGACGAAGCGTGAAGCTCGTAGACAGCGGAAAAATGTGACAGATGAGCATAAAAGAATTGCCGGCAATTGTCATAGGGTTGATCCCGAGGGATCGCGAGTTCTCATCTTCGGAAGCGACTCTGACGAAAAAGTAGCTCTCGGCCCTCTCTTTAAGGAATCCACCTTTGAAACGAAAGAATTGAGGAGTTGCGAGAACATTTAGCCATGCAATTGCACGCTACCCGGAAAGAATCTCGGACCCACAAACAAGAGATCGAACAAAAAGGATAAAGGGAAGGGGAAAACGGCCTTCGTCGCCAACGCTCAGCAACAATCGAGTGACCCTATACCGGTTGTTTGCCAAAGCAACAAGCGGCAACCCCTCTATGAGAAATTGAAACGTCCTTACTCATTTCTCCGGGATGAAACAAGGAGGCTGTTCGAACTAGCAGTGCGCAACAGGCTTCTCACTCTACCGGAGCTGAAATACCAGCTACAACTGAATGATGTCAACAATCCTAATTACTGCCCTTACCACCAAGTATTGGGCCATCTGATCGAAAACTGCTACGTCTTCAAAAACTGGGTTGAAGACCAATACCAACAGGGCAAGTTCGCGCTGTCCGAAAACTGGAAGGTGAGCCCACCACAACCACATGCTCCGATAAAGATGGATATGCCGGGGGCATCATGCTCATTCACAAGAAAAGCCCCATGGACCGAAAAGTCCGTAAACTAAAAAAAAATCCGCCTCAAATACAGCAACGACGGACCGAAACGTCTTTAAACTAGCAGCAGACCGAAACGTCCTTAAACTAATAGCGAACCACTATGTCCTAAAACTAGCTGTTGACCGAGACGTCGAGAAACTACGATGGATTGCGGCATCCCAAAGCCGATACAAAAATATATATATATGTAAAAATATATATATATAAATAAAAACGGTATGTCCATAAGCAAAATGGGCACGGATGAAAACCCGAAAGGGCTCCATGAGTAAAAACAGCAGGGCTGCCGGCGAGTGTTTGTGAAAACCCGAAAGGGCGCAACCTCGTTATATATATAAAAAAAGAGAAGAATAAAAAAAAACGGTATGTCCATAAGAAAAATGGGCACGGATGAAAACCCGAAACGGCTCCGTGAGTAAAAACAGCAGGGCTACCGGCGGGTGTTTGTGAAAACCCGAAAGGGCGCAACCTCGTTAAAAGACACTTACAGGGTCCTCTCGACCTTGTGAGGAGAAACCACCTGCGTGAGATCCTTAGGACTCACAATGGAGCAATACACTTAGGAATCCTCATGATTCCTAAGAAGAAATTACACTTGCGAGATCCTCACGACTCGTAAGGAGAACTCTCTTATGGGACCCTCACGGCTCATAAGATTTGAAAGTCTTAAGCTACAGAGACCTGAACATGTTCTTAAGCAACCCCCACAACCTTCGATATTGCCCTACAAGCGGCTCAATACTGACCCTTGTATACAATCCACTGGCGCGAATAAACATTTCTCTAATCAAGTCCCACCAGTGACTAGGGATATGTTCGCACGGTGAACAACCCTTATGAGTCCTCTCGACTTATAAGGAGAAAACTCTTTTGTAAGATCCTTACGGCTTACAGGGGAACATGCACTTAAGAATCCTTACAATTCCTAAGGAGAAAACACACCTACGGGATCCTCATGACTTGTAGGGAGAAATACCTTTGTGAGACCCTTACGGCTCATGAAGTCAAAAGCCTTAGTCGACAGGATCCTAACCCTGTTCGCTAAGCCACCTTTGTTCAACATCGACAGAGGCAAATGATGATTCTCTCCTGGTAATATCCCAATTGTAGCGATACTGATGCCGAAATCAGTGTCTGATTCCAAGCTTGCAGCGAAAAGCCAACAAGCCACACATGCACACGAAAAAGAAGAAATGAGAGGGAAATTTGCGACGAAATCAGCAAGTAAAAATGTATGCTTGCGAAATAGCCGAAATGATTGGGCAACTCGCAATAAAAAGCAGCGAGTAAAAATAAAACCAATAGCCGAAATGATTGGGCACCACGAAAAATAGCCGAAATGATTGGGCAATCGCGACCTTCGCGATATAAAAGATGAAATGATAGAGTATCGCGGAAAGAAGTAAAATAAAAATAAAAATGAAATTTATGCCCTACAGGTGATATCACGTCAATCCCTGTATAGAATCCAAGGGCGCAAATAAAGAAGGAATCGCACTCCTTCCCTCCCTAAGCTCCATCAGAAAATGGAGCCAAGTCTCGACTGCCACGTCTATAGCCTGGAGACCCACAACAGCGTTCCTCCTCATTCCAGCAGGACTCAGACGCAACATTACCAAACGGAGCCACGGCTTAGTCCCTATTTCCAAACCTCGATGGTTCGCAGACAACCTAGAGACCATCTCGACATGTGTCTCGTTACAACAGACGCAGCGTCAACAACGGCGTTCCTTCACAAGTCCACCAGGATGCAGATGCAACGTCAACGAAAGACCTCACGGTCAAAACAAAGCGAGTGATGGCAAATTCCCAGCTCCACCTCGACATTCGTCCCATTACAATAGACGCAATGTCAACTACGGCGTTCCTTCGCAATCCAACAGGATGCAGACGCAGTATCAAAACAAAGCGGAGTGATGGCAAAATTCCAACTCCACCTTAGCATTCGTCTCGATATAACAAGACGAGATGTTAACAATAGCGTTCCTCCTCATTCCAACAGGACTCAGACGCAACATCACCAAACGGAGCCACGGCTTAGTCCCTAGTTCCAAACCTCGATGGTTCGCAGATAACCTAGAGACCATCTCGACATGCGTCTCGTTACAACAGACGCAACGTTAACAATGGCGTTCCTTCGCAAGTCTACCAGGATGCAGATGTAATACCAACAAAGACCTCACGGTCGAAACAAAGCGAAGCAACGGCAAAATCCCAGTTTCACCTCAGCATTCGTCTCGATACAGCAGACGAGATGTCAACAACGACATTCCTTCGCAGTCCAGCAGGATGCAGATGCAGCGTCAACAAAAGACCTCACGGTCCAAACAAAGCGGAGTGACGGCAAAATCCCAGCTCCACCTCAGCATTCGTCTCGTTACAGCAGACGCAATGTCAACAACGGCGTTCCTCTGCAGTCCAACAGGATGCAGATGCAACGCCAACAAAAGACCTCACGGTCGAAACAAAGCGAAACGACGGCAAAATCCCAGCTTCACCTCAGCATTCGTCTCGATACAGCAGACGAGATGTCAACAACGGCGTTCCTCCGCAGTCCAGCAGGATGCAGATGCAACACCAACAAAAGACCTCACGGTCGAAACAAAGCGGAGTGACGGCAAAATCCCAGCTTCACCTCAGCACCCGTATCGTTACAGCAGACGCGATACCAGCAAAATGAAGCAAAGGCAAAATTCCTGGCTTCAAGGTCTTGACGGTAACTCATATAAAGCCCGAAAGACTACCGGAGATCATCCCACATGTAGTGGTCACCACCTCGACGTTCGTCTCGATACAGCAGACGAGATGTCACCACAGCGTTCTTTCCCCAGCAGGATTCAGACGCGACAATCAAACAAACGGAGCCACGGAAAAATCCCTAGTTACAGACCTCGACGGTTCACCAGTAACCTAGAGTCAACCGTGACATTCATCTCGATACAGCAGACGCAATGCCAGTAAACGAAGCGAAGGCCAAATTCCTAGCTTCAGGGTCTTGACGGCAACTCATATAAAACCTGAAAGACTATCGGAGATCATCCCACACCAGCGCGGAGTGGTTATGACTCATCGAGGCTCTCCAAAATGAGCCTAACCTCAAGTAAAAAATGGCATGGAAAAATTCCCAACGCTTGCTCTTCCGACGGTCAAACTGCCTAGGAGAATTGCTTGAAGACGTCTTGTCTAGCCCCCGAAGGGATCGGAGACACGACAGTCGCAAGGCTACTCGAACAGCAAGGTTACCTGTCGAGAAATATAACAGCCGACGCGACGGTACGATAGACAAAACCCTAGTACCACAGACCCTAACGGACCTCTATAGTAAAGAGCAGAGGTTAACTGTGACGTTAGTATATCCTTGGGAGAAATGCTCGATTCGTCTTGACTCATGAGGCAAAGCCTTAGGCAGCGGGGATTAAAAAAAACTGTTTCCTAAGCACTGGAGCCCTACAAGTCGGTCCAAAACGGACTCTTGCATACTATTCACAGACCACACTCTCTAAAATCGAATCTCGATAAGGAGGGAAACAACCACTTACGAGTCCTCTCGACTTGTAAGAGGGAAAATTCTCTAGTGAGATCCTTACAACTCTCAAGAGAAAACACACTTAGGAGTCCTCAAGACCCCTAAGGAGAAAATACACCTACGAGATCCTCTCGACTCGTAGGGAGAAAAGTCTTTATAAGACCCTCATGGCTCATAAAGTTGAAAAGCCTTAGGTAGCAGATCTGAACCTGCTTCCTAAGCCATCACTACTCCCCAAAGTATTCAAGACGGAATGTTCTATATCACCTACAGACTATGCTTACTTAAGGAATATGCCAATAACAAAGCAGAAAATAAAAGGAAGGAGGCAAAACATTTGTCATTCATACTTGGAAAATTCTTACATCAATAAAGACAATAGACAAAAAATAGCATTATTGAAATGTTTACAAGGGTATAACCTCGGACCCAGGGCATGGATTGAGGAATTCAAAAGTGACCTTGTCTAGAATCTTCCAGTCCTTTCGAACCATCCTGGTGTGCTTTCTTTCGCGATCACAAGCGTCGGGATCCTCATGGATGTCCTCCTCCCTCCGATAAGCAGCAAGTATTGCAGACTGTTGAAAAGCTTGATGCAGAAGATCGATAAGGTTATCTCGCCTTTTCTTTGAGATTAGGCTCATCAGATACACCGAGTGGACTTTATCCTCGGCGGCATCCAATGCCTTAAGTGGCACACCAGTACAGAATAAGGGAAGCGCTTCCCAGATGGCTCCCACGATAAGCTTCAAGAGAGAGGAACGTCGAGAAAGCAGTCGACCATTGTATGCGTCGAAGCGACTAATGATTTCGGCACACTCGGCGTTTGTGAATTCTTGATTCTGAGAACGGCCAAGTCGGCGGATGTCCCCATAAGAGATAATCTCGTCGAGATCGTACATGTGGGCGTTCATTACTCTTGTAAAAGAAAATCAACAAAATTAGCAGACAGACTGATTAAGCAATTTTTGATTCAAAACAGGCACAGGAAATTAAACTCCCCTAGAGCAATGCTCTACAGACAGGAGTGACACCCGTCAAAATCAGTTATGAAAGGAATTTAAAGAAATCCCCCGAGAACATTGAGAGCTTTGCTCTGAAAAGATGATATAAATCATCAAAAAAAAATCCCATTTTTAATCTTCAAAGATCCATGAAAAACTCTTAAGAGTTCTGCTATATGATTTAAAAGGAGCAAAGCTTCATTAATGAATCAAGAAATTATAAATAAAATCCTTTTAGAGAGTAAAAGCTCTATTATTGGAACCCTAAAATGGTTCTCTTTAGATCAAAGATCTATAAAGAGCAAAGCTCTGTTAATGGGTAAAACCCTGGTTTCTTAAAAGTTTTAAACTATACCTAAGTTTTAACAAAGTTTTACTCTTGAAAAGTTCTTAAAGCTTAAGAGCAATGCTCTGAATAAGAGATAATTCTCAAGGAGGAGATAAAAATCATCTAAGAGACTAAAGGTCCTATTTATAGGCATTGAGTGCCGTTTCAACTTCCAAAAGTTGATCCAACGACCGAGATGTTGCCACCGCTGTGCTCACGTTTGGGGCCACGTAAGTGCAATGGTGGGGGGGCATTTGTTTCCCCCAATCAGAGCAAAGCTCTGTTCTAAAAATGAAGCGACGCTTCTGCTTCTCCCAATTAGAGCAAAGCTCTGTTCAAATTCCAAGATTTGAAATGAAGCGACGCTTCCTTTTCCCAAGAAAATAGCAGGGCTATGTATTAAAATCTAAAGTAAAAAATGAAGCAACGCTTTAGATCTCTTGCGCTCTGCGCTGCGCGCCACGTGTCAAGCACAGACGCGCTAGCGCAGTTGCGCTGCGCGACACGTGTCAAGCACAGACGCGCTAGCGCAGTTGCGCTGCGCTCTGCGCTGCGCGCCATGTACGCAGGTGCGCTAGCGTCAATTATGCCAGCACTGGAATTTAAATAATAAATTATTAATTAATCAGGATTAAAATTTTAGAAAGATCTTTCCAATCTTATTAAGATAAGAAGATTGTCTTCTGTAAAACAGAGGCCTTATGATCAAAGATCCAACGGTGGGGAAATATCCCCAGATCAATCAGAGAAAGATCTCTGTAACTAACTTAACAAATCAATTGGCCCTATATAAAGGCCCCTAGACTCCAAATCCCACATACACACAGATATACAGAAAGAGAGAGAAAAACCCTCTGTAAAGAAGAAAAGCAAGCTCTTAAAGAAAAGGAGATTTCTTTTCATCTTAAAGGTAAAAAGAACTATGTTCTTGGAAGAACAGAGATGAAAACATCTCACAAAAAGAAGAACCATCTTCTAAAAAGATCAAAGATCTAAGAACAAGATCAAGATCTTCAATAAAAAAGAAAAAGATCAAAGGAAGATCTAATCATAAAAGATTCAGAGAAGTAATTTACTTCATTCACAGATCATTTGATCTATAAAGGCACAGCCTTTTGATGAGAGCAAGAACCTTGGTTCTTGAATCTTGAGGTAGAATCTCTTTCAAGAGAACAAAAAACTTGTTCTTTGATCTTAAATTGATCAAGATGCGCTCCGCGCTATTGGACAGTGCCTTGCACTTTTGAAATGCGCCTTTGCACTCCTTGGATTGGCGCACTGCGCCAGAACGCGCCACGTGTCAACCACAGACACAATCTGCGCTTTGCGCTTCTAAAACAGCGCACTGCGCTCTTAGACTGGCGCACTGCGCCAGAGTGCGCCACGTGTCATTCACTGGCGCAGCGCACTCAGAAAGCGCCGTGCGCTAACAGACTTGCGCTTAGCGCAGAGCGTGACACGTGTCACTTTCGCATGCTACATAGGCCGCATCCGTTTAAACCTTCGATACATGGTGCCATAAATCAACTTGGCATCTTCGGAGAGGTGGACGGATAGCTCCAATTAGCATCTGCCCGAATTTCAGGCAAGACGTCTATCGCGTCTCCGTGATTCGGAGGGGAACAGAGCTGTGAGGGTCTCATAAAGACTTTTCTCCCTACGAGTCGATAGGATCCCGTAGGTGTAATTTCTCCTTATGAGTCGTGAGGACTCCTAAGTGCGTTTTCTCTTGAGAGTCGTAAGGATCTCACAAGAGAATTTTTCCCGCTTGCAAGTCGAAAGGACTCATATGTGGTTGTTTCCCTCCATGTCGAGATTCGACTTTGGAGAGTGTGGTGTGTGAATAGTATGCAGAAGTCCATTTTGGGCCGACTTGCAGGGCCCCAGTGCTTCGGAAACATGTCCTTATCCCCATTGCCTAAGGCTTTCCTCTACGAGTCGAGACGAGTCGAGAAGTTCTCGCGAGGACACTAATTTCCTCACGAGTCGAGACGAATCGAGAAGTTCTCGCAAGGGTTTCCTAACGTCACAGTTAACTCCTGCTAATAGAAATCCGTTAGGGTCTGTGGTACTAGGGTTTTCTACCCATCGCACCATCGCGTTGGCCGATATATTCCCCGATATGCAATCTTGCTGTTCGGGTAGCCCCGCGACTGTCGTGTCTCTGATCTCTTCGGGGCTGGACAAGACGTCTTCAAGTAATCTTCCAGGTAATATTACCGTCGAAAGAGCAAGCGTTAGGGATATTCCATGACGCTTTTTACTTGAGGTTATGCTCAGTTTGGGAGCCCCGATGAGTCATGACCACTCCGCGCTGGAGTGGGATGGTCTCCGATAATCTTTCAGGTCTCATTTGAGTTGCCGTCAAGACCCTGAAACTAGGGATCTTCCTTGGCTTCGTTAGTTGACATTGTGTCTGCAATATTGCGTCGAATGTCGAGGTTATCTCTGGGTTGTCTGTGAACCGTCGAGGTTTAGAACTAGGGGACTTTGCCATGGCTTCGTTTGTTGATGTCGCGCCTGTATCCTGCTGTAGGGAAGAAGAACGTTGTTTGTTGATCTCCAGGCTGTAGATGTAGCCATCGAGACTTGGAACTAGGAACTTTGGCATAGTTCCGAGGTAGTCTCTAGGCTGTCTGTGAACCGTCGAGATTTGGAACTAGGGGACTTTGCCGTGAATCCGAGGTAGTCTAGAAGCTATCTGTGAACCGTCGAGATTTGGAACTAGGGGACTTTGCCGTGGCTCCGAGGTAGTCTCTAGGCTATCTGTGAACCGTCGAGATTTGGAACTAGGGGACTTTGCCATGGCTCCGAGGTAGTCTCTAGGCTGTCTGTGAACCGTCAAGATTTTGAACTAGGGGACTTTGCCATGGCTCCATTTGTTGACGTCACATCTGCTTCTGGTTGGAAAGAGAAGGAACGCCGTTGTTGATTTCTAGGCTGTAGATGTAGCCATTGAGATCTGGCTTCCCTTTGCCGAAGCCTGGTGGGACGATATGGTTTCTCTTCTGTTTGTGTCCATGGATTGTATACAAAGGTCAATATTGAACCGCTTGTAGGGCAAAGTTTCATCATTTTTTTTGTATTTCCTTCTGTGATGCTCTATCATTTCAGCTTTTTTTATCGCAAAAGTCGCGATTGCCCAATCATTTCGGCTATTTTCTCGCGGTGCCCAATCATTTCGGCTATTTTTGTTTTTCTTTACTCGTTGTTTTTTAATGCGAGTTGCCCAATCATTTCGGCTATTTTTGTATGCATATATTCTACTTACTGATTTTTGTTGCAAGCTGCCCTATCATTTCGGCTATTTCATATGCATTTTTGGCTCGCTGATTTTTGCTGTGAGTATAGGATTCAAGACCTGATACCAATCTTAGCATCAGCATCGCTACGACTGGGATATTGCTAGGAGCGAATCATCATTTGCGGTGAAAGGACTTAGCATTTGATGCCGATTTAGGCATCAGCATCGCTACCACTGGGACATTGCCAGGAGCGAATTATCATTTTGCCTTTGTCGGTTCGAACAAGGGTGGCTTGGAAAACAGGGTTAGGATCCCGTCGACGAAGGATTTTAACATCATGAGCCGTAAGGGTCTCATGAACATGTTTCTCCCTACGAATCGTGAGGATCTCGTAGGTGCGTTATTCTCCTTAGGAATCGTGAGGATTCCTAAGTGTGTGTTCTCTTATAAGTCGTAAGGATCTTACAAGAGTATCTTCTCCTTATAAGTCGAGAGGACTTACAAGTGTCGTTCACCACATGAGGACATTCCTCGTCGTTGGTAGGACTTGGTGAGGGAAACGTTTATTTGTGCCCGTAGATTGTATACAAGGGTCAATATTGAACCGCTTGTAGGGCAAACTGGGGGATGCGATGGCTTAAGAACAGGTTCAGATCCCTGTAGCTTAAGGCTTTTAAATCCTATGAGCCGTGAGGGTCTCATAAGGGTGATTCTCCTTACAAGTCATGAGGATCTCGTAAGTGTAATTTCTCCTTAGGAATCGAGGGGATCCCTAAGTGTGTTGCTCCCTTGTGAGTCGTAAGGATCTCACGCGGGTATTTTCTCCTCACAGGGTCGAGAGGACCTTGTAGGTGTCTTTATTTTGACGAGATTGCGCCCTTTCGGGTTTTCACAAACTCGCCGATAGTCCTGCTGTTTTTACTCACGGCGCCCTTTCGGGTTTTCATCCGTGCCCATTTTGCTTGTGGACGTACCTTTTTTTTTGCACGATGAAACTCTCAAGAATAGTTTCGCCGCATGTGGTCCATCCGTTTTGCCGGGGGGATTTGAGTTGCAGTCCTCACCATTGGGATTCGTGGACTTGCATTCCACTATCACCATATTTGAGGCGACGTTGTTAGTTTAGGGACATCTCGGTCCGTTGTTAGTTTAAAGACATCTCGGTCCGTTGTTAGTTTTAAGGACATCTCCGTCCATAGCTAGTTTAAGGACGTTGCGGTCCGTTGTTAGTTTTAAGGACGTTACGGTACATAGTTAGTTTAAGGACGTTACGGTCCGTTGCTCTCCATGTTTGAGACAGAGTACTGTTGGGTACTACTCTTAGAGTCTTGACTCAAGAAGATAGTGAGCGGACATAGGCGTCGTCATCTATCATTGACCTGGGCCGTGACTCGTCAGGCGTAGTATTTTTTCAGAAATCGGCCGTTTATTTGCCGGAAGGGTCTTTCTCCATGCATATCCATGAGCAAGTAGGCTCCACCTTAGCAGACCTTGTCTATGATGTATGGGCCCTGATAGTTCGGCATGAATTTCCCCCGTTTGGCACGGTTGGGGATCATAGGTCTTTTTATGACTAGCACGAGTTCGCCTTAGCGGAATGTTCTCGGCCTAGTCAATCTTTTGTATGAGCGCGTCATTCTTGCTTTGTAAGCTTCTAGGTTTTGCTGTGCCATGAGACGAGTTTCATCAAGGGCGTCTAGCTCCTCAAGCCGAAGATGGGCATTCTCTTCGTCCGTCAGCTCGTATCGAACTGATACTCGTAAAGAGGGTAGCTCTATCTCCAAGAGAAGTACCGCTTCCATGCCGAATACTAACGCAAATGGCGTTGTGTTCATGGCCGTCTTGAGCGTAGTCTGATAGGCCCAGAGAGCTTCATGCAATCTCTCGTGCCAGTCCTTTTTATTTCGGGACACCGTTTTCTTTATGATCTTTGTCAAGGTCTTGTTGAAAGCCTCAGCTAGACCGTTAGCTCGGGGATTATAAACTGAAAAATATCTCTAATCTATTTTATGCTGCTGTGCGAAGCGGCTGATCTTATGGCTTCTGTAGGCTGGCCCGTTATTAGAGATAATCCTTCGCGGAGTGCCGAACCGGTAGAGGACGCATGTCTTGAAGAAATGGAGGATGTTCTCCGTCTTCACCTCTCTTAGCAATAATGCTTCTGCCCACTTAGAGAAGTAATCGGTCGTCGCCAATATGAATCGATGCCTCCTGGACAATGCCGGCTCGATGGGCCCGATTATATCAGTTCCCCACATTTCGAACGACCAGCAAGCCAATGTTAGGTGTAACGGATTCGGATGCTGGTGGATGAAGTCCCCATAAATTTGGCACGAGTGATACTGCTTCGCATATTCAAGGCAGTCCCGAATCATCGTGGGCCAATAGTAGCCCATTCTTTTGATCTTCAGCTTTATTTTTGGCCCAGCTTGATGGGAACCGCAGAGTCCGTTATGAGTTTCTTGAACGACCCTTTTTGCTTCTTCTGGTCCTAGGCATCTCAGCCATAGATAATCGAATGATCACTTATAAAAAGTACCATTGACGAAGGCGAAAGACAGGGCTCTCTTCATGAGCTGATGTCTTGACGACGCGTCTTCAGGCGTTCGATGGGATTTGAAGTAGTCTATGAAGACTTCTCTCCAATCTCTCACCTTTTCTTCATCCTCCAATTGGAAGGCCTCTTGTTCGGTTGCTTCCTCTCCTTTAGACGTCTTTGGAGATATTTCTGCCGGTGCGATAATTTGGCGACTTTGCACAATGATCTTTACGTCATCAAGGTTTTCGTCGGCCGGTTCTTTAGCGAGCTTGGCTAACACATCTGCCTTGCTATTTTCCGCACGTGGTATGCTTTCCAGGGTGTAGGAGAGGATTTGTGTCAGCAATTGCTGCGCTCTTTCGCCATACCTGATCAGTTCCGGTTTGCATGTGTGGTAGTCGCCATTTACTTGGCTAACGACCAGTTGGGAGTCTTCGTATATGAGGAGGTTTTCGATCCCCATGTTGACAGCAATCTCGAGACCTGCTATCAAAGCTTCATATTCCGCTTCATTGTTTGTCCTCGGCTCTGTTAAGGAAAGGGCGAAACGTATTATCCCTCCTTACGAAGTCACGAAGATAAGGCCCACCCCTGCTTTAATCATAGGGGTGTTGTGCTTTCACTTCTTCATGGAAGACGCTCCATAGAAGTAGAGTTCCCATTGGACATTATTTTCCTCCGTCTTCCCTTCGATTGCATCGAACGCGTGTTCATCCGGCAATTCGCAATTTAAGGGAGAGTCGGCTGGTATTAGATGTTCAGCAAGAAAGTCGGCAATAGCCTGGCCTTTTAGTGCCTTAAGGGGTTGATATATTATCGAGAACTCCATCAAGAGGAGGGCCCATTTGGCAAGCCTTCCTGTTAGTATAGCTCTTGACATCAAATATTTGAGAGGATCCACCTTTGATATGAGATAGACCTCATGTGCTAGGGTATAGTGCCTGAGCTTCGTTATCGTGAAGATCAGTGCCAGGCAATGTTTTTCAATGGGGGAGTAGTTGTTTTCTGCCCCCAGGAGAACTCGACTTAAATAATAGAGAGCTCTCTCCTTCCCCTGGTCGTTCTCCTGTGCCCATAACGCGCCTAAACAACCTTCAAGGGCTATTGTGTACAGGATGAGAGGCTTTCCCTTGACCGGAGCGGCCAGTGCCGGTGGGTTCTGCAGATATTGCTTGATTTCGCCCAGTGCATTTTGGCATTTACGATCCCAAATGAACGGGGTCCCTTTCTTCATTAGATGGTTGTAGGGACGGCACTTGCCGGAGAGGTTGACTTGGAGTTTGATACCTGTTTAGGCATCAGTATCGCTACAACTGGGATAGTGCCAGGAGCGAATCATCATTTGCACCTGTCGATTTGGACAAAGGTGGCTTAGTAGACAGGGTTAGGATCCTGTCGACTAAGACTTTTGACTTTATGAGCCGTAAGGATCTCATAAAGGGTTTTCTCCCTACGAATCGTGAGGATCTCGTAGGCGTATTTTCTCCTTAAGAACCATGGGGATTCCTAAGTAATGTCTTCTCTTGTAAGTCGTAAGAATCTTCCAAGAGTGTTTTCTCCTTATAAGTCGAGAGGACCTACAAGTGTTATTCACCATATGGGGATATTTCTTGCCATTTGTAGAACTTGGCAAAGAAATATTTATTCGTGCCCCTGGATTGTATATAAGGGTCAATATGGACCGCCTGTAGGGCAATTTGGGAGATATGACGGCTTAAAAACATGTCTAGATCCCTGTAACTTAAGGCATTTGAATCCTATGAGCCGTGAGGGTATCACATGGGGGATTCTCCTCACGAGTCGTGAGGGTCTCATAAGTGTATTTATTTTAACGAGGTTGTGCCCTTCCGCGTTTTCACAAACTCGCCGGTAGTCCTGCTGTTTTTACTCACGGCGCCCTTTCGGGTTTTCATCCGTGTCCATTTTGCTTGTGGACATAACACTTTTTTTTGTTTTCTCTTTTTAGCGGGGCATTCCACTAGATTGTAAGACCTGTTTGTAGGCCCCTTAATATCCTTCCTGTCTTTTGAGAAGAAAGGACCATTCCACATAGAGATTCTTCCGCCAGTAAGGAATATGCCCCCTGTGTATATCTCGGGGGGAACGAGTGCCCGTGTCGTCGCTATTTTGGCAACAGGTTGCTTCAAAGCCACTTATTTTTGTTGAGCGTAGGTGACAAATGCCATCTTGCCTCCGCTTTTCACTCGTCATCATCGGATGAGAAATATTCTTGACCCATTTGATCCAATCGTGTCATTTTATCCATGAGTTCTTGGAAGGTTGTCGGCTTGAAGATGGCCATATACGAGGACGCCTTTGAATTTAGGTCAAGGGTGGATATGAGCATTCCCATGGCTGCAACTTCATCGATGCGTTGCTTGTATTTGACCAGAGATTTCGCCATCGGGTAACATATTGAACCCAAGTCTCATTCGGTTTAACCCTTTCGTTGACCAGCTCCGTCACGGTAGTATGTTCGTTCTCATTAGCGAATCCCTGACAGAAGAGCATATTCATTTCGTCGAAGCTCTTCACGAAATCATTCGGGAGTTCCACATACTATTCGAAGGCGATGCCCACCGGACCGCTAACGAACAGTCGAAGGAGTAGTATGTCATTCTCTCCATTGTTACCGCACATGGATTTAAATCGCGCGATGTGCTGGTGAGGATTCCCGGTTCCTTTGTATATGTGGAGTCAGAAGTATGTATTCTGGTGGGTACGGTATTTGATCGTAGCACGCCGGATACGGTCGACCAGTCTTGATTGGCCTATTTGATGCTTCACTGGCATAGTGAGTTTTGATTTGCTGAGCGACATATTCGTTCAGCTTTGCTTTTGGAATCATTTCCTCTTCAGTCATTGATGAGGTTTGCAGAGGATTTGAAATGTCATCCTTTTCTTTAAGACCGACTACCGGCGGTTCATTTGTCAGTGGTTCCGATTGAACCATCATTCCAGCCATATTCTGAATCAGAAGGGCCATCTGGTTCATTTTAGTTGACATTTCTGCCGCTTCTTCATCTCTCTTTTTCAGAGCGCGCTTTAGGAAATCAATATCCGACTCTTTCTCTACTCTTTCTTCGGGTGCATCCTCGGGATTTTCCTTAGGCGATGGATTAGCGTTTGTTGCCGCCTGAGCGAGCATCTCTTGCAGCTTTTCACGTTGCAGTTGAACCCTTTTCAGGGACCGAGTATGCGGTCCGTAGCTAATAGATGCTTGAACTTCATCTTTGGAGTTCACCATGTGGACTGCATGAACTGCCGTGCCCCCAGATTTGGGGTGTTTGGAGTTTTGGCCTTTAGAGTTTGCCTCAGACCCTTGAGCTTTATTAGGCCTCTCTTTTTTTGTTGTGAAAAGCCGCTTTGGTTTTGGGAGGAACCGCTGTATCAGTACCCATCTTGGGATGAGTTCCCTTATATTTGAAAGAGGATTTGTCTGAATTTGGCTGACGTCTAGGGGAAGTGCCGCGATTGACGACAGAGACCTTCACCTACTTTCACACCTTATATATAGATGAGGAAAGTTGTTTTAGGGAGCGAACTGGTTTCTGCTCTCGTGGGATCTTCATGGGTTGCGGAGACTTCTTCAGTATTTGGGAGAATTTTGTCTGACCCTTGGCAACAGTTTGAAGCTGTTCCCAGTTGGAACAACAACATTCACCACTGGGGTTGAAACACGACCATACGGAGAACTACCCATAGCTCATTTTGTATTATGCCGATATCGACGTCGACCGTTTCTTACGGTTGGGATTTGATTAGCCTCAGGATTTTGCTGAGCCTGCCCCATGTTTCCTTTGAGAGCTTGAATATTCTGTCCCCTGTGTCGACCTTGGTCTTTGGCAGATACCAGTTGTTTGAGGACCGATTCCGTCGGTAAAGTTGCAGCTTGGGGAACCAGCCTGCGGAAGACAGACTTCCTCTGGGCTTCCTCCATTGACGTTGAGGCACCGAGGGTGGATGGTGGGAGTATCGACCCAAAGAGAAGCCCGTTGATTTCTTGAAAGCCGGATTGCAGAGATTTGAGGCTGCAAGTGGCCCATACTTGACTCCACCGGATATGACAGTGCCTGAGCTGCTAGGGTGGGAGGCACACACCATTCTTCATAGAGACGAAATGTCGGCTTCAGTATCCCATCACCCAAGGGCAACCACAAACATATATACCGTGATTGTTTGATCGCGGAAAAACACAACACATGAAATATGGAGTGGAAAGAGGAAGGGGTCCCACTGGGCATGCCAGAATCCGTCTGCCCCCAGATTCAGGCAAGACGTTCGTCTTTCCCGTCTTCCGGTGGTAAACACTGGGTTACTGGGTTCTCTGGACTTGGCGAGAACAGAGGCGATGGTGGCGTCGAGGTGAAGTCGGTGGTGGCGAGGTGCGCAGCATGGGTTAGGGTTTGCATTCGCGGGTGAGGACGTGAAGAAGAACGAAAGAAAGAGAGAAGGGGGGTGAGATTTAGTTTTATAATAGGTTTTATAATAATTATATATAATATATATATATATATATATATTAATTAGAGAGAGAAACACAGAGAGAGAGAAAGAGAAGGAGATTTATATTAATTAATATATTATTTATATATATATATATATATATATTATATAACACTTAGTATATATTATTGTATATAAAATATATATAGTTAGAATCTACAGATAATACCGGATCTCTCCAAATATTACCTGTATCCATTCAAAATTCTAGTTTTTTAATATGGAGAATATATGTAAGAATCTAAATCATGATGCGGTATCCTGTCAATAAAAACCTATACCCCCAAATATGGATCATACGTAAATATACATAGCGATCACAAATGAGTGTTTAAATATTAGGATATGAATCATGATACATGGTCACAACCACATAATATGGGGTACTATGACATGCAAGGCTAGATAAGTAAATATGTTATTTGATTTTATATTGTATTTTAAAAGATATACCGATTCTAAAATATATTATATATCTTTATAAAATTTAGATTTGTATGGATACTCTGTACTAGCAAATATTTGATATAATCTTGAATCATGATGGGTTTTAAACTTGCGGGTCGGGTCGGATAATAACCATAACTGCTCATTGCATTATCCGCAACCCAAAACAACAATAGTAAAGAATTTCGCCGCAAAATTTGAAATACCCAAAATATATAGTATAACAGTGCTAGGGTGTTGCAATTTTTTCGGGTGCAACGCCCGGAACTGTTTCACACTGGATGCCTCCACTTCAGGGCGAGTCAGTCCTTGGTGAAGCAGTGCAGTCTGCTCCTGCCGTCCTTCCAGTAGGCTCTTGATCACCTCTAAGAGAATCATACGTTCATTGAGTGGAGCAGCAACAGGTGGTGGTGGTAGAACTGGGATAGTAGGTAGTAGTGTACTGTCGTTGATATTGGTGCTGGTGTTGTTATTAGGAGAATCCATTACATTGATAAAAAGAAAGATTAGCATAAATTCAATGAAATTTGAATTGAAAAGAATGCAAAAGTTATTGAATTTCATAATTCTTGAGGTATATTGCTTAAGATTTCATGCAGAATTGACCTGAATGGGCCATCAATAAAACCGGTCATGCCCCGCTTCCTTCCTAATGGACGGTAACGGTCAAGTGATAAGCCAGCGACACATTTATGTTAAGAAGGTCATTTCTTAAAATAAATATACCAAACATAAATAAGCAATTATACGCAGAGAAAGAATGATAAAAGCATGAAATTTTCAACAAACCAATTTATTTACATTCATTCCACAAACTTTAATTACATAGATAGATGTTCTGAAAAAGAAAAATGCAAATAACAAGAAATGCCTAAACAAATGGCATACTGGTAATGAAAAGAAACTAAATAGGAAATCTAAAGGTCGGCTTGGGTTATGATTTGGTCGTAGTCCTCAGCAGCCGGATCTATCTTCTCAGACTCTAGATTATCTGACGAACATTCCAAAGAAACAAGGTAGGTGGAATGTTCGTCTGCAAACTTACACCCGGTAAGTCTCCTAAGAAAATTAAGATTTAACAGGTATAAAACTGATGTAAAATCGTATGTATAATATAACATGTGTTGTGTGTGTGTGAGTAAGCATGAGTATGTGTCTTAGCCGATCTCTATAAGGCATTCTAACTTAATGTCAGTCCAAATGTGAATGTCAACCAATCTCAAGAGTATTCTCGAACTCAAGGGTAGGGTCTCAGAAGCAAGGAATCAAGAGCCCGAATCAAGTGTTGGTAACGGGACTTTAATTTAGTGTTGAAGCATTCCAAACTCAGGGGCAGGGCCCCAGGGGCTTGGAAACACGGGCTTTCATGATAGATTGCTTGTGTTAGTAAATATGAATTCATGAACTAGGGGGACTCCTGAGATTCTGTTGGATTCACGCTTGAACTATCCCAACACCCCGCGTATATTAGGCTATGATTAAGATTACAAGTCTTGATTGAGTTCATGAATTCAAAAGGTGATATAATATCAAGATTAAGTTCATATAGTCATGTCAAGTGTAAGTCATGTTATTTGTATTCATGGTTCGGGTCAAATTAGTTTCAGGTATACTTGTTGAGTTCGTGTATACATGTCAAGTTTCAATTAGATAGTTCAGGCTAAAATTCGTATTCAAGTCAACTTCAAGGGTAAGTTTAAGTCAAGTTGAAAATTAAGTTTAAGTTCTAATCATATCTTATTAAAAAAATTATCTTTTGAAGATCTTAAGCTTGAGAATAATCGGGCAACTCCTACACATGAGCGGTAGGATTTGTGATTTTTTCAAAGACGATTGCCAACGATAATTCCTTTAATTTGCAGTGTTATCTAAACTGGATAAGCAAGCACCCACTTTCTACCACTCCCCAAGGCCTATAGATTTGGTACCGCTTAACCCATTATTAATCTAAGGTCCTTAAATATTTATTCAAGTTGTTTATTATATGTATTTGCATATTTGCATTTCTCAAGTGGTTTTATGTAAAATGTTTTAAAAATAAACATCAAGGGTATTTCTAATAAAAACATGTTAATTAAAATGTTAAGAGTTTTTATAAAAATGCATTTTAGATTTAGAGATATTTTAGTGATAAAATCTAGTTTTTAAAAGTTTATGGTATTTTTATGAAAAATCTATCTTTCGGAAACTTGAGAGTGTTTTCTTTAAAACTTTAATATTTTCATTTTAGAGTATTTATCTAATTTTTATAAATTTGTTTTTCTTTAGAATTACAACATATGTTTCAAGTTATTTGCAATTTGTTTAACTTTGTTTTAAAATATCATATTTTCTTTAAAACCGTATTTTATTCTTTTGGAGACCGAATTCTCCGTGAGAAGTTCTGCTTCTCACTCTAGTATTCCAAGAATATGCGATAATTCGCACTATCCTCAAATGGGTCCCCTAAAGAGGGTTGTAGAGATGTATTTGCAAAGGAATGAGCTTTAAATATCATATTTTCAACTTGAGGGTATTTTAGTGAAATACGTTTCTTTCAAAAAATTATTATAAATATGATATCGTACTATGTTTTCCATGTGTGCGTGTAAGGTAAGTCGTTACCCTGTGCATGATCTACATTAACATATCTTAGGAACCAGTATTTTAACGAGAATATTAACTATGGTATTTTAGCGTTATTATCTAATATTGTGCTAACATGAAAATAACTTCCATTTAAAGAAAGGAAATAATAATGGATTAGCTGTAGTATATGGCTTGTAAGAATGGTAATATTGATAGTTTGTTTTCTTAACATTATTTGTCAAAATGATGACTAACAAGTCAACGTTAAATTAGCTTACAAAAAACCATATTATTATTATGTCGATAAGAGGATGAACAAGAGAGAGAAAGAGATCGAATGAGACTTATGGGTTGCGCGTTCGTACTCGTATAAACAAGGAATGAGATGAAGCCTCGGTTGGAAGAACCGAGACCAACGATGTGCCGAGAAACTAGTTTGGGATCAACTACGCAAGAGGAAGAAGGTAGGCTTGAATTTCGTTGATTTCTAAAGACTTGGCTTGGAACTTGGAGGAACTTTTGAAAGGATTTAGTGTAATTTTCAGAAATGTGGTATAAGATAGGATGGCTAGGTATTTATAGGGAAAGAAAAAGAAATATGATGAATTAAAAAGATTTAAAGTTAATTAAGAAGAGAGTAATGAGGCAGGGGAAGAAACTGCTGCTCTCTTGATTATTACAGAAGTTTTAGAGTATGAAAAGAGGTAGTGGGAGATGAAAGGATGCACTGCACGAGATGGAGATGGTTGGAAACCATCAGGCCGCCTGTAGCGGCTATTTGGCTTTTTTGGGCGGCCAATATAAGGTAAAACTCCTCGGAGTTCGTGACTGGTTTTTAATTTGGTTTAAATAACTCATTTATCCACTTTATTTCTATTGCAACTTTTGGTATCGCTGTGAAATGCCCGTGCAAACTCTTGGACTTCCAAAACATTAAAAAAATATTAAAATAATTAGGGCTAATGGGATTCGAACACGCAGGCTAAGGATTACTAGTGGAGAGTCTTGATCAGTGAGTTACAAGTTGTTTCTATCTTTTATTTAACAATAATTACTTATAACTCATAGTCAGAGCTAAAACACACCTTCATATTTACATTGAACTTGATACAAACGTACAGGGATTTCAGGGTTGTTACAAGTCCCGATATTACATCCTTGATTCGGGTTGAATCCTCTACAACTTGGGGTCCCGACATTCCTAATACTCTTGAGGTTGGTATCATTCACATTTAAACTTACGTAAATTAGATTACCTTGTAAAGACTTTTTATGTCACTTACATGCACTTCATGTACCTTATACCTACACTTCACGGCTATGCTATGCTTGCTTGCTATACTTATGTCAC
Source organism: Agapanthus africanus (assembly GCA_030015575.1). NCBI lineage: Eukaryota > Viridiplantae > Streptophyta > Magnoliopsida > Asparagales > Amaryllidaceae > Agapanthus > Agapanthus africanus. The sequence goes on along the minus strand of JASDDO010000257.1, from coordinate 429,341 downwards.
ATTGTCATGTTATACATGTTAATATTTCATCTATATGACAGACCACCTTGCATTACACACACAAACACACACATCACACCTCTTTTTAGGGGACTTACTAAACGAAAGTTCGCTGACGGGCATTCCACCTATGTTTGTTTCTTTAAAATGTTCGTCAGATGATCTAGAGACTTAGTAGGTGGAACCGACTACAAAGGATTATGACCAGCTAGCTTCTGAAACCGATTTTTAGTTTTCTTTCCAGCTTTTATTTTTTTCAGTATGCCACTGTTTATGCACTTTTCCAATTATCGTACTTTTGTTACATACATCATATCCATGTATTAAACTTGTTGAAGATGAATGTAAATAAAGTTGTTAAAAATTTCAATCTCATGTTAATTTCTTGTCACTTTTATATTGCTCATTTACGCTTAGCGTATTCGTTTCGAGAAAGGACCTTCTCGGAATAAATATGTCATGGGATTGTCACGTGCCGGTACCGCTTTTTTGGGAAGTGGAGCGTGACAATTTTTCCTTGCAGAATATACAAGGTCTTCCCATTTACTCATTTCATCACCACCAAAGCACCTTTCGAGACCGGAAGAACTCCATCTACAATCACACATCGGTAACCTTTGAAGTCCATAATGCCCAAGGAAATCAAATTATTTTTTAGATCTGGAACATATCAAACATAAAACAAAATACTCACCACACCATCGTGCATACGAATCAGAATAGAGCTAATACCAACAGCCTTGCAGAGCGCATTATTACCTATCAAGACATTACCACCATTGAACTCATCATATATTGAAAACCAGTCCCGATTGGGACACATATAATAAGAACAACCGGAATCTAGCACCTATTAGTTTATTGGCCGAACATGATCGGTAACGGATAGAACTTGTTCGGCTTCGCCAGAGGACTCATGTTTTGCTACACCAGCAACTGAAGAATTGTTCGCCTTCTTTTCCATCTCTTCATTTTTGGGGCATGAATATTGCATATATCCCCCATTTTTGTAGTAATGACTGTTAGTAGACACTCGTACTCGTGCCGCAAACTTGCAGCCAATGCGGAATACAAAACGAAAATTTTCAAAACAAGAGCACGAACTCTACGACCCAGAATCGACTCCAAACACTGAACTAAAAAACAAGAAGGAGTTTAACTACTCGGTTAGTAATTACAACCTTTGTAGTCATGTCCTTCGTCTTCTATGTCACTACTTTAGCTCTTAGGTCCACCGGTAACGAGCTTGGGAGTCGATCTTCTTTGTCGAAGATGATCCACCTGAAGGTACCCAAACCTAGGCTCTAGGTTCACATCAAAAACAAAGTAAAGCAACTAATGATCAAAACTTACTAAAAATTGATCACTAGGATGTAGTAGTGGCTAATTTCTAAGTGTTCTCTCATTTTTCTTTTTTCCTTTCTCTACTTACAAAAATTCAAGAGAGGAGGAAGAAGAAGCTCAAGGGTGAATGCGTGATCAAGTGAGGAAGCATGGCAAAAGAATAATCTTTCATCGTCTTTTTTCTCTTTCTTTCTTTTTAATGTGAAGAATGGATGGATTTGTGACTCAGCATGGTGAGTCACAAGCGTACACCATTCTCACATATTAAAGAAAAGATAAGAAGAGAAGAGTGCCACCTCACATGTACACAAACACATATATACATTCACTAATACAAGTATATGCTACAAATACATACACCCGTATTCGTATTAAAATACGAATACCGTATTCATATAAAATACGAATACCCGTATTTGTATGGAAATACGAATACCCGTATTTGTATGAAAATACGAATACCCGTATTTATATCAAGATATAAATACACGTATTTATACAAATACCCGTATTCATATAAATACCGTATTCTGTCAAAATACGAATACCGAAAAGAGAGATACTAAAAGAGATATATAATACTAACACAGATTTTATCCAAATATAATAATCTGACTATTTTCAAACCAGTTAGTATTAACAAAATGTCCAATTAAAAGTATGTGTATAAAAACATATGTTTTAATCGAACTTAAGTGCATATCAAAATACGTATACTACATCGTTTCGCCTGAGCTGGGAAACCCTCTGTGTGGGACTCTGAAGACTCGACAATACGCTGGCAGTGGATTTAACTATAAGCACGTCAGCGGCACTAGTTGTATGTAACGGCTACTCAGGTATTGAGCAAAAGGAAAGTTGACAAGAAAAACCATCCGTATCCCTACCGAGCCTGAAAGACAGTCTCCCTATAGTCTGATCTGTTCGTCTTAGAGTATCGCATATCGGGTTTAGGGGCTGGATAAAGTCAGACCCCTAATAACGTGATAAGTCGTGTCGGTATGATGCTCGTCATCCACTGAGAAACTACTGATCCAAATCATTAAATCTCGTCCATCCTGGTCAAGGATTTCTGGTGATGGCCACCCGTGCACTGCGCGACATCTACCCCCAATACCGGGGGAGGCGAATCCCTGACGATCCACTCACTGCCTCCATGTGGCTCGGAACTGTACCCAACTAAAACCTGTTTGCACGACTTAGTAGAGCCGTGGTAGGGTAGTAATCAAAGCACAATGGGAAATCACACGAGACAAATAACGATCTTAGGTTGACAGACTAAGCTGTACTTATGTCACCAGAGAACTTCTATCTAACTATAGATATAATACCATCTAGCATGTTCCCGGTGAGTCCGTCCAGTGTAACTCATAACCCAATGAGCACCTGTATACAATCTTTGGTGACTAAATAACACCAATGGCTGTGAGACCGATCATCGCCCCTCGTCAGGGTCAAGAAAAGTATACACCAGTCTATCCTGGAATATCGATGCCCAGTCTCGATATTCCCATGATTATGGATATTTAAGGATTTACTTATAGACTACCTAGTTCTCACAAGTGTGATCGCTGCAATATCCCTGGTAGTGAAGCAAAAATCCTATGGGCTCTATCAAGATATAATAGTGATATGTAATACCACATAATACATGTACATGATAATAAAGTCAAACTAGATAGTATATTATCATCTCGAGTAAGATTGTTCTACTCGTATTGGTCCTTCCTCAATCATCATTATCGCCTGCCTGCGATTATAATAATTGCCTTGAGCGCACTATAGCCAATAATGACAAATAATATTTCCATCACGAGTTCTTGACTTAGATCTGCCTCCACACTTCTATTTGCTTTTGTCTTTATTAGAACGCCCTCTTTGATTAGAACACCCTCTTTGATCGGAATCTTTTGCCATCAATCCATCCATCTGACTCTTCCCATTGCTTCCTGATACCTAGTACCGAAGTTCACGAGTGTGAAGCGCTGATCTGACATCTTCTAGAGATATGGTCTCCTTAACGATAAAAAAAAAATTTACGAAATTCTCGAAAGACGGTGGTAAGGTTCATAATAGAATTAGGGCAAAATCTTCATTCTTTGCTTTAACATCCACGTTCTTCAAATCCATGAGAATCGTATTCAGCAGATCAAATTGTGTTTTAGAAACGTACCGTCTTTCATATGGAGAGAAAATAATTGTTGCTTTAGATACAACTTGTTTATGAGGGATTTCACCATGTACAAATTCTCCAATTTGAACCAGAGACCGAACGGTCTCCACATTTGCAACTTCGCATAAAAGTTCGTCTTCTAAACATAATTGCATCGCCGCATGTGCCTTCTCCTCGATCTTTTTATTATCTTTATCAGGCATCGATGCCGACCTCATTCCAGAAAGCGGCGTCCACAGTTCCTATTGTTTCAACAAAGCGTGCATCTTAATGCGCCAGAGACTGAAACTATTCTTTCCGGAGAACTTGTCGATCTTAATATTGTGCGATATCATCTTTGTAATTAATTGGTAGAACGCAAACTCCAATACTAATTTGTTATGAATGATCGAGATAAACACGGAAACAAATATAAAAAAATCGCAGAAAACAGAAAAGATCAACTCAAGAAGACACGGAGATTTTACGTGGAAACCCAAACCGGAAAAAACCAAGGATAACAGTAAAGAATGTTTCACTATTTGTGGAGAATTACATAATTTCTCTTCGCTCTCAATTTTCTGTCTCTCTCTATATATATAACCCTAAACAATTGGCTTTATATTTATAGCCTACAATTAATCTTTAGAGATAAGTATAACATTTAAATTTGGATCTAATCAAATATCCAATTTAAATCTTATCTCTGATTTAAATCTTCTCTAAATAACCAATTTTGATTTATTTCTAATAAACAAATCCTAAAGCAAATAAGATTAGGATTATGGAATCAATTCTAATAGTTGAGACAATTGTAGTTATCTTAACCCAAAATTTAAGATAACTCCGGTTATATCAACTCCCATCTGACCAAATTATTGAAAACTTTATTTTTAAAGTTTGAAACTTCCAAACCATAATTTGCATACTCTCCACCTCCACTTAAAAATAAATCAGAATTATCCTAATTCCATATCAAAACATGACCTATATGATTTCCATGCTATTTTTATCAAGGATCCGTGGTTGAGAGATATTCTATATATTATAAAAAAAGCTGTTAACTTTGCTTCTATCTGATGAAAGATAAACATGCACGTTGGATCCTCATAGTTTGAATCTTTTAGGACACGGCGGACCGCAACTCCATATAATTCTTATGTATATAATGTAGTGGATAAAACTCTGGTACATGTGTTTCATTCTGATTAGAATTTTTGGGTCCGTCCTTCAACAATTTAAGGCTTACTTTATTGCAACATTTAATGCCGACTACCCCAGGAGCAAAGATCCAAAATTGGGCCAAACAGCCGAAAATCAAGACCTAGGATTTCGCGTTGCTCTACAGCACAAATCCAAAAGGCCGAACAATGTAATTTTCAAAATTGAATATATCTAGAAGCTGACCTAGGTTTAAACCAAATAATAGTCAGCATAAAGCTAATATATACCATCATCCCATAATAATTTATACTAGAATTGTTTTCCCCCTTTCTATTTTCTTCTTTTCTTAGAAATAACCGAAATCTATATGCATTATATGGAAGGAGGTTTTCTATTTTCTATTAATAGTTATAGTAGTGGAGACCGACGACAAAGTTCCACTCGTCTCGCTCTAACGCTTAAAAAAAGACTTTCTTTCAATTGCATCAGTAATTGGACAGCTCCACAACAAACTCTGCATTATTTCACCAAAACTTCAATAGATGTATTTTTAAAAATGTATATATAAGATACTTAGGATATTCTATAATGTGCGGTTTTTAATTTATGATGAGCCGCATGAATTCTCGTAAAGTGCCCGTTGGCATCTATTGAAAAGATTGACAAATGATATGATTAATATTGACAAGATCTGTGAATAATGTAAATTTATTTCGTGAAAACTTCTTTATAGCAGACTACCATTATCCTTATGAGTCGGGTTTCCCTTCAGTATTAAAGGTCCAACACCCATATCAATAGGGAGCACTATGTATGACAAGAAGGTCCACTAGCTTTTGGTAAGATTTAGTCGGGGATCTCGAGTACACTCTCCAGCACGTGAGAGAACATCATGAGCTCTATTTTGCGACATGCACGAGTTTCCGTAATCTGTATTTTACCTTGTTAAAAAAGTAACAAGTGAGCGGATTCATACTCGTTAATGCGTATCACATTGATCTATGCATGATTATGATGAATCGAATCACGCATCTTCAGGAATTGCATTTTTTGTTATTGTCTGCATGCAGATATGGAAAGAAAACTATTAATACTCAAAGCCTTTTTTTTATTTAAAGTTCAGCTCATTCGAGAATCGAACTTGCGGGTTTTCATATCGGATCAGAAATCGGTATCTTCAGAGCTAAGCCAAGTTGGTCAAAGCTCTTCTTTTGATGGAGGCGGTTGCCTCCAAAGCAAATTAAACCAAGGGTGTTACCACCAAAGCAAAGAAAAACCAAAACACCCCACATTTTGTCCCTTTCCCCAACCCCTTTGTCACTTCCTCCTTAACTAGTGAAGATAAGGGTTGAAGGAATGGGAGAAGAGGACAAGCAAGGGAGCTTTGGATACATCCAAATTCAAGGCTGGCCTTTGTGTTTCTCTCTCTCTCTCTCTCTCTTCCTTTGAAATCACCCCCCTCAAGTTTGAAAAAAGGAGAGCAAAACAACAAAAGAGAGTCGTGTTTTGTTCTGTTATGGCATGCTTGGATGCTTGTGAGGGTAAGGAATAAGGTCTCCGGCCTTATTCCCCTTCCACTCACATCAAGACAAATAACCTCAAACTCACATTGGAAGTATGCTTACAATTTTTGGTTTTGTTGGTCTTTGCATCTATACCCCCCCTCAAAATATGGCTCTCTTTTTTCTCTTTCTAAAAAAGTATATTTTTGCCTTTTGGGTTTTACTGTTTCTTTTGTCTCATACCATGGCTTCAACAATTTGCATCACCATAAACACCGCTCTGTTATAAATAGAGAAGAAAATATCGCAGCTAAGTTGTAAAAATAACTCAAATCTTAGATGAAGCAGACAGCTTCAATTCCTTATAGCCTCAACTCCTTAACTATTCAACAATCAAGAAAAAACTTACGGCTACTCTCTTTTAATTAAATTCTCTTAATCATCAGAACACACCGCGCGCAGACTAAACATGCGAGGGCCGAAACTCTAAAACCTCGCAAGTGCTGGTATATATAGCCCGGTGATAAAGCTTCTTTGCATTTGAGCAAAGAAGCATGAGCTTCAGATCCTGCTCGCATCAGGTTACGACGTGATCAAAAAAGAAAGAAAAAAATTGAAATGCTCCGCTGGACTAGACGAGAAAAATATATATTATCGATTTGGATGATGCAAATTTGGCAAAAAAATAGATAATTACACCGATCATGCGACTTACTAATGTGGAAAGTAAAACACGAGCTGACAGGGTTTTGCATGCATAAAAAAAGGGTCATAGAATTAACAACTGGCCTCAAAGTAAAAAATTAGGAGAGAGAAAGAAAGAGAGAGGAGAGAGAATGAGAGAGAGGGGGGTGGCTCTTCCTCTCATGAAATTCCACATTCGTCCGCTGCGCTAACAAACAGACAGCCCAAATCGATAGAGACAAAAAACGCTTCGCTTTTGTCGCCTAATGCACCCAAAAAGCAAACCCCCCTTCGGCTTTCAAACCTTTGCTTTGCTCAACTATTCAAAAGTACATATCGGTGGCTAGAGAGAGAGAAAGCAGAAAGAGAGAAGCAAACCGAAGCAAGAAAGCAGAGCTAAGGTTACCATCATATATAATCTTATCATATCATATCTAATCTTTCACATAGAAAGAGAGAGAGAAAGAGAGAGGCGCCCCTTTGGATTTATTTAGTTGTTTTGGTCACACTGCGCGCCCATTTGAAGCTCCGCATCCTTTTTTTCCTTCTTTTTTTTCTTTTAACTAATTTTTGTTTTTCCATTGGCAGGTTCCTAGCTGATCTGCTCCAAATTCCAATTTTGATGGTTATCCATTTCAAAAGTTTGGTGTAAAAATGGTGCAAGATGAAGGGTCGTCCTCTGTCACCTCGTCCCCGCTCCAGTGCTTCTCTCTCATGTCTCTCTCTCCTTCGACCCTAGGCTCGTCGCCTTATGGCGCCCCATGGGTGAGAGAGCTGAAATCCGATGAGAGAGGGCTTTACCTGATCCATCTGCTGCTCAATTGTGCGAACCATGTGGCGATCAATAGCCTAGACCATGCGAACGCTTACCTTGACCACATCTCCTTGCTGGCCTCGCCGGAAGGCGACACGATGCAGAGGATCGCCTCCTATTTCACCGAGGCGTTGGCCCGCCGGGTTCTCCGCGCGTGGCCCGGGCTTTACCGTGCCCTGACGAGCACCGCCCGTGTCCCCCAGCCGGCCGCCGAGGCCGCCCAGGCCCGGCGGCATTTTCTTGATCTGTGCCCTTTCGTGAGGCTGGCGTATCTTGTGTCGAACCAAGCCATCGTCGAGGCCATGGAGGAGGAGAAGATGGTGCATGTGATTGATCTCAACGCCACGGATCCTACTCAGTGGGTAGCTCTGCTGCAGGCATTGGGCGCTCGGCCCGAGGGCCCGCCGCATCTGAAGATCACCGGGATCAATCATCATAAGGAATTTCTGAACCATATGGCTGCGGTGCTGTCCGAAGAGGCCGAGAAGCTGGACATCCCGTTTCAGTTCAATCCGGTCGTGAGCAGATTGGACAGCCTCGATTTAGAGAGCCTCCGCGTGAAGACGGGCGAAGCGCTGGCGATTAGCTCGGTCTTGCAGCTGCATACGCTTCTCGCTTGCGAGGAGAAGCTGCCCCCTTCGCCCTTGGGGAAGAATTCTTGCTCCAGCATTGCTCAGCTCCATAGGATGGTCCAAATGGGGGGGCAAGGGACGTTGGGGGAGCTGCTGGAGAAAGATCATCATGTCAATAATGGGTACATCCCGAGCCCCGATTCCGCCGCCTCCTCCTCGTCCTCGCCTCCTCTGGCCCCGTCTCAATCCGCCAGGATGGAGAATTTCTTGGCTTCATTATGGGGGTTGTCCCCCAAGATTTTCGTGGTGACGGAACAGGAATCCAACCATAACGGGGCCACCTTGAATGAAAGATTTATGGAGGCTTTGAATTTCTACGCCGCATTGTTTGATTGTCTGGAATCGACCGTCGCCAGGAATTCCGTGGAGAGGGTGAGGGTGGAGAAAATGCTGTTTGGCGAAGAAATCAAGAACATCATCGCCTGCGAGGGGTTAGAGAGAAAGGAGAGGCATGAGAAGTTGGAGAGATGGGTGCAGAGATTGGACGCTGCCGGATTCGGGAGAGTGCCGCTGAGCTATTACGGGCTGCTTCAAATGAAGAGAATGTTGCAGGGGTTCGGATGCGACGCCTATAAGGTCAAGGATGACAATGGTTGCATCTTCATTTGTTGGCAGGATAGGCCTTTGTTCTCTGTTTCAGCTTGGAGATGTAGGAGGTATGATTGATTTGTTTGTCGCCGTCGCCGTCGTTCGATCTTAATTTGTTTAGTTCTTTTTTCTTCTCTTTTTTTGGGGAACTTTGTGGTTTGTTGCCCCTTTTGTGCATGTAAAAAAAAATTGTGTGTTTCTGAATGCATAATGTTTTCTTAGAAGGAAAGGGATGGAAGATGATTGATCATGTCATCAACTCCTTGCTAATGCTGATTGTTTGAGGTTTATAATTGGTTGAATCTTTTTAAAAACCATTGAGAATGCATCATTTGATCATGTCAAATGTTTAGTTTGCTTAATATAAACAAAATTAACTTTCTATGATGTAGAACAATTTATTTATTTTTTGGATGAAGTTGTTATGTAATATGATATCAAAGCACACAATCCAAGAACTTGAAGTTTTTGGATAAAGTGACTAATTAACATATAGTGATTTTCTATTTCTTGTTTCCTGTAGTCCAGCTCTTTATATTTTCCTGGTATATATGTGTTCTGCTGTTTTGTCATTTCTTTTTGTGTTAGGATGTAAATTTAAAAGTGTTGATATGTGAAGATGTGAACGGAGACTCAATCTGATCCAAAATTCTGTTTAGAATGGAGGGAAGGTGCCATAGGAGGGAATTTCCTCTTTTGGCGTCGGAAAAATTCATCCTCCATCATTTTTTTCGACGATCGGCATACACCACGGCCATCTTTATCATCTAAGATGGGGATATATCAAATTTCATGTGATTATACCATTTTTAACATCCGCTCTATCCCCATTTATAACCCCACGACTCTATTCCCATTTATAACCCCACGACTCTATTCGATAAAACCGCAATTTCTTTTTCGTTCTTCCTCTTCCTCTTGATCTGGACCTTTATACCTAAGGTAAGAGAAGAACTTTTCTCCATTCGTTTTCAGTTTTCCATTTACACAAAGCTTGTAATTAAGCCCACATTCGCATTCCACTGCTTCATAGAAAAGGTTGAGAAAGAAAAACCATATTTCATTGGAGGATTTGAAGCGTTACTCCGAAGGCTCGGTTTTGAATTAAGGTTCTAATTAGGAATTTTAGATAAAAAAGAGTGAAGACGAGTGGGTTGGGGGTTTTAATAGCCATAACCCGACTTTCTCAGTTAATTGACTAACGGAGTGAGAAAATGGCTAATGGGGTGTTTTAAGAGCAACTTCAAAGTTATTGCGGGGTAATAGGTAATTATCAAGTTTTTTGTTTTTTTCCATAATCGGCTAAGTTTTGGGGGGTTTAAGTACAAAAACATGCCTAACAATCTTCTTATTAACACATATGCATCACATGTATAAAGTATATGCAGTGTCGGAGCCAGGATTTGAGGGTAGATGAAGCAATAATTTTAACCATTGAAAACTAATTTAGCTTTTTTTTTGCACTTTCACATGAAGCTAGATGGAAAGACCGAAAATTTGCCCTTAATGAAATTTTCTCATAAATGTTGCCTCAGTTCTTTAAAATTTGGACGTAATTTCTATTGTAGTTATTCATATACCCTTTGAAATATAAAAAAAAATCCGAAAAACTCATTTAACAAAACTAAAACTTAGTGTTGCATGGAAAACAAAGACAATAAAATAATAAGATTCAAATTTTATGATGTAATTTGTGATAAAAAAAAAAATTTACATGAGGGAAAGGTACAACAAATCCACATCAAAGGCTTGCGTCTTCCATATATTAAACAATCAAAATAATTTAGCATACTATCAGACAATATATGCAGATAATTACACATAAAAATTTTATAATTACAAAGATGAATAATTAAAACATGAAAAATGTATATAAATAGAAAGAAAGGGGCTTAGAGGGGACTTCTTGCAACCCCCTTGTGAAGAATTGATAAAAACATATAAATATAAAGAAATTGAGGTGTTTGAAGGAAACTTTATGCGTCCTTCAATCCTCCACCGACAAGGACAACATGCAAGCTTGAGGTTGGGCAAAAGCTAATATTTATATATAAAATTAATATGCAAATCGATAGCTTCGTACATATATCTCACGATCTAGGGGGGCTGGGTGTCTAATCTCGATCCATCTTGACTCCGCCCTTGAGTATATGAGCTTTCCATAGCCCCGCATTTCATTAAAGATATTTTAATGAAACAACAGAAAAGTCATATCAGTACAGAGAAGGACCAAAAGACATGCCGGGAACAAACCCCCCTGCAGCTTGTAAAGCCAAAATTGAGGAACAAACCCCAAACCAAAATTGAGCAATGGTTTTGATTACACAAACATCTTCTATGTGCTGAAATGGCATTATGGATCCTACAAAGATGCCCAGTAGGTGTTAAACATCATATTTTCTCTTCTGGTCCACGACCTGCCACCGAATAATCTGTCTTCGGAGACCTTATATATGTCTCAACCTAGGAAATAGAATTACATCAAAATCACAAGAAGTCGAAGGATGGTAAATTTCTATTCTGATAGGGTAATCTCTTTCCTAAATTGAACCAAGATATCCTGCTTAAAATTTGGGTAAACTGTCGAAATATACAAAACCAACCCATGTAATTTCCGAAATTGTCGGAAAGGGTCTACTATCCAAAATCTTTGTGAAAAAACACCTAGTCTGTATTTTATTTAGGCTTTGTATTCCCTCAACTGCTTAGATATTACATGCAACTGCTTCTATATTATTACACGCAACCGTTTAGATATTACAGGTAACCTCAATTGCTTAGATATTACAGGCAATATGCAGGTTTTGATTGGGCCCGGGGTTTTTTAACAAGACAAATAGCTAGGGGGTTTTACACAAGTTTGAAGCAAGCCGGGGGCTTTTTGACAATTTACCCTTAAAAATTCATCTCAAAAAGAGTAAAAAAAAAGAGAAAAACAAAAAGGCTTGGCATTTGGGCCTCTGTTATAAAATTGTCAATGTACTAATATCTTTTTGGGTTTTTTTCCTATATATTAAAATTATTAAAATAATATGATTTAAATTATATTTAGCAGAGTAGGGTGGTTTCCCACCTCACCCCGCACAGAGAGCGGGTTCTCAGAACCTGCCCCACCCAAGCCCATGAAGAGGGCGGGTTCCTAGAACAAGCCCTCTTCTCTATGTGGATGGGGGCAGGCTCTAGGATCCCAGATATTTTAAATTCTATTTTAAATTTATTTTTTTAAAAATTTAAATATGACGGGTTCTAGGAACCCGCCCTGTCCTTTATAAAGGACATGGCGGGTTCCTAGAACCCGCCATATTTAAATTTTTAAAAAAAATAAATTTAAAATAGAATTTAAAAAATCTCGTTTAAAAAAAACTGAATAAATAATAAGATTGTTGTTTTGTTACGGACGGGTGACAAATGTTATTACAGTTCATATATAATTACTATAAATATGAATCTTGTATACACTTCATTAACAAAATAAATCCGTCAAAATAATAATACAGAAAAATCATATCATACTAAAATGTAAACTGTACAAGTTTCTTTACAAGCACTAACTGATTTTCCTCCCGTGCACTTATCACGATCTCGAAGGTCCCGCCCATGTTGACTGTCCTAAATATCTGGTTCTATAATTAATGACCTGGTTGTTTGCAAAGGCTACTTCTGTCGTGCCATTGCTGAGGATCAGCATCCATTGTCATTCGATCTCGACGCACCTTAGGTCTTCCGGGTCCTATATTTTTGTCTGGCGGTAATACAGTCGGTGTTTGTATGTTCCCAGTATAATAGTGTCAATAGCGACTGTCTGACATAGGATGAAATTTTGGATCGTATGCACCTTGGTAATTGGAAACTGTATAGTAACGGGAAGCAAAATTGTAATGTGAGTTATCCATACTGCTCACAGCCGCAATTGCATGGGCACAAGGTAAATGTTGTTGCTGGAAAACACCGCATGTGCACGAAGAGAGCCCTTTATCTCTAAAATTTACGGTATATTGATTCACATTACTCTCCGTAACTTAAAACTCCGCTGTGTAAAACCTTTCATATCTGTAGTATTGTGATCTGTGCTCTCTTTTCCGGAATATATCTTCGTAATATGTGATGAGTGGAGTCTCTATCGCCAAAGACTTTTCCATTCTTTGCACAAAGTAAGTATTCACTCTGAAAAAGGTTCGAACAATCAACCCCTGTATCGGTAAGCCTCTAACACCTTTAAGGACCCCGTTGAAGCTTTTAGACATATTAGTGGTCATTAAAAGATATCTACATCCATTATCATGTGCTTGTGACCACATGCGTACTGGATACTTATCTAACCATGTTTTCGCTGCTCGACTCATCTCTCCAATTTGCGTCATGTACATGTCATGAACATTAGGGTCAGACGCTTCACCGGCTTTGTACATAAACTTATGTGGATCTGAATTTTTAAATTTTCTATCAAAATTTTGTCTGAAGTGCCGCAGGCAAAACCTATGTGGGGTCGTCGGAAATACGGCTCTCATTGCAGCTAGTATTCCTAGATGTCTATCAGATATTATGCATAAATCTGTTTTATTAATAACAGATGGTATGCTTTTGAGTTGACGAAAAAACCATGACCAGGATGATGTATTTTCACCCTCGACAATTGAAAATCCCAACGGAAATATACCGTTATTAGTATCAACACCTATAGCAATTAACATGCAACCTCTGTACTTACCATATAGATACATCCCATTCACGCACAATACCGGCCGACAGTGTGTGAAACCAGCCGCACAAGGAGCAAAACACCAGAAAATTCTTTGAAATCTGATACAGCCATCGACATCTGTTTCTGTGGTTTTTAATCGGTATACAGACCCCGGATTTGATGCTTTCATGGCTTCCATAAAAGAGACTAGTGAGTTGTATGAGCTTTCCCAATCCCCAAATATCTTGCATAATGCCTTTTTACGAGCACCCCATGCCTTCACATACGAAATCTGAATTTTGTGCTCTCCGCTGACGTAGAGCCGTATCTCTCGGGGAGTTATCGCCACATCTGTATGGATTAGTGGCATGATCAGTGAGCAAATGTAAGAAGAAGTGCAATTCCTGTGATCTTTTAACATAATAGAATCGATACAAGTATGTTCTTGGTTGTATTTCGTGACCTTCCAAGCTTTGGCTCTTTTGGAACAACATGCATGCAATCTCCACTTACATTCAGGAGCTTTCGTACATACCACGGTATAGTACGTCTTATTTGACTCTTCGGTTTTAAATGTAACATTTCTTTGAATAGCCCACGACTTCAGTTTACAAATAAGATCTCCTTTTTCTGAAATATATCTCCAATAGTGACGCAATCTTCGCTTGCTGCGGTCGCTTCCAAATAGGGTTCAGTATTTACTTCTGCCACGGCTAAGTCTACCCAACTATCATCTTCCAGCGGATCGAGGCCGAGATCTTCTAGTTCAACAAAATCATTATTCACAGCTATGTCATCAATCAATGCTATTTCATTCAATCCAGCGGCATAATCCATGCTATCCTCCCCTTGATGAACTTCACCAGTTTCATCATTATTACTGTCACCCATATCAATGTCACCCGTAGCAATATAAGGCTCGGGTGCAATATATGATGGTTGAGGTCGGTATAATATGGATGGTTCGAGGTGAAACGACCGGAAAGATGTGGACGGACATGCTTGGAATGCGTTACTTGGATCGTGTTGGAATGATACGGAGGTATGGGAAAATCTGCGTTTAGTATATAAATTTTTCTTATATAATTTTTTCTTAATATTTTCGTTGAATATAAACATAATCACCACATGTTTCAAATTGATTTACCTTTGGAAGGTTGTATATGGTAATTGTTGTTGTTTTTCAGGGGTGCATGCAACTGCAGCAGTCGATTGGGAAAATCTGTATTTAATATATAAAATATATTAGTATTTTGGTATTACAAAAAGTGGATTTATAGAAAATTTACCCTTGAGTTTGAAGGTTTGAATAATGATGTGTATAGTCATATCCACTGAGACTAACGGTATCATCGTTAACCATGGGACCGTATCCCCAGGAACTACCTCCAGTATTACCATCAAAATTACCCGTTGAAGCGACATCTGATATTTCTAATTGTTTCTTTTGAACTAAAAGTTCAAAAGAATGCTATGTGTTTGCCAGACTGAAGTCTATCATCGAAAATATTGATGTATCGTCTATAATTTCAACCAATGCATTTCTACTAAACATAGGCCATATACAACTTAACTTAAGCTTAATTTCACGGGGATCGTATTTCGTGATTTTAAACACTTTATTCTCGAGTTCATTATAAGTCGTTGATAATTCTAATCGCATAATTCTTGCACACCCGCCCATATACTCGGGACCTTGTGCACTTGTCACAATCTGGCCATCGTATTTATATACAACAAATAAACTTGAACTTGCCATTATCTGTATCAAACAATATCAACCCAACAATAAAAAAAACATTAACAACTGATATAATGATTATATTCATTGAAAATTAAATAAACGTTAAATTAAATTTACATACATTTGAAGGGGTGCAGATGAGATTTTATAGGAGGTGTAGATGCAAATCGGAGCAGAATGGAGAGCAAATGGGAGGAGAGGGGTTTTTATAAGTGTTTGGTGGTAAAGGGGTCACGGGTTCTTGGAACTCGCTATCCCCTTTTAAATTTGACGGGAGATAAAGGGGTCACGGGCTTGTCTTGGATTAAGTAAAATTATTTAAAATATTAAGGAGGGTGTGTTTCAAGAACCCGCTCTCTCCTTTTTAAATGAGAGGGCGGATTCTTGTAACTCGCTATTCCCTTGTGACAAATTCGATTTGACAATATAATGGGTCAGAATCACGGGCTATTGGGTAAGAGTCACGGGCTATTTACATTCCTTATTTTTAATTTAGAGGGCGGGTTTTAGGAACCTGCTGGCAGAAAATTATTGAAAGGGGCGTGTTCTTGTAACCCGCTCTTCCCTTTGCAAAATGAGAGAGCGGGATCAGGGAATAGATTTGACAACACATAATTACTTTTAAAAAAAGAAAAGTTTCGTATTATTACATCTACTTTTTTAAAGTAAGATTTGACAACACATTTGAGAATATGTTTTAAGAAAAAAACAAAAACATGATTTGACAACACACTTGACATTATGTGTGTGGCCAGCATGCTTGGGGAGCAGGGGTCCTGGCCTATTTTTATAAGGAACTAGATAAGGCATGTGCTCCTACGAACAATAAAATTTATGGCTGCATTACATTACTTGAGGTACATAATATTTTTGAATAGCTAAGCATTTGCAAAATTGTAATATTGGTTCTTTCTCTTATCATCTGACACTTTATATATAGATTTGGTCATGGGAGCACATGTGTATGAGAAGACCAGAGTTGATTTAATATTTCTGCCGTGGATACCCCTGGAAAGCCTCTAGGCTCTTGGTGGAGTGGCAAGAAATCTTATAAGGCCACTCGTCATTTAAGTATTATACAGACGAGTTGGATCGTATGGAGGCGACTCAGGTAACCATACATTAGGTAATTAACTTTGTTTAAAAATTTTAAATTAGTTTCATTACAATTTTTGTACTATGTTATTTGTGCAGTTCACGTGGACGCCTTATACAGCAGATCGTCTGCAAGGATTACCTGGCATTTATATCGAAGGAGAGCCGGTTTGGCAGGCTCGATACCCACTACTATGCATTAATATCGTGGTCATGCACCTACCGGACCGGGTGTTGCGACAGTTTAGTAGATTGCAAGATATTTCTATTCCGCCGTCTGCGCCTATGACAATAAAGAAAGACATGCGAGGAAGAAAGGCGGAACATGATTGGAAGGAGTATTATCATCAATATTTCCTGAGATGGGAGGATAGGCAGCGTAATATTTCCTTACAGCAAATAGGTGATTAAACAACCACCGACGCTACAGAAACATATCTACAATGGTATAAGCGTGTCACTGTAGGATATTTTTCTGCTCCTCCTAACGACTTTCCAAACATCCGGCAATACAAGTCTAGATGCCACGTGGAACGAGATATGGTAAGTTAAATTCTTTAAATTATATTAGTTTTTAGCATCCGGCGGTATAAGTCAATAATTATATCTTATTTTTAATGTAACGACAGGCTTGTGGGTTGTATCATATACAATCATTGTTACAGGATCCATATCTGACTTATGTTGGTCCAGATACTCGGGCTTTATTTTCTACTGTAGACTCATATATTGGTAGTATATTCAATTCATATACTATGCTTCCACATTTATCGCCATCGCTAGAGCAGCAGTATGAGCCGGCACCAGAGCCGCAGCATAAGCCGGCACCAGAGCAGCGGCATGAGCTGGAACCAGAGCCGCAGCATCAGGGAGATCCAGAGCAGCGGGATCAGTGGTTCGAAACACCATACCGTCAGCAGCAACCCTGGCATATTGAACAAGCAGAACAATCGGAGCAACAACAGTTTTGGGGGACAGGTTTTGCGCAACAACAGCAGTCTTGTGTAGGGTTACGGCAGCGCCCCGGCCATCAATCCGTGGCCAAACGCGGAACAAAAACTTTTAAAAATCGACACTAACGGAACCCTAATCGACGGATCATACCATTAACCCTATACCAGTTCTATATATAGGAGTTTAAGAGATTATACCGATCGATCCGTGTCCTTCGGTCTTCAATCTATGTCCTTAGCTCGTCACGTCTGCCTCGTACAAGTTCGTTCTCCGGTCTCCCTTGTCGAAGACGATCCACGTCGAGAATTAATAATACGGGCTCCCGCTTCAAAACCGAAGCAACTCGGGTATCCAGATTGCTAGCCTAGATACCCAAGATGAAGTAGAGAAGATGTGTGAATACTTTGTCTCAAAACACCCAATCATTCTCAACACATGAGATGGAATGGATGGAGGTGAAGAAGAAGCCATAAGATGAAGAAGTTTGAGCTCAAAAGTTTTGGCTTAAGAAAAACAACTCAAGAAAGTGTCTGTTGTTTTTGTGAGAGTGTGAGGTATTTGTGAGATGCAAGCCAAGATAAATCCCAGCACAATAATATCTACCACTTGTACAAATATCTCACACAACACCACATGGCACAATCAATGCCCTAAGCCAAGACTTGCACTCACACTTTCCATCAACAATATTAAACATTTAATCTAAATGTTTAAATCCAAAACAAAGAAAAGAAATGGCATCTTCAAAAGTAATCTCGTAACGAATCACAAGAATACCCCTCATCCGAATATACATACATGCATCCGTATTCCTACTGAATACGAATACAATGAAACGAAAATAATCCAACAATATAATACCAGGATCCGGCTTAAACCAAAGCCCACTAGTATTATCCGTCCGATTATAATCCGTGCACAAGTGCACGAATATAATCGAACCCTGCCATAAAACCATACGGCCTCTACAACGTTTGGCCCAAATCAGAAAACCCCTCTGTGTGGGACTCTAAAGACTCGTCAATATGTTGGCATTGGGTTTAACCACAAGCACGTCAGTGGCGCTAGCTGTACGTAACGGCTACCCAGGTATTGAGCGAAAGGGAGGCCGACGAGCAAACTCATCCTGAAACCCTACTGAGCCTGACAGTGACAATATCCGTACAGTCCGGTCCGTTCGTCTATAAGTATCGCATATCGAGTCTAGGGGGTGGATAAAACCAGACCCCTAATAACGCGACATTTGGTGTCGGTATGAAACCTATCACCAACTGAGAAACTACCGATCCGAATCAGTAATTCTTGTCACGCCCCGCTTCCCAGCGTACGGTGAAGGGGACGCGACGAGGCCGCTACGTATTTACTCTGAAATAAATACGCTAAGCGTAACTAAGTAATATAAGAATAAACACACAAGAGATAAAATATAATAAAACAGCAACTTTATTTATTAATATTCTTTTACAGTACATGGAAAAGTAAATACATCTGAATGAAAGCAATGCCTAAACAGTGTCAAAACAGAAAAGAGAAGTACTGAAATAACAGTGTACAATGTAGCTAGAGCTCTTCATCGTATACAAGCTGGTCCAAGTCCTCGCTGGTAGGCTCGATCTCCTAAGTGTCCAGCTCACCTGACAATATTCCAAAGAAGAAAGAAAAGGAATGTCGTCAGCGAACAATCGCTCGGTAAGTCCCAAAGATAAAGGAGAAATAGAATAGACAGAGAGAGAAAGTAGCTTTTAAAATTGTATTATATTGTATTTAGTATTAACGCTGTTATTTGTAGCTTGGTACAGAAAGATACCAGTGTATACGAGATGATTCTCACTTGCCCCGGAGACTAAGGTATCAGGAACTCAAGGAACCGTTTATGCCACGGTACAACAGCAACTGAATACAGGCTAGGTGTCCTATGGTTGCAGTCTCGTGCCACTTCCAACACCTTCCATATCAATCTACCCCTTAAACCCCGCGTTGTCTTGATTGTATTGTTTGTATTGTAACTTGTAATTGAATTGTAATATATAGATTGTATAATTGGATGACTTGCCGAAACCATGATATCAGTAAATGGATATAACTGGAGAATCATGTAAATGGAAGTATATCCATGGTTCGGTTCAGTCAATATAGATT
Organism: Agapanthus africanus; assembly: GCA_030015575.1. Taxonomy (NCBI): domain Eukaryota; kingdom Viridiplantae; phylum Streptophyta; class Magnoliopsida; order Asparagales; family Amaryllidaceae; genus Agapanthus; species Agapanthus africanus. Next base: position 409,848 of record JASDDO010000257.1, on the reverse strand, counting down.
GAATAGATTGAATATATGTATTCCAGGATTCATGTTGAATTGTAAATTGTAGATTGTATTTGAATCATATTCAAGTCAGATTATTAAGAAGAGACTCAGTCTGAGTCAGAAAAATTATAAAAGAAATTGAAGTCCTGATTGTTTTGATGTTATCGGTAACCGCTGCACATGGGCGGCAGGATTTGTGTATTTTTCAAAAACAATTACCGTGTTGATAACACCGTTGTTAAGTTGTCTACCTTAAATAGGAAAGCACCCACTTCTCCAGCTCCCCGAGGCTCAAGAGATTGGTCCCGCTTAAACCTATATTTACTAGGGTCCTTAGGGTAATTTATAGAACTTGAGGGGGTTTTATGTAAAGATACTTTTGTATAATTTTCAAAATACACCCCAAGTATTTAATTATCGTCTTTAGAGTTGTAATAAATGCAGATTTTATATTTTATGACATTTCTAGTGAGAATAACCTATTTTTCATAATACATGGTATTTAATTGTAATATTGAACTTGTATGGATTTCATGGTATTTTAATGTAAAATGATTCTTGTGAATTTGGAAAAGTTGAAGTATTTATAATATCATAAAATAGATATTTTGATGTTACATATATATATATATATTTATATAAAAATAGTTTTTTAATATATATATTATATTTCTAGAAATCTCATTTTCTTTAGATATTCGTATTTTAAATCTTTTGAGACCGAATGCTCCTTGCGTAGGTCTGCATCTCGCACTACTAAGCCCAGGGATGTGCGATAATCAGCACTATCCAAATCGGGTTCCCCAAAATGGGTTGTAGCGGCACTTTGCAAAGATTTGTAAAATACTTAATCTTTTTAGAAAACGGTTTTATTAGTAATTGATATTTATTTGAAAGGTTTCGTTTTCCCATATTCTAGGTTCCCGAAAGTATTGTGCTATGTTTCATATGAGTTTTTTGAGGAGGTAGGTCATTATCTCGTGATCTAATTTAAAGGTATAACAAGTTTGTGATGTTTTAATGTCGAAATGAAATTACATGGTATTTTAGTGAAAAAGTACGGTAAAAATTACAAATTGAAATAGATTGTCATGAAACTTGTTCAACATATTTATTAATGTTAAATGGTCAACATGTAAGAGTTTTTGTGTGATTGTATATAAGAAAATGTTGGATTTTGAGAAAGAACCGAATCGGAAATTGGATTTGTTCCGATTCCGTCGGCTTTTAGAATCTCGTATTTTTAGGAAAAGAATAGAGAAGAGGGAGGGGGGCTTACAGGTTTAGCTTAAAGAGGAGAGGGAGAGGGAGTGGACGTAGCTTCCGGTGCGTCGTTTCATCGCCGGAATCTTCTAAGGTTGTCGCCGGAAAAATCGCCGGAGCTTCACCTTTCGCTACTTCAAAGTACACTAGGGTTCTAGGAAATTTCTTGAGGGTTTTGTTCAGAATTTTAGAGTAAGAGGGTAATGTTTAGGGGTTGTATTTATAGGGTTAGGCTAGGGTTAGAGTAGGTGAAAGGTTAAAATAAAAAAATATGATAAATTGTATTAAAATGTATTAAAATGGGATAATTAGGGTTTTAAAGAGGCTCGGGTACTAATCTAAGAATTTAAAGTATACAGATGTGCAGGGAAGACCAAAAGCCAAAAGTTTCATGTTGGTGACTCGGCGGTCTGGTCGAGTCCGGCCGGCGGCGGCCCGAGTCGGCCGGTCCGCCGGCCGAGTCGGCCGACCGGAGTCTCCCTTGACGCTTCACTAACTCTTTGGTACTGTTAGATTTTTGGATGTAGTGGGGTTTTTGTAAGTTATGCACGTGTAAATCCTTGGTATTCTAAAAATTCAAAATAAAACAATATTAAAAATAACGTGGGGTATGGGATTTGAACTCTGGTGGCTTGGTTCAGCAGTGCAAGGTATTACCAATGAGCTACAAGTTTCTGCTTGTAATTAATTAGAAAAAGAAATATTTAACTTGTGCTCAGGCAAAAGTACCCCTTTTGTAAATCCCCGTTTCCTTTCTAAATGAAATTTCCTATTTTCTGAATTCAAGTGATTACCTTATTCTTGACTTCATATATTTTTAGTTAGTTGTTTAAACCCTATTTTTCCAGCTCTTTTGGAATTATAGTCCAAACCCTAAAAGCTAAAACCTAAGATTTAAAACCAAAGCCGAAACAAACCAAAATGAGCAAAACACTTAACCTTAAACCAATTTTAAACATTCAGCCCTTACTGTTTTTTTTCTCCAGCCCATTACTTGTAGCCTCGGCCCGTTCTTTTTTACCTAGCACACACTTTTTCTTTTAAATAAATTTTCATTATAAATCTCCAGCCCGTTGCCTTTAATTTTCTTTCAGCCCATTCAAAATTCTTAATAAATTCCTAAACAAAGAAAACTCAAGCCGCCCCTCTCTATTATTCCCCAGCCTATTTGGAATTTTAAATAAATCCCTTTTAAATATTTTTCCCTCAGCCCAATCTATTATTCCTCAGCCCACTAGGATTTAAATAAATCCTTTAACCCCTGCAGCCCACGAGATTCTATTCATAAGGGAATTCTTTCTCACGAGCCCGGCCCACTCCCTCACCCGTTCCTCCTACCCGACCAGCTAACCACTATTCATCTTCCTTCAAAAATCCCCAACGGCTACCTCCTTTAACGCGCGCGCGACCCGCCTCCTCCGCCGTCGCTCACGCCCACGCCCTCGCCCTACCGTTGCCCCCACGTTTTCAACCTCGTCTCCAACTCACTCCTCACCTCTCTCCTCTACATTCACCGAGCCCCAAAAACGCGAGCACCCAAAATTTCTCTCGAACCATTGACACCTCCACCGCCGGCGATCATCCCACCTCGTCGCTCGACCCACGTCGACGACAGCCACTCAGTCACCTTCTTCCCCCTCCACGACTCCATCTCCACCACTCGAGTCACCCCTACACACCCACTCTCCTGCACACAACCCCCACTACAGGGCTCGGCCACATCACCCCTGGCACTCAACGCCGGCGAGCCCCACTTCGCCTGAACCCCCTCTGCGACCCTACACACCCTCAGCACCACCCTCATCTCTCCAGACCCGACCCCCACTGCTCCCCATCTCTCTCCAAAACCCTTTTTCCATACAATTTTTTCCCTCACTGTGAGCTGCTCTGTACACGCTGCCGGAGAGACACCGTCGACAGTCGGCAACCCCAACACTTCTCAGGCGAACCAGAGAGCACCCCCTAAGCTTCCAGCGCACGCAAGACGACTCCGGGAAAACTCCGACGTGAAATTCGTGTTTCGAACTAGGCTCGCGGGAATCCGGTACGTGGCGTATATCACGCGTTCGTGACGACACGGTTGCCGTACGACCCCGAGGCGTTTTCCAGGCAAGTATTTACTTGCTTCATGCTATAATAATTGTGTTACCAACCTAGATCATGTAGTTTACATACTTACTGATTTCCGATACGTATCATGACCTAAGTGCTCGATGTTAGTTACTAATGGAAATAATTGTCTAATTTGACGGAAATCGATATTTTATGTCGGCCCTTATAATGATGTATAACGTGTGTGAAACCCGCTGGAAAATACGACTGTTAGTAACGAAAATCGATACCCCCAAACATGTCGTTAAAACTAGAATTTCCCTCGTAACTGAAAACGAATAAAATCACCATAAATCATACACATATTGGAAAGATGCGTTCGAGGGCTTAAATCGAAGCCGACTTGACGAACTTTAATCCTACATATATTTCTGATCATTTCTGTTTTGTAACCATGAAGATAATTGGATCGGAACACGACTCTGGACTGCAGTCCAGAGCGTTTCTGATTAGTGTGTTCTGTCTAAAGACCTGCGTCCCCGTGTTTCCTGAAATAGTATGATACGGAACTTTACAGTAGTTATAGGATATTTCTGTTAGTAAAAGAAAACAAGTGGTTTCATTCCGATTCATCGCCGTTTGTTATTTTTAACTATATTTAAAAGGGCAGAACGTAAAACTGTTCAGAACAATTTCTGAAATGACATATTGAGATTGAACTGTGTATAACTTTCAACGTACAGATGAGATTGAGGATCCGTATGTTGCGTTGAATACTTTATCGAAAACCCTAAATTTCATTTAACTGTGACATCGCTAAATTCTGAGCCCAACTGGGCGCAATTCGTGTCGCGAAACAGATGATCAGTTCTGAAATTGAAATTCCAGCCGCGGGTACTTATAATGAAACAGTTATATCTTGAAAACCGAAACTCCGATTGAACTGAAACAAATTTTGATGAATTACTGACTGATTGTTCTATATATCTTACTTACATCATTTTTGCTGAATTCGTAACATATTAATTTGTACAATTTATTTTAGTTCGTGACATGCATGTTAATTCATAACATACCGAGCTTATTGGTAGCATACAATACATATATCATACCCTTGTCATTTACACAGTGTTAGTGCGTGTGGACATTGCATTATCGTGCGTGATAGATGTTGGTTTAGGAGTGACGAGTACACCAATGGAAAGTGAACATTCGTGACAGTGATTGATACAGTGGATAGTGATGAAACCGTGTCATTGGTATACTTGTACACAACTAGATCAATATCATAAATAGTGTAACCTGGGGAAAAAGGGGAAATCAAAGTGGAAAAAGTATCGTATTTAGCGGGACCGTGTTTAGAGGATGATCATTCGAACCGTGATACTTATACGTGTAGGACAGGATCTAGCGATCCGGCTGACAGGGTTATGTCCCGGGCATGTGGGCCGTTGTCTCGGGTATGTACGAGACTCCTGTTAAACATGATCCTCCTTCCACTATATGATTTCAAACATGACCTAGAGACCGATAGGGACACATAACATATTCTGCATCATATTGTGACATAGTGACTACTTGTATTATTCTCATACCAGTATTACCTCATTTACCTGTTTCATCTGATTGTAATAATACTATTATTTGTGTCGCTCTGACGACCTGAATATGCATGCTCAGATTCTGCGGGAGGACCAGCACAGGAGACGGATCTATCCTTTGAGTTCACGGAGATATAGTTTGGTGTACCTTCTTCATTTACTGCTTTCCATAAAAGAGATTGTGAGATTGAACTTGGTTAGTTATTGTTCTTATTATCTGTAATCTGTGAACAATGAAATTTTAATGTAATAAATTAGTGATGTGATTCCTTTAATACTGTGCTTTATTTACTGATTACTATGTAGTGCTAGAAGCCGAAGTGTGACTACGGCGGGATGATTCTTTGACCGTAGGAGCATGGCTGGCCTAGTCATCCCTCATTTTCCGTATTTTGGGAAGCGGGGCGTGACATGGTTTAGTTGGTATCAGAGACTGTGTTTAGTATCAAGGAATAACATTAACTATACTGTATTACGTTATTCTTGTTTCACTACTCTTGATTTCCATCCTTGAATCTGATCCTATTCTTTTAAATCTTCCAGTGATATGACGTCCCCGAACGACCCCTCTTCGGACTCCAGCTCTCAGGACCGCACGGAAAGAATACTCAGTGCACTGACCACTCTCGCGGAAGCTCAGGAGAGGAAGACAGATTGGCTTACTGAGGGACTCAGAGCGATTACCGCTGCAGGAGGACCCTCCGCACTTATTACCGCCCCCGAGGGCGCTACTCCACCAGCTTATCAGACTAGGGCTGGTACGGTGTCAGACTTCCGACGGTTACACCCAGCTGCGTTCACAGGGCTAGCTGAGCCCCTTGAGGCTGAACAATGGCTGGTAAACATGGAAAATTTATTGACAGCCGCCAGGGTTCCAGAGGAAGACAGAGTGGATGTGATAAAGATACAATTAGAAGACGAGGTCCGTACATGGTGGTCGGTAGAAGAAGGCAGACTTGAAGGGCCGATCGAATGGAGCAAGTTTAAGGAGTGCTTCTTAGATCATTATTTTCCTCCCACAGCCAAGGCAGAAATGGAGGAAAAGTTTATTCTTTTAAAGCAGAATGGACGCTCAGTGGACGTTTATGCGGCAGAGTTCAACCGTTTGAGCCGCTTTGCTCCATACATGGTCAAATCAGAAGTCACCAGGGCCAGGCGTTTCCTTTCAGGGGTTAGATTTTGAGTTGCAGCAGCTGATTGCATCGTTGGATCTACAGACTTTCGCACAGGTACTCAACGCAGTGAGAGTTCAGGAGCAATTGATTAACAAGTTCAGGAGACCCCCAGTCGTTCCAGCACGTACCCACGCGCTTTCTCGAGGAGCTATACCGGTTCACAGAGCAGGGATGACGCAAATGAAGCGCCCGTTTGTACCACAACATCGCCCCCAGAGACAGGGCGTAACTTGCGGCTATTGCGGTAGAGGAGGACATACTCAGAAGGACTGTCGCCGTGCCAAGGGACAGTGCCTGATTTGCGGTTCCAGTCAACACAGGATTAACAGTTGTCCTGAGCGAGCAGAAATACAGGGCGGTTCTGGACCGTCACAGCAGAGGCCGCAGGAGCAGAGGCAACCATTTACAGGTCGCGGTCAGGGACGGGATTTCACCTTGACCGCCGAGCAGGCAGAAGCGTCAGGAGATGTGGTTACAGGTACTCTGCTTGTACATTCCTTGCCAGCTAGAGTACTTTTTGATTCGGGAGCATCGCATTGTTTCTTGTCTGAGCATTTCACTAATACACACTCAATACCACATGAACCACTAACCAAGGGATGGGAAATTCATACGGGTAATGGCATTATTATATCTAGTCGGGAATGTAGATTATGCCCGGTTGTAGTGTGTGGTAGGGAATTCTATGCGAATTTCCTCCTAATTGGGACAGGCAGTTACGACGCAATTCTCGGGATGGATTGGATGAGCACTTTCCATGCAGTTATCGACTGTCGGGCAAGGAAGGTGATCTTCCGCATCCCCAATCACCCGGAGTTTATTTTCGAGGGCGGAAGCGAATCTTTGGAACCAGCTAAGTACAGAGCAAAGCCTAAGGAACTGACAGCCATGGAGATTGATAAGAGCCCAGTCCCAGAAATTGTTCGGGACTTCCTGGACGTTTTTCCCGAGGATTTACCAGGTCTACCACTTCCTCGAATTTTGGAGTTCTCAATCGATTTGATTCCAGGTACAGCCCCAGTATCCAGAGCCCCATACAGAATGGCACCAGTTGAGTTGGCGGAGTTGAAGAAGCAGGTTGAAGAACTATTGGAGAAGGGATTTATTCGGCCAAGCGCTTCACCGTGGGGTGCACCAGTCCTATTAGTAAAGAAGAAGGATGGATCGTTGCGAATGTGTATAGATTATCGGGAGCTGAACTAGGTTACGATAAAGAACAAGTACCCAATACCGCGCATTGACGACCTATTCGATCAGCTAAGTGGAGCCAAGGTATTCTCGAAGTTGGATCTCCGTTCTGGATATCATCAAATCAGAGTAGCAGCCGAGGACATATGCAAGACGGCTTTCAGGACCCGATACGGACATTACGAGTTTCTTGTGATGCCGTTCGGTGTTACCAATGCCCCAGCAATATTCATGGATTTAATGAACAGGGTGTTCGCAAAATACTTAGACACGTTCATCGTTGTATTTATCGACGACATACTTGTCTACTCGAAGACCTGGGAAGAGCATGCTGAGCATTTGCGCACGGTCCTACAAATTCTTCGGGAAGAGAAGCTGTATGCAAAGCTAAGCAAGTGCGAATTTTGGCTCGACAAGGTACAGTTTTTGGGACATATTGTTTCGGGCGAAGGCATCTCGGTGGACCCAGCAAAGATAGAATCTGTCAGAGATTGGCCGACGCCGAAGTCAGTGGCTGAGATCAGGAGTTTTCTGGGATTGGCAGGTTATTATCGGAGATTCGTCCAAGATTTCTCCAGAATCGCGGAACCATTGACGAGGCTAACACGGAAGGACATGCCGTTTACATGGACAGAAGAGTGCACTCAGGCATTCGACACTCTGAAGCAGAAGTTAACCACAGCACCTATACTTACAGTACCAGATAATTCCGGTGGTTTAGTGATACACAGTGATGCCTCGGGGAAGGGTTTAGGCTGTGTTTTAATGCAGCACGGCCGAGTGGTTGCTTACGCCTCTCGACAACTGAGAAACCACGAAAAGAACTACCCCACGCATGACTTGGAGTTAGCCGCGGTAGTCTTTGCATTGAAGATTTGGATGCACTATCTATTGGGTGAGAAAGTGGAGGTTTACACGGATCATAAAAGTTTGAAGTATGTTTTCACTCAGAAGGAACTGAACATGAGGCAGCGCCGATGGCTAGAGCTAATGGCAGATTATGACTTGGACCTTCAGTATCACCCGGGGAAGGTCAATGTTGTACCAGATGCACTCAGTCGGAAACCAGCGGTCATGATGTTGACCGATCAAAGGAGTATTATTGAGGATTTCCAGAGACTTGAACTTGAGGTCATTACTCCGAACGCACTCAGTCAATTTTGGCAACTACAGGTGCAATCTTCCCTGGTGGATCGCATCAAGATTGCACAAGCGGATGATCCCCGATTACAAAAGTTCAGAGAGCAAGTGGAAGCTGGACTGAGAACGGATTTGATTATACACGAAGATGGCTCTTTGAGATTCGGTAGCAGACTCTGCGTACCTAAAGGTGATGTACGAGAAGAAGTTTTGGCTGAAGCACACAGTTCAGCTTATTCTGTGCATCCAGGAGGTACAAAAATGTATCAGGACCTAAAGCAGCACTTTTGGTGGAACGGAATGAAGCGGGAAATTGCGAGGTTCATATCCAGATGCTTGGTATGTCAGCAGGTGAAGGCGGAACATCAGAGAACAGCAGGATTATTACAACCATTGCCGATACCTGAATGGAAGTGGGAGCACATTACTATGGATTTTGTGACGGCCTTACCACGGAGCCCTAGAAGCAATAACGCTATTTGGGTTATCGTCGATCGCCTCACAAAAGTTGCACACTTCCTACCTTTCCGAGTGGGACAGTCGACAGAATCACTGGCAGAAAGATATATGCAGGAGATTGTGCGACTTCACGGTGTTCCAGTCAGCATTGTGTCAGACCGGGACACGAGATTCTTGTCGCACTTTTGGAAGAGCTTACAGGAGAGTTTGGGAACCCGCCTTAAATTCAGCACAGCTTATCACCCACAGACGGATGGACAATCCGAGCGTACGATTCAGATGCTCGAGGATATGTTGAGAGCCTGTATGTTGGACTTTCAGGGTTCCTGGGAGGACCATCTGCACCTAGTCGAGTTTTCTTACAACAATAGTTATCAGGCTAGTATTCAGATGGCCCCTTTTGAAGCACTATATGGGCGGAAGTGTCGATCCCCAATATGTTGGGATGATGTGGGAGAACGAAGATTACTAGGCCCCGAACTCATTGTTCAGACAGTTGACAAGGTCCAAATGATCAGACAGCGTATTAAGACGGCTCAGGATCGACAGAAGAGTTGGGCAGATACCAGCAGAAGGGCACTTGAGTTCGAAGTCGGAGATCATGTGTTCTTGAAGATTTCCCCTACTCGTGGAGTTATTAGATTCGGAAGTCGGGGAAAACTTAGTCCCCGTTTTATCGGACCTTTTGAGGTGCTAGAACGAGTAGGAGAGGTGGCCTATCGACTGGCCTTGCCTCCATCGCTAATTGGTGTGCACAATACCTTCCACGTGTCACAGTTGCGGCGTTATGTCCGGGATGAGAGTCATGTCCTGGACCATTCAGAGCTAGTCTTGGGTACTGACTTATCGTACGAGGAGCAACCTACCACCATTCTCGACCGCAGAGAGAAAGTGCTGAAGAATAAAGTCATTCCGTTAGTCCGAGTGTCTTGGGGCGGTCGTTCCCCAGGGGAATCCACCTGGGAGCGGGAGGAAGACACCCGTGATCGTTATCCAAATCTCTTTGTTTAGTACATTGTATTCTTGTGTCCTTATCAAATTTCGAGGACGAAATTTTTGTTAAGGGGGGTATGATGTAAATCCCCGTTTCCTTTCTAAATGAAATTTCCTATTTTCTGAATTCTAGTGATTACCTTATTCTTGACTTCATATATTTTTAGTTGGTTGTTTAAACCCTATTTTTCCAGCTCTTTTGGAATTATAGCCCAAACCCTAAAAGCTAAAACCTAAGATTTAAAACCAAAGCCGAAACAAACCAAAATGAGCAAAACACTTAACCTTAAACCAATTTTAAACATTCAGCCCTTACTGTTTTTTCTCTCCAGCCAATTACTTGTAGCCTCAGCCCGTTCTTTTTTACCAAGCCCACACTTTTTCTTTTAAATAAATTTTCATTATAAATCTCCAGCCCGTTGCCTTTAATTTTCTTTCAGCCCATTCAAAATTCTTAATAAATTCCTAAACAAAGAAAACTCAAGCCGGCCCTCTCTATTATTCCCCAGCCCATTTGGAATTTTAAATAAATCCCTTTTAAATATTTTTCCCTCAGCCCAATTTATTATTCCCTCAGCCCAATCTATTATTCCTCAGCCCACTAGGATTTAAATAAATCCTTTAACCCCTGCAGCCCACGAGATTCTATTCATAAGGGAATTCTTTCTCACGAGCCCGGCCCACTCCCTCACCCGTTCCTCCTACCCGACCCGCTAACCACTATTCATCTTCCTTCAAAAATCCCCAACGGCTACCTCCTTTAACGCGCGCGCGACCCGCCTCCTCCGCCGTCGCTCACGCCCACGCCCTCGCCCTACCGTTGCCCCCACGTTTTCAACCTCGTCTCCAACTCACTCCTCATCTCTCTCCTCTACATTCACCGAGCCCCAAAAACGCGAGCACCCAAAATTTCTCTCGAACCATTGACACCTCCACCGCCGGCGATCATCCCACCTCGTCGCTCGACCCACGTCGACGACAGCCACTCAGTCACCCTCTTCCCCCTCCACGACTCCATCTCCACCACTCGAGTCACCCCTACACACCCACTCTCCTGCACACAACCCCCACTACAGGGCTCGGCCACATCACCCCTGGCACTCAACGCCGGCGAGCCCCACTTCGCCTGAACCCCCTCTGCGACCCTACACACCCTCAGCACCACCCTCATCTCTCCAGACCCGACCCCCACTGCTCCCCATCTCTCTCCAAAACCCTTTTTCCATACAATTTTTTCCCTCACTGTGAGCTGCTCTGTACACGCTGCCGGAGCGACACCGTCGACAGTCGGCAACCCCAACACTTCTCAGGCGAACCAGAGAGCACCCCCTAAGCTTCCAGCGCACGCAAGACGACTCCGGGAAAACTCCGACGTGAAATTCGTGTTTCGAACTAGGCTCGCGGGAATCCGGTACGTGGCGTATATCACGCGTTCGTGACGACACGGTTGCCGTACGACCCCGAGGCGTTTTCCAGGCAAGTATTTACTTGCTTCATGCTATAATAATTGTGTTACCAACCTAGATCATGTAGTTTACATACTTACTGATTTCCGATACGTATCATGACCTAAGTGCTCGATGTTAGTTACTAATGGAAATAATTGTCTAATTTGACGGAAATCGATATTTTATGTTGGCCCTTATAATGATGTATAACGTGTGTGAAACCCGCTGGAAAATACGACTGTTAGTAACGAAAATCGATACCCCCAAACATGTCGTTAAAACTAGAATTTCCCTCGTAACTGAAAACGAATAAAATCACCATAAATCATACACATATTGGAAAGATGCGTTCGAGGGCTTAAATCGAAGCCGACTTGACGAACTTTAATCCTACATATATTTCTGATCATTTCTGTTTTGTAACCATGAAGATAATTGGATCGGAACACGACTCTGGACTGCAGTCCAGAGCGTTTCTGATTAGTGTGTTCTGTCTAAAGACCTGCGTCCCCGTGTTTCCTGAAATAGTATGATACGGAACTTTACAGTAGTTATAGGATATTTCTGTTAGTGAAAGAAAACAAGTGGTTTCATTCCGATTCATCGCCGTTTGTTATTTTTAACTATATTTAAAAGGGCAGAACGTAAAACTGTTCAGAACAATTTCTGAAATGACATATTGAGATTGAACTGTGTATAACTTTCAACGTACAGATGAGATTGAGGATCCGTCTGTTGCGTTGAATACTTTATCGAAAACCCTAAATTTCATTTAACTGTGACATCGCTAAATTCTGAGCCCAACTGGGCGCAATTCGTGTCGCGAAACAGATGATCAGTTCTGAAATTGAAATTCCAGCCGCGGGTACTTATAATGAAACAGTTATATCTTGAAAACCGAAACTCCGATTGAACTGAAACAAATTTTGATGAATTACTGACTGATTGTTCTATATATCTTACTTACATCATTTTTGCTGAATTCGTAACATATTAATTTGTACAATTTATTTTAGTTCGTGACATGCATGTTAATTCATAACATACCGAGCTTATTGGTAGCATACAATACATATATCAGACCCTTGTCATTTACACAGTGTTAGTGCGTGTGGACATTGTATTATCGTGCGTGATAGATATTGGTTTAGGAGTGACGAGTACACCAATGGAAAGTGAACATTCGTGACAGTGATTGATATAGTGGATAGTGATGAAACCGTGTCATTGGTATACTTGTACACAACTAGATCAATATCATAAATAGTGTAACCTGGGGAAAAAGGGGAAATCAAAATGGAAAGAGTATCGTATTTAGCGGGACCGTGTTTAGAGGATGATCATTCGAACCGTGATACGTATACGTGTAGGACAGGATCTAGCGATCCGGCTGACAGGGTTATGTCCCGGGCATGTGGGCCGTTGTCTCGGGTATGTACGAGACTCCTGTTAAACATGATCCTCCTTCCACTATTTGATTTCAAACATGACCTAGAGACCGATAGGGACACATAATATATTCTGCATCATATTGTGACATAGTGACTACTTGCATTATTTTCATACCAGTATTACCTCATTTACCTGTTTCATCTGATTGTAATAATACTATTATTTGTGTCGCTCTGACGACCTGAGTATGCATGCTCAGATTCCGCGGGAGGACCAGCACAGGAGACGGATCTATCCTTTGAGTTCACGGAGATATAGTTTGGTGTACCTTCTTCATTTACTGCTTTCCATAAAAGAGATTGTGAGATTGAACTTGGTTAGTTATCGTTCTTATTATCTGTAATCTGTGAACAATGAAATTTTAATGTAATAAATTAGTGATGTGATTCCTTTAATACTGTGCTTTATTTACTGATTACCATGTAGTGCTAGAAGCCGAAGTGTGACTACGGCGGGATGATTCCTTGACCGTAGGAGCATGGCTGGCCTAGTCATCCCTCGTTTTTCGTATTTTGGGAAGCGGGGCGTGACACCTTTCTTTAAATTTTGAAAAAAAATTCTACAGAAAGTTGTACAGGAAATTTAGAGTTGTTGCATTCTACCCTCCTTATAAAAATTTCGTCCTCGAAATTTATAAAAGGAAAGTGTAACAGATTCAAGAAAAGTTTGGTGATAGAAGTACTTGATATTGTATGAAAAATGTGTGAAGAAATGAAAGAATGCGAAGGTTTTAGTAAGATTGTAAAAGAGCTGAGGGAATTTTGGGTTATGACAGATTCAAAGTATATGGAATGATAAGATTCAAGGAATATGAATTGTAAAGAATGTTTTAGTTGCTGGTTCTTGTGTTATATTGCTTAGGTTGTTCATGCAGAACAGAACTGCATGGCAGTATTCCATACAACTCTGAGCTGCATGGGTCGCCAACAAAACCTGTCACGCCCCGCTTCCCGGCGTACGGTGAAGGGGACGCGATGAGGCCGCTACTTATTTACTCTGAAATAAATACGCTAAGCGTAACTAAGTAATATAAGAATCAACACACAAGAGACAAGATATAATAAAACATCAACTTTATTTATTAATATTCTTTTACAGTACATGGAAAAGTAAATACATCTGAATGAAAGCAATGCCTAAACAGTGTCAAAACAGAAAAGAGAAGTACTGAAATAACAGTGTACAATGTAGCTAGAGCTCTGCATCGTATGCAAGCTGGTCCAAGTCCTCGCTGGTAGGCTCGATCTCCTAAGTGTCCAGCTCACCTGACAATATTCCAAAGAAGAAAGAAAAGGAATGTCGTCAGCGAACAATCGCTAGGTAAGTCCCAAAGATAAGGGAGAAATAGAATAGACAGAGAGAGAAAGTAGCTTTTAAAGTTGTATTATATTGTATTAATGTTGTATTTAGTATTAACGCTGTTATTTGTAGCTTGATACAGAAGGATGCCAGTGTATACGAGATGAGTCTCATTTACCCCGGAGACTAAGGTATCAGGAACTCAAGGAACGTTTATGCCACGGTACAACAGCAACTGAATATAGGTTAAGTGTCTTATGGTTGCAGTCTCGTGCCACTTCTAACACCTTCCATACCAATCTATCCCTTAAACCCCGCGGTGTCTTGATTGTATTGTTTGTATTGTAACTTATAATTGAATTGTAATATATAGATTGTATAATTGGATGACTTGCCGAAACCATGATATCAGTAAATGGATGTAACTGGAGAATCATGGATCTAACTGGAGAATCATGTAAATGGAAGTATATTCATGGTTCGGTTCAGTCAATATAGATTGAATAGATTGAATATATGTATTCCAGGATTCATATTGAATTGTAGATTGTATATTGTACTTGAATCATATTCAAGTCAGATTATTAAGAAGAGACTCAGTCTGAGTCAGAACAATTATAAAAGAAATTGAAGTCCTGATTGTTTTGATGTTATCGGTAACCGCTGCACATGGGCAGCATGATTTGTGTCTTTTTCAAAAACGATTACCGTGTTGATAACACCGTTGTTAAGTTGTCTACCTTAAATAGGCAAGCACCCACTTCTCCGGCGCCCCGAGGCTTAAGAGATTGGTCCTGCTTAAACCTATATTTATTAGGGTCCTTAGGGTAATTTATAGAACTTGAGGGGGTTTTATGTAAAAATACTTTTGTATAATTTTCAAAATACACCCCAAGTATTTAATTATCGTCTTTAGAGTTGTAATAAATGTAGATTTTATATTTTGTGACATTTCTAGTGAGAATAACCTATTTTTCATAATACATGGTATTTAATTGTAATATTGAACTTGTATGGATTTCATGGTATTTTAATGTAAAGTGATTCTTGTAATTTTGGAAAAGTTGAAGTATTTATAATATCATAAAATAGATATTTTGATGTTACATACATATATATATATATATATATATATATATAAATAAATAAATTTTTAATATATATATTATATTTGTAGAAATCTCATTTTCTTTAGATATTCGTATTTTAAATCTCTCGAGACCGAATGCTCCTTGCGAAGGTCTGCATCTCGCACTACTAAGCCCAGGGATGTGCGATAATCAGCACTATCCAAATCGGGTTCCCCAAAATGGGTTGTAGCGGCGCTTTGCAAAGATTTGTAAAATACTTAATCTTTTTAGAAAACGGTTTTATTAGTAATTGATATTTATTTGAAAGGTTTCGTTTTCCCGTATTCTAGGTTCCCGAAAGTATTGTGCTATGTTTCATATGAGTTTTTTGAGGAGGTAGGTCATTATCTCGTGATCTAATTTAAAGGTATAACAAGTTTGTGATGTTTTAATGTCGAAATGAAATTACATGGTATTTTAGTGAAAAAGTACGGTAAAAATTATAAATTGAAATAGATTGTCATGAAACTTGTTCAACATGTTTATTAATATTAAATGGTCAACATGTAAGAGTTTTTGTGTGATTTTATTTAAGAAAATGTTGGATTTTGAGAAAGAACCGAATCGGAAATCGGATTTGTTCCGATTCTGTCGAGTTTTAGAATCTTGTATTTTTAGGAAAAGAATAGAGAAGAGGGAGGGGGAATTACGGGTTTAGCTTAAAGAGGAGAGGGAGAGGGAGTGGACGTAGCTTCCGGTGTGTCGTTTCGTCGCCGGAATCTCTTAGGGTTGTCGCCGGAAAAATCACCGGAGTTTCACCTTTCGCTACTTCAAAGTACACTAGGGTTCTAGGAAATTTCTTGAGAGTTTTGTTTAGAATTTTGGAGTTAGGGGGTAATGTTTAGGAATTGTATTTATAGGGTTAGGCTAGGGTTAGGGTAGGTGAAAGGTTAAAATAAAAAAAATGTGAAAAATTGTATTAAAATGTATTAAAATAGGGTAATTTGGGTTTTAAAGAGGCTCGGGTACTGATCCAAGAATTTAAAGTATACAGATGTGCAGGGAAGACCAAAAGCCAAAAGTTTCATGTTGGTGACTCGGCGGTCCAGCCGAGTCCAGCCGGCGGCGGCGGCCTGAGTCCGCCGGTCCGCCGGCCGAGTCGGCCAATTCCGGTGGCCGGAGTCTCCCTTGACGCTTCACTAACTGTCTGGTACTGTTAGATTTTTTGGTGTAGTGGGGTTTTTGTGAGTTATGCACGTGTAAATTCTTGGTATTCTAAAAATTCAAAATAAAACAATATTAAAAATAATGCGGGGTATGGGATTTGAACTCTGATGGCTTGGTTCAGCAGTGCAAGGTATTACCAATGAGCTACAAGCTCCTTCTTGTAATTAACTAGCAAAACAAATATTTAACTTGTGCTCAGGCAAAAATACCCCTTTCTTTAAATTTTGAAAAAAAATTCTACAGAAAGTTGTACAGGAAATTTAGGGTTGTTACAATTCTCGTCTACCCCGGCCGAGGATTTCTGGTGATGGCCACCCGTGCACTCCGCGACATCAACCCCCAATACCGGGAGAGACGAATCCCCTGACGATCCGCTCACTGCCTCAATGTGGCTTGGGACTGCACCCAACTAAAACCTGTTTGCACGACTCCTTTAAACCATGGTAGGGTAGTAATCAAAGCATATTAGGAACTCACACGAGACAAATGACGATCTCAGGTCTATAGACTAACCTGTATGCATGTCATCAGGAAACTGCTATCTAACATTAGGTGTAATACCAACTAGTATGTTCCCGACGAGTCTATCCAGTATACTCATAACCCAATGAGCACCTGCATACATCTTAGGTGAACCAACTAACACCAATGGCTTGTGAGACCGGCCACCGCCTCTCGTCGGGGTTTCGATCCATATACACTAGTCTACTCTTGGAGTATCGATGCCCAGTCTTGAAACTCCGACGACTAGGGACACTTTAAGGATGTGCTTATAGACCACCCAACTCTCACGTATATGTCGCCATCATACTGCCGGTAGTCAAGAAAGAATCCTATGGGCTCTATCAACATATAATAGTGATCTATAATTGTAATACCCAGTTTCTTTGTATCCGATTAACCATATTTTCCTAATAATAATTTTCCCTATATTGTTCTATTCAATTTTTCCAAATATATTTAACCCAGCTATTGTTCTACTAACCCTAATCTTATTTCTTTTCTCTTGGGCCAAATCCCAAACCCCAACTCTCCTTGTTCTCTTTCTCCTTCTCCCTAAACCAGGTCCCTTATGAATATTTTCCGTATTTGTGAATTGTGTTTCCCAAATTTTTCTAAATTTAAATATTTCTATATTCTATTTATAAATCCTAACCCTTAAATTATTTATCCTAATTTCTCTAAACCCTTAAAACCTAATCTAAACCTTAAATCCTTTTATTTCATTTTACCTAACCCCAACAGCCCAGCCCACCAAACTCCTTTCCCTCACCTTCACCCGATCCGACCTGACCCGAGCACACCCGACCCGACCCAAACTCCCGACTCTCTTCTTCTTCTTGCCCTCACCCTTTTCCCCGCGCGAATCCACCTCCTCCTTCCTCGCGCCCCCGCACGACTCGCCCCCTCCTCGCAACGGTCCTCCACAACGAATCCCCGAGACCAGCTCCACCCCAGCGACCACTTCCCCACTCCTGCACGACTCGCTTCCCTCGCCCAACTCCTCCATCTCCTCAACTTCCCCCGCTTCTCTCGTATTCACCCACGACGACCCCTCTCTGCTCCATTCTCTCCTCTTTCTAACTCAACTCACCAACCCCTTCACCAGCGGTGATCCCACTGACTGAACCTTCGCCGCCACCGTGACCACCTCCTCTTCTTGCCGCCAGCACCTCACCGTCACCATCATCCTCCCCGTCTCCTCCAAGAACCTAGCCGTCGGCTCTCCCCTACAACCTACCGAATCCACCATCAACCCAAGCCATCATCACCTCAACACAATCACAGAGACCTAAGCTCTATCCTCTCTCCAGAAAAACCCCCGAGCACACCCTCTCACCTGCACACCAGAGCTCGCCGCTAGCCACCACCTCCGATCTCGTCGCCGTCCCCTCTCGCCGCCGGCCACCTCGTCGATCCTTCAGCATCATCACCATCACCTCCTACTACCCCGAGCCCCCTCCACTGCTTCACTCCCTTCACTACACCCAAGCTTCGAGCCTCGACCCCCTCACTGCACCCTCACCGGAGATCACCACAGCCGCCGCCGTTCACCTCGCCGTCGCCTCCTCTTCCGGCCACCACCACAGCAAGCAACCCCGCCACCATCGACGCCTCCTCGTCACAGTCGCGGTCGAGCTTGAGCCTAATCGTCGCCGTGCCGTGTTCGTGGCGCGATCATGCCGTTGCCGCTGCCGTACCGTCGTCAACACGTCGTCAAGCAAGTATATTGCTTGCTTCATGCTATTATTATGTATTTAACCCAATTTCGAATTAATGTCGTGTATATATAATTCGTGCAAACCAATATGATGCAAGTGTTTGATACGAAAGTATATGTGAAAACCGGATTTTAAATGGCGGAACTTGTGATCATTAAACCCGTCTATTGTTTACCGATATGCTGTAGAAATTTAGTTGAAAACCACGGTCGTTTCACCTATGTAATGTTGCTCCCGATAATCGGTACGAAATCTGAATTTCCTGAACATGCTAGACCGTTAAATTCACGTTAAATCTTTTATGAATCGGATTTGGCGTTCCAGGGCTCGTATCGAAGCCAACGGAATAAACTACAGAACCCTATAGTTGATATCTAAAATTGAACTAGTTACGATAGAGAAAACTGCGGAGAATTACGATTCTGGACTGCAGTCCAGAGCAGTAATTCCAGATAACCCCTGTTTTTAACTCACTGTATTTTCCTTGCTCAAATGTGGAAATGTGCGGAACCCTATATCGTTACGAATAGAATTGAGTTAGCTTCCTTATCCCACTGGCCTCACTGGATTCCTCAACTGTATGATATTTTTAACACATTTTATAATGTCGATATGTTCTGCTGAATTCTGCAGTGATAGATTTTACATATCGAACATAACCTGTCCATAACTCCCTATTTATATAGGATATCACTGATCTGCCAATTGCGTTGGAAACCTAACTGAAAACCCTAAATATTGTTCAACTATAGCGTTGCCTAATTTTGATCCCAACTGGGAGTAAAATGTGTTACGAAACGGACTTCCAATTCTGAAATCGGATTTCCAGAAGTGAACACTTAAATTGAAATGGCCGTATCTAGCAAACCTGAAACCCGATTGACGCAAAACCAATTTTTAAGGATAGATAATTAAACATACTGCTTACCCCTTTTTCATTGTTTTGCTCAATTCTGCATGTATGATTTATAGTAAATTATGCAAGTGGTAGGATACTGACTGATGATATTCTATTCATATCGTAATTGTTGTATTCTCATCATATCATGTAGATGTCATTGCATTGGTAACCTAGTGATCGCGTGCATTACCCAGTGGTAGGTATTAGTGTTCTGATTGTGGCAAGTACGTAGTGATAAAGTGTGAATGAACAAGTGAAAGTGACACGTACTTGTACACAATCAGCGGACCCGGTTGATTTATTGCATTGTCGACATCTATGGGACATATATAAGTGTAACTATAACTGGAATGGGACGGTTATATAGCACTTATATTAGTGTCATGGGTAAGGCACCAAACACTGTCCATTTATCTTGGGTATCAGTCGAGACATGCTTGATGGAGATCCTGTCTCCAGTTCTCGCGTAGACTTGTCATGGACCGACTAGTATTTGAGTTTATGGTTGGTGTTTGATGTAGACCACGGGGTGTGGGGTAGTTTGAGTGTGAGTTCAACAGAAACTCGGGAGTCCCATTGCCGGCATACACAGCGATTCTGGAGTTATATGGGTGATGTTACTGATTATTAGCGAGCAACTTGGGCCCGTGTTCCCTTGCCCCTGGGGCACTACCCTTGGATAGGGGATACTCACAAGTGGTTGACTCTCACACTTGGACTGACGATAGGCTTAGCGACCTGGATAGTGAGACTTAGAGACTGATAAGTTTAGTGACATGCATTGATTACTGATTCAATATACATGCCATACTGTTTACCTGTTTTACTGTTTACCTGTATTGGCTACTTCATGCTCATGTTATTACTCCATGCTTACCGTTTCATGTTCGTCATCATTGCATGTGTTTTTATTGTATTTATATATATATTGCTATTGTGTCGCTCTGACGACCTGAGTATGCATGCTCAGAGTGAGAAGTGGATCTAGCTTGGACCAGGACCTGACGTACCTCGAGGACATTGCGGATATCTAGATCAGCGACTCAGCGCTATACTTCCTTGATCTCTATCTGGTTAGTTTTGTATTTGTATTGATTTAGTGACTGCATTTCTCATTACCTGTGCATTGATTGCTGATTACCACGTAAAGCTAGAAACCGAAATGTGACTACGGCAGAATGTTTCCTCGACCGTAGGAGCATGGCTGACCTTGTCAACCTCTCGTATTCCGTATTTTGGGAAGCGGGGCGTGACAGTAATGTCACCTGAACTATGTACACGATGATAAAGACAAACCAGATAGCATACTATCATCTCGAGTAAGACTGTTCTACCGGTATAGCTCCTTCCTCAATCATTGCAATCACGTGCCTGCGATCCAATAATTGACTTGAGGGCACTATAGCCAATATCTTGGGGGGCAGGTTTTGCCCAACAACAACAGCCTTGGGTGTCAGGTTTTGCGCAACAATATCAGTCTTGGGAAACAGGTTTTGCGCAGCCATGGGGGCCAGGTTTTGTGCAACAGTAGCAGCATGAAACCGGGACATGTTCTTCGCAACAACAACCCGGTTGGGAGACAGATTTTTCGTCCTACATACAGTTATTGGGAGGCAGCACATATCCGACATATGTCCCACATTCAGGATTTGCGGAACAACAGCCTGTCCAAGACGATACTGAAGACGAAGCAGAAGAGCAGCCGCCGCAGCCGCCGCCATATACCCTTGAAACGGGAGGATCGTCCAGTCACCCCAAGAGGCATATGTTTATGTCAAGCCTCCTCGGATTGGGAAAGGGAAAGAGAAAGCGATAATTATATACTTTTATAAATGGATGTCAAAGTGTCCAATTATTTTGACGGATTCATTTTGTTAATGAAATGTATACAAGATTCATATTTATAGTAATTCTATATGAACTGTAATAACACTTGTCATCCGTCCGTAACAAAAACAATAATCTTATTATTTATTCAGGTTTTTATAAACTATATTTTTTAAATTCTATTTCTAATTTAATTTTTTTTAAATTTAAATATGGCGGGTTCTAGGAACCCGCCCCCTCCTTTAACCCGCCCTCTCCTTTATAAAGGAGGGGGTGGGTTCCTTGAACCAGCCTCCAACCTCATAGAGAAGAGGGCGGGTTTCTAGAACCCGTCCTCTTCATGTGCTTGGGTGGGACGGATTCTAAGAACCCGCTCTCTGTGTGGGGTGGGATAGGGAAACGCCCTATTCTGCTAAATATAATTTAAATTATATTATTTTAATAATTTTAATATATATACACACTATTTCGGAAAAAAAAAACCCTATCTTTTTCTTCTAAATTAAAACAGTTAAGTTTTTTCAGACATTTGTATGGTCAAGATGCCTGGACAAGTCGCCCCTGCCTAACATTGGCATTACAGGAAAGAGTGCTCTCTTTTTGTTGTTAATTTTATGTCCTCACTCTCTTTTTCTTGGTTTAAGCAAACATATGAGACTGATATTCATGTCTTAAAGCTAATTGCCATGTTATGACTCACGCTTTGCATGTAGACATTTGTATTTTTATGGCTTGTTCTTTTGTTGCTTTGATCCTAGGTTTCATTTCCAAACACAAACTGCTGCCTCATCTTTATTCCTTATTGGCCTCATCTATGCTTGAAAACAGTGAGGCTTTTGAGAATAAATGATAGAATAAAATCATGTTACAATATAAAAATACAACTCATGGGATTGTTAATTATTATAGTGCGGGGGTGGGGGGGGGCGGGGGGGGGGGGCACACTTAAGTCTATGTTCTTGGAATTTCTTTGGTAGAATTTCTTTGTTAGAATCAGTTTGATGTTTGGAAGTATCAATGTGTTTTAGTGGTTGCTTTTTCGATTGGGGTTCATGTGATGTCCCACCTAATTTTGGGAACTTGTATTGGTCGAAAATTGAACAATAATAGTTTCTTAGGGCCATAAGATATATCTTTTTGATTTTAGAATGATAAACACTTGTGATGTGATTTATGAGTTTGATGGGGTCTTGATGAAAAACTAAGAGAAGCTTAGTTTACAAAGTAAATTGTTTCATTTGTTTTATTTTTTTATGCCAAAATTGTTGCACCTCCCATGCATATTATCTAGTTGTAGTTGGTGGTATTAAATGACAATGGTGAAGGCCACTATTTGCAGCCATGATGACTTGCATGTAAGAGAAACCATTGGAAAGTATGTCCATGCATGTCATCTGTTATATCCATCCATAACCATTTGATATGATTGCTATATATATATATATAGTCATGATAATTTTCTGGCAATGAGATCTTGTGTGATTAATATGTGGATTTCATACTAGATCTTTGTCAAAGATCCGAATCATTTATCTAATTATACATGAATGGTTTAGTTGCAACCAATGTTTATTTCTATGTTTATTCTTTTTTGTTTTTATTGTATGTGTATCTAGGCATGTATACATTAGGATCATGTCCCTTGAGGGGAAAAGTTTGCCTCCTTGGTTGATTTTGAGGGAAAAGAAAGACAATGGTACACTTTGTAAGCACCAGTCTTGAAGTGGAAATGTTTGAAAGTTGTTTTCCATAAATTTATTGATGTGCACTAGGAGATGAATGCTGTTCCTTTTTTCTTTTCTCTTGAGAGGTGTATCCTTTGTAGGGAAGTGATTCTTTGGTTGAAGTGAGTGAAAAAGTTGAAAAGATTTTGACAAAACCATGATGAAGATGGATTTTAAAGTGTAGTTATATTTATTTTAGTTTCACTTCTAATCCAGAAGGTGTAGTTATATTTATTTTAGTTTCAATTTTAATACAAAAAGCGTTGTCATGTTTAACTAAAGCTTTTGTTTTATTGCTAAAATCCAGGAAACGTCTCTCATTTTTGCCCGAAAAGCAGTAAACCCCTCCCCCCAACACACACACACAAGAAACATGCATTTTACCCCCAAAAAACCCTAACGGTGTTAACTTTTCTATCTATAAACATTTTAATGCCAAAAATGCTCTTCTAATAAATTTAATTGACTAATCATGTTTTACCTTAATTTTTTCATATTCTTTTGAATCCATGCTCAATCTTTCGAGGATTAGAAAGAAGATGGGTCGTATTTTGAATATTAGAGGTTTTAACGAAGAAATGAGAAAAAGAAGTTTGTAGAATAAAATATTTAGAAACGAAAAATGGAAAAATGGAAGAAGTAATGCAGAAGAAAGGTTTTAGGGGCATGGCAGGAAATATACATAAAAAAAAGTTATGGTGTTAAATTTTAGGGGTAAAATGCATGTTTTTTTGGAGTTTAGGGGGTTTTCTACTTTTTAGGTAAACCTGAGGGAGGTTTCCTCCATTTTAGCCTTGTTTTATATGAGATATATAATTGGTATTTTTACACATGCAATACACGTAAAAGATTTATATAGATTTTAGTTAAACTAATAAAGATTTGAAATTTCTTTTTATGGAGAATTAAAATGTTTTAGAAGATTTGAACAATCAAACTAAAATTTAAACAATTTGTTGAAGATTATGAGAATCTTTAACTCCTTTTGGTTGCAAGTGCAGTAATGGTAAAATCTCTTGCAGTTTAGCAAGAAAGAATGGGGTCTAAGGCTGCTTACATCATGTTATGACAAATTATTACTAACAAATTACATCTTCTAATAGAGCTGGAATTAAGAAATACAAACCTATGCCCATTTCTCATTATAGGTTATGCCCAGATGCATCATGACATTATTTGGAGATGACCAATCTTGAACACCTCAATACTATCTAAAAAAAACAGGAAGAGCACTAAAAGATGCATGCAGCTAGCAAAAATAGTATCCATACAATCCAGCTTGCACATGAAATAAATTATTTCTTCACAATAAGATGATAGAATCTTAGCCATTCTCTCAGCATAAGACCTTTAAATTTCAATTCATATAAAAGAAGAACTATACAGCTTATGTATCAGTCTACAACAACCTGTATTGTTACATGACTACAGCTGACACAGAATAGGCTCAAAAACTTTTATAAAAACTAAAATCAAATCTATTTAGTTTTGTTCTTGCTTTCTTATTATGTGACAATTCTTTCAGGGCATGTTCCAACTCATTGTCGACAATGCCAAGCCTCTCAAGCCACCGCTCCATAATCTCCGATGCTTCTTGCTCAAGTACAATCCCTTCATCCTCCAAACTCTTCAGAAAAGCCAGCGCTTTGTCGATCCTATTCTCTCTCTCATAAGCCCCGAGCATAACCGCAACGCATTTATCATTAAAAGTTTTGGCCCCACGCTCTTCATATTCACCAAAACAGTTCGGGCTTTATTGCTCTGACCATTAACACAATAAGCGTTTACAAGAAGGGCGCAGAACATCGTATCGGGAACAATCCTCGCAAATTGAATCGCATCAAACACTCTCTGAGCACCATCGGCATCACCGATAGTAGAGTAAGCTCTTAGCAGCGCCTTGTAAATTTCTCTTCCTGCATAAATTTCTTTCGACTCCATTTCTTTCATTAGATTTTCAGCGAGGTTTAGCTCTCCGGCTCTTACATAAGCCATGATCATTGGGCCGTAGGCTCGCTTGTTGATAGGGAGGCCTAGGAATTGGATCTCTTGGAACGCTTCTTTGGCTCGGTTGAGGTTGCCGGATTTGCTGTACATGTTGATTAGAACCGTAAGGGTTACTTGATCACAAGGGAAGCCTCTGCTCTTCACACGTTTTTTGTTCGGTTTTGCTTTGCGTAGGTGTCAATTAGTTTTGTATAGTCGCGAACATTGGCTTCGAATGAATCTTCTAACAAGGCCCATTCCATTACCTATACAGATGTGAAAATGGTTTCAGGGGCAGGACAAGCTACAAGAAGCGTTAAGAAGAAATAAAATTTAGGATGTGTTTGGTTCGAACTTATGCGGACGAAATCATATTTCTCTCTTTCGTTGGAATGCACTTCCAACTGCATGGATATGAGTTTGACTAACTGTAGTTGCAGTGCCATAATTACCTGTCAGTTACTTTCTCTGTCCCAACTGTTGTATTTAGAACTGCGTTTGATTCAAGACCAGTTTCAATTATAGATATGTTACTTAAACTCTAGTCAGGTCAACAACTATATGAAATCTAATACATTTTTTTTGGTTTTCTAGATCTCTAACTCTAAATGTGCAGGTAAAGTCAATTAAAAAACTACTTGCATTATCGAGGAGACTAAAACATTTTCCTTCAGAGGAAAAGGCTTGTACTTACAAAGATGGCCTGGTATTACATGTAAATGATGAAAGTTAATGTTAATTGTCATAGAGGTAACTTCTATCACATATATGTAGAGTGCGCCATATATTTCTTTCTATGAGTTAACTTCATCTCACTTTGCATATCAATATAGCCACACTTGCAATTTGGTACAGTTAGGACACATCATGATTAGTGTTTGCATTTTGTAGCAGAAAGAATAGTTGGATAGTTCAGACAATGTTATATTTAAGGTTTAAAATCCCAGTATCGGTACCGATATCGGACGATCTCTTCTGGGATCGAAATCGACAATCTTAAGAAATACCGGATTTTTTTATTGTTTATGTACACGGAATTTTAAAAATCTGTAAAAATTTGAAATAAATAGCTGTTAAACTATAAACAATATGACACATTTCTTAGCAAGTAATATTAGTAATTAATGATGCCTAATAAATCAACAAACCTTGTTAAACACACTAACCTATTGATAAACTTATCACTAAAACCGCAATAACTAATCGGTAACCTGGTACTAATATTTAAATCCGGTACCGATCTCCATATCGGAACTCGGAGGGCCATTTTTTGAGATAGGAAACAGTCATCTCGGATAGGGATCGGCCGAGATTTCAAACGATGGTTATATCTTGGTAATGGTTCGAGGTTGACAAGTATCATATTGGCCTCATAGAGAATCACCTTGAGGAGCCTTTTATTCTTGGTTTATGTGTGTATATAATTGTTTCCATGCAATGGAGAAGCAGTGTACCTCAAGTTCAAGTATAGTTTTAGTTTAATATTTTATTTTTTTGATTAAAACGACTAAATACCCTTTTAAAGTTTAATATTGATTCCATTTGCAAGTTGTTCTTTTCTTTTTTGTTTGAACCCAATTTATGATTAGCACAATCCGTCATTTCCGAGTTGTTTTCCTGAATGAATAAGGTGATAATTGCCATCCTATCATAGAAAAATAGGAAAGAAAATTCCTCTGAACATGTTAAAGATCCCACCTTGATCTGTAACCCCTTCTAACACACAGTAGTGAATTCTATCAAAGCAAAGCACGTGCATTGTGAAATATTGGCTGGTATAAAGAGGTTCCTATGGTCTTAACTTAAGAGGTTTTAGATAAAAAAAAAAGGTACATGGATTGTGATGTTAAAAGGCAAAAACCATACAGAAAAATTGCAAATTCCTTAGTTTACAAAGCCTTGACTATTTCTGTGATCAACTTATATTGTAGAACCTTATATGCGACTCTTGTTTAAATTGCTTGATTAACTACTATTTTAGTCCAATTTGACTTCAAAATGACATTATGCTCTGTTCGATTAACCTTATACATCTCACTGAAAATTATCTGACGTTTTTAGTCTTTCAAGACTCTACTTTCTAGATCTGCATAAATAGGCTCAACACAGAATCAGATCTAGAATTTGGTAATCAAAGCCGGGCAACTTTAAAAGAAATGAGCAGGAAACTAACATAATGCAATATACAGATAATGCATTCTCGATACCATATAAACATTTTGCAACAGTGGAACTTATCAGTCATCAAAAGATTATAATCACTAACCTACTTCTAAGGGCAAATATGCAGAAAGAAAAAAGGAGGGAAAAAAGGTCACAAGGATTGTAACTAACCTCCAAAAGGAGAGAATTATTTAAATCCGTCATTTCTTTGAGAATTGACAACCAATCAGCTCTTCGAGGCTTCATGACCATCACCCATGAGGCCAACAGCTGAGACAAATTTTCATCTTGAGGAGAGAAGCAAATAATGTGTTTCTTGAGGGCCTTGCAGCGATTCGTCATCTTTGGAGAGATCTGAGATATCGCCTCCTCCTGGGCCTCTGTTATGTTAGAACCTACATCATGCCATTTTAGTTTTGATTCTTCTTTCTCCGCATACTCATCTTCCATCTCTGGAACAACCAATGTTGAATGGACTAGAGACATTGGAGCTGGCTTATCAGATTTTTGTGAAGGAGAAGGACCTCGGATGTATATACTTGGAGATAATCAACATTTTGGGGTCAGAGGGGTTAAGATGCTATGCGGATAGAAGTTTGATATCATGAATTGAGAAGTATAGAGCATGGCAGTGGAGAACAAACCAATTTGCTCTATAACTTAAAATCCGATCATGTAACCTATCTAGCTGATTATGTCAAGATGAGCCTGAGAACAAAAAGTAAGCAGCAAGGTGAAGCGCAAATAGAAGGGAATGAGAGTCGAATCCAGACACCTTGTTTATATTGTTAAACTCATATAGATTCACAAGATGCAACTTGATATTTGTTGGTCGTTTCACGCATTTAAACTGCAAAATAAACCAATCATGACATTTTAAATGAGAATGCATGATATAACTGTGATAATTAAAGACATAATTAAATAGGAGAAAGGGAAAGAAATATGTGCTAATTCAGATAAGCTTAAAGTTGTTAAGCAAATGCAATAAACATCAAAATCATTTTGCATGCACATGTGCTAAAGCTCAACCAAAAGCATATAAGTACTTAATAAAAAGAACAAGGTGACTATTAGCATCTATCAATTATAAAAAATTGTTTTGCATCGAGTTAAGATTTTTATGATGATGATTACTTACTTCTCTACTTTAGAACTCGTTACTAAATTTTTTAAACTATTTACCCAATATTGGCATTATGTTAAAACTACTGCTGTCTTTTGTTACTAGATAAAGAACTCCACTCAAAGAGAAAGATAGAATGAGAACAGAATACAAAATCTTGAAGGCATGCAGTTCATTCGAAAAATACCTTTAGTGACAGCACAAACTACCTTTGAAAGGAGGGGATGCAGAGGATTGAGTAAAAAACTGGAAAGAAATTAGAATTCTTCTACTACCTGTTCTTATCTCTGATTGAAAATGAAGGATCAATTGTTTTATAACCGAAGAAACCCATTAAGCGTTACTGAACGTGTGAAAAGGAGTAAACTCTAACTTCTGACCTGAGCCTTAGGATGGCTTTCAATTGTCTCAAAATACCATATGCTTATATTCCTTTTTACTTCTTAGCTTACTACGAGACTG
The DNA here is from genome assembly GCA_030015575.1 of Agapanthus africanus. Lineage (NCBI taxonomy): Eukaryota > Viridiplantae > Streptophyta > Magnoliopsida > Asparagales > Amaryllidaceae > Agapanthus > Agapanthus africanus. The sequence goes on along the minus strand of JASDDO010000257.1, from coordinate 381,082 downwards.
GAGTGCATGTCCTAGGAAACTAGCAGATTAGAAGAATGGGGTGGGGGTGAGGGGGGGGGGTTACTTCCTCGCACAAAAATAGTAGAATATGCAGAAGATGTGTGAGGATGTACCTAAAAGTTTATGGAATATGGACTAGCCACAAGTAGACTTCATTTGTAAGATACAGGAACTGAGTTGACTGACAGTAATGGGTGAAGAAGAGATTGCATGCCAACCCTGTTAGGATTTTTGAGAAGAAAAGAAAATAGAAAGCACAATCAAAACACAAAGAAATTATCTACAAACCTCTCTTCTTTATTCAACTTCAATACGAAATACAAAATTCTCTTCTCTTCAATTTTTCTTCTTCATACCATACAAAATATCCTAATCAATCTATATTTATAGGCCTAGAAAACCCTAAATCTATTTCTACTAGAATACCTAATTCAACTAATTTAGATCTAATCAAATCTCCCAAAAAATAATCTCCAAACAAAACTTCAAATATTTTTCCAAACAAACTTTTCTAATTAAGTCCAAACGAATCTTCATCAAATCTTTCCAAATAATCTGCGGTTGTCCGATACAGACGTCTGCCCCAGAAATGTATAGACGTCTGTAGTTCAATCTAACTTCTGTTGATCGTTTTCACAGACGTATGTAGTTCTGGGACATATGTTTGTGGTTTTCAAAACTACAAGTCAAACTTCAACAAATCTCTACCTTGATTTGTACTCTCCAAACCAACTTCTATCTTTTCTGTAGAACCTCCGTCCACGACATCTTCTGAGTTCCGTTCAAATCTCCACCTTGCTCCAAGATTGTTCTTCCATACACAAGCTTCCCGACAACTTGATATATGTCGCTCGAGATTCTAACTCCTTTCATCACGATACAGTTTTTCTAGCACACCTTCATTATTCCACCTTGAGCAATAATTGTGTAGCCTCTTCTATCCAATCTTCCAAGCGAAATTAAATTCCTCTTCAGTTTTGGGACATACCTAATATCATCAAGAACTCTCTGCTTCCCATCGAACATCTTCATCTTCAGGGTGCCCACGCCTTCTACTTCTACTTCAGAATTATCCGCTAACGTCGTCGTCTCATTTTCTCCTTAATTTTATTGAACCACTCCTCTTTTGAACATAAGTGAAAGGATGCTCCCGAATACATGTACCACATATCTTCTTTCTTGACTTTATCATCACTAGTCATAAGCAAATCGTGCTCTATCTCGACATCGTGGACCACGTTTGCTTGATCTTCCACGTTCGCTTGCTCTTCCTCTCGACGTTCCTTTTGATCATCTAAATCCTCCATCTTGAGGAAATTGGGCATATAGTAACTCATCTTATTGCAGTGATGATATGTTATCTTCAAAACATCTTTTGCAGGCCACAATCTTTGATTTCTTCCATAGTTGCTATATTTATTCTTCCACTTCGGAGCCTCTCTTGTAATAAGACAGATGAATCAGATGATCTATTTAATAATTTCCTTCTTAATTCTTCATTTAAGAGGCAGTTTGTTACCGCGCTCATAGAAATAATTATGTCAGGAGACGAATTGCTCAAACAAACTACCAGAGTTTCCTAATTGTTTGGAAGGGAACTCAATACGATAAATACTTGCATCTCATCTTCAATCAGAATCTTCATGACTGCAAGTTGATTTGCAATATTCTGAACTTCGTTCAAGTGCTCTAATATTGAGGAATCTTCCTGAAGCTTCAAATTCATCAATTCTCTCATTAGAAAAACCTTGATCGTAGCCATCTTTCTCTCGTAGAGATCTGTCAACTTCTTCCATAAACTTTTTACAGTACTTTCTGATGATACATGGTGGAACACCGAATTTTCTATCCAACCGTGAATAAGACTCGTCGCCTTTCGATCTATATCCTCGTCCAATTTTCATTAGACGTCTTCTCTAGCTTGGCGCTAATCCCATAAAGATGTGCACCTAAATCTTTGAGGCACAATATGTCCTCCATTCTCGACTTCCATATCGACCAATTTATGCTATTCAAACATACCATCTTCGTTGCGTTTGAGTTGTCTCCATCTTCGTCGTTTTTTTTCTCAATCAAGCTCTGATACCAAATTATTAGGATTTTTGAGAAGAAAAGAAAATATAAAGCACAATCAAAACACAAAGAAATTATCTTCGAACTTCTCTTCTTTATTCAATTTCAATACGAAATACAAAATTCTCTTCTTTTCAATTCTTCTTCTTCATACCATACAAAATACCGCAGTCAATCTATATTTATAGGCCTAGAAATCCCTCAATCTATTTCTACTAGAATTCTTAATTCAACTAATTTTGACCTAATCAAATCTCCCAAAAAATAATCTTCAAACAAAGCTTCAAATATCTTTCCAAACAAACTTTCCTAATTAAGTCCAAACGAATCTTCATCAAATCTTTCTAAATAATCGTGGTTGTCCGACAGAGGCGCCTGCCCAAGAAATGTACAAACGTCTGTAGTTCAATCTACCTTTCTGTTGATCGCTTTCACAGACGCCTGTGGTCTTCAAAACTACAAGTCAAACTTCAACAAATCCGAATTCTGCTTAGCATCAATATAGACATTTATGCACAAAGTTAAAAATTTGAAACGTTGACTATCAACAGCACTCTAATGAGACAAGGGGTTTTTGTCCGAACCTTATAGAACGAAGTAATCATCCTCACCCTTTTAAGCTTTCATATATATGATAGATTCCACCAACTGAAGTCTAACATTTGATGTAAGATATGCTCAGGATGTTGGCATGAAACTTAAATGAACGTATAACACCAGAATTATTATGGGAAAACTATTTAGGGCATCCCTATGCCCCATTGAAAATCGAGTGAACTAACTGCTAAGAAAACTCTTTAGGGAAAGGAATTTTCTTAGGATCAACTCCCTATGTATTTGATTTTATCAATGGACGTTTAACAATTGATGTGGGTTGTCTATCATCTAATGATGATGACCTCAGATTCTAGGGATTCTATAGACTTTGACATCAATCCTAGATGGGCATTTAGCCTGTAACAATAATTATTTGCGTTTATTGACCCTGCCACTTCACCAAAACTCAGATGTTGTGATGAGAGTTAAAGCAGTATATTTTTATATTCGATCAGACACCTGCAGGTTGAGGGCCATTTGGGCCACGAACTTGGTTTTTGCGCAACCCGTGTTTTGTTAAATTATTCTGATTTTAATGCACATCAGTGAAATTTGAACATGGGTTATTCTAATAGCATGTTAAATGTCCATGTTATTGCACCAAAATTTAGAAGTTGTGACAAGGGTTAAGGGAATGGTTTTGTTTCTAACCTGTCTTAGTTGTTAAGAGAAAACCCCTAGCACTCTATGAGATTCTTTTGTAACGACGCTTCAAATACATCGATAAATTATTCTGAAAAAACTATGATTGAATTATTAAATTCAAGACCAACAACTAAGCAAAGCCATGATTTAGCCATCTCATTCGAATATATATTTCATACTCTCAAAAATGATGGAATTAAAGGCAATTACAACAAAAATTCAGAAGCAAATTCAACAAACCTTTAATTGCTCTTATCGATATACACTTCCCCCTCAATTTTCATGATGAAATAAAAAGGAAAAATAAAAAACTGTAACGATATAATCAAATTCAAGCTAGGTTCTTTGAACGAATCAAAATGTGAAACCAAAATTGATTTTTTGGAAATTTTATAAGAAAAATCTTAGAGTTTTACCTCACCGAATGTTGTGTCCTTCAATCACAAGAGAGGGATATTTTTTAGCATATTGGGTTGAAAATGGGTCGGGTTTGGATCCACATACTTAACGACTTGGATTTGGATCCGTTTATAAAGTACACTAGTTCGGATATTTCCTAACAACTGAAAAAAAACTACCAATAGCTTTATTGGGGTAAATTATACTAAATTAGCCTTAACTATCATGTAAACTATCATGAATTTTCACTAGATACCCTTAACGTTTTTTATTACGGTAAAATACCTTTAACTATTTTAAAACCTACCAATAGCTTTATTGGGGTAAATTATACTAAATTAGCCTTAACTATCATGGATTTTCACTAGCTAACCTTAAAGTTTTTTATTACAGTAAAATACTTTAAACTAGGGTTTTTAGATATTTTTTCCGCTATAATACCCTTAAAATTAAGGTATTTTACCGTGATAAATACTATAAGGTATTTTAGTTAACAAAACAAAAATAGTTAAGGGTATTTCAATGTAATTTACCCTTTTTTCTCATGAAGGGAGCCACTTGAAGTCTTGAACCATTGGTCTCTCACTTTGGAAAGAAAAGTATTATTGTTGGAATATTACCAATTGGTTATCAAAAGTTGCGTGCCATTAAGTTTTGGTTAGAAGATACTTCCGTCCTAATGTAAAAGGGATAAATCATGAAGCCGGACATTGAGAAATTGATGCTTAAAAAGAAATGGGATCAAGGCTAAGTTGTTATATAAGTTGATAGCATAATTTCTCAAAATACGTATTTGTTTAAGTTTAATATGAAACTGATGTTTGAATACATTTAAACCCACAATGCTGAATTACATTTTTGTTTAGGTTGAAATGTTGTTTGGCAACCTATTGGAAGCTAGAGATTTTGAAAGTCCACAAAAATCAACAAAAATGGAGTTTCAAAGTATGGCTTCGTAGTTATTATGAATTATTCTGCCTCTAGGTTTGAAGAACTTTAAATTAGCTTACAACCATAGTTTTTGAAGTTAAGCATGTTAAACCACGAGATTCAAATTGTGTTCTTCAACCAAGACTAAGAGATTATTATTTTTTTTTGGTGATGTTCTTGATTGAATCACCGTTGGTATCTACCATTCAAGGGATGCTACTACTTGGGATAGTGAGGTTCTTTACAAATCATTGTTAAGCAAGTATATGAAACTCTTAGCTGTTTTTGCATACTCTTGGAGATTTCTTCATGCTGCATCAATGTACTAAATATCATTCAATGCCCGCATCAATGTACCAAATATCGGTTATCAGGATTGTATTGAATGGATTATTTTCAATATGGATATCAAATATACAGCTATATGAGTTAACATCGGACGTTCCACATCTGACATGTTGGTTGTCGATATCAGAAATTTCTACATAAATTATAGACATATCAGTCTATTCTACAACGAAACATTATACATATACAAATTTTATGATAATATCTTAAGATATTATCCAACAAGATACACAAGTACCTGATGAAAATGTTGCTGTTGATGGATGCCGCTGTTTAATGCTGAATGCTGACCTGCTGTTGTTAGAGCCTTCGAGGAGAGAGGAGGAGGCGATTTTTCTTCTGCTGAGGAGAGGAGTTGAGAGGAGGCGCTGTTGCTGTTGGCTGCTGCTGAGGAGGGGAGGAGAGAGCTGAGGCGCTGCTGTTGCTGAGGAGAGGAGAGAGGAGAGAAAGCTCCGGCGAGAATCGAGGAGCGAGGAAAGAGGCGGAGGCGGAGGCCGAGGCCGAGGCGAGGAGAGAGAGAAGGAGAGGGAGGGATAAAGTTTGAGAATTTGGGATTGGGAACGAGAGAGAATAACTCGAACCCACATACAGAAGATATTTCTAAACTGCCCTCCCAAACCCGCACTCACCCGTCATAAAACCAATACAATTAGGTATTTGCCGGTTTACTTTAACCCTTTGATTCCTATCTGGCCGACGAAACCCGAAACCCGGCTGAACCAAAATTGAGTGTTTCGGTCGTCAATTTATGGACTCATTGGTTTCGGACGGATTTCAGGTTTAATTTTTGAGTCTGGTATAATTTGATTAAGAAAACCATGTAGGCTAGTTTCATCCCTAATAGCCACCATTCCACCGTTCCAGCATAAAATTTATCACTGCTCATTCTATGCTATGCTAATATATCGACCAATACAACCGATATATATCCTATGCGGCTTATCATGTTTGAAATAGCGAGCTAGACACCCCTTAGTGTTGATCCAAATGTTAGCTGCCAAAGAAGCAGTTCGAGTTGCAGCCTTCGTGTTGCATGCAACCAAGTTCTGATTAAAAACTAGACGCTGATTTGTGATTGTTGCCTACTTTGTCCTGTACAAAAGAACTGTGCAGAAACCCCTTTCTCATAGGGTTTTGAAGCTATAATTTTAGTTGAATTTGAGGAACCAAATCAATGTTCTCCAAATCCGGCAGGATCAAAACCGGCCTCCGTCGCCGTCCCCACCGCCCCCAAAACCGCCACGCCAAACCCAAACCCCTTACCCCTACCATCCCCTTCCTCGACCATCTCAAATCCATCCCCTCCCCCTTCGCCGCCGCCTCCGCCCTCCTCTCCGCCCCTCCCTCCTCCCTCTCCTACCCCTCTCTCTCCTCCCTCCTCTACCGCCTCTCCCGCTCCTCCTCCTCCCACCACCACCACCTCATCCCCTCCCTCCTCTCCCTCTCCCACTCCCACCACATCCCCCTCACCCCACACCTCCTCCACTCCCTCCTCCACAACCTGAATAAGTCTCCCCGCCTCGCCCTCGACGTCTTCCGCTCCATCCCCAACCCCTCCACCCAATGCCTCAACTCCCTCCTCAACTCCCTCGTTGACCACGGCCTCCTTCCCCTCGCCCGCACCCTCCTCTCCCAATCAAGAACCCGCCCCAACGCCGTCTCCTACAATGTCATCCTCAAGGGCACCCTTAGACAGCACGGCTTCGACTCCGCGCGAAACGTGCTCGACGAAATGTCAAAGAGAAGGATCCGTCCGTCGGTCGTTACTTACAATATGCTGATCGGGTACTCGAGTCGGAATGGGGAGGTGGGCCGGGCGAGACAATTGATGGATGAGATGGCGAGGGAGGGGGTGGGGGCGAATGGGGTGACATATGCAGTCTTGATGGAGGGGTTGTGTTCGGAGGGGAGGTCCAAGGAGGCGAGGAAGGTGATGTTTGATATGGAGTATAGAGGGTGTGAGGTTAAGGTGATGCATTACGGGGTTTTGATGAGCGACTTGGGAAGGAGAGGGGAGATTGAAGGGATGTGGGGTTTGGTTAGGGAGATGAAGAGGAGAGGGATGAAGCTGGATGGGGTTACATACAGTATCTTGGTGAATTATTTGTGTGGGGCCGGGAGGGTTGATGAGGCGTATAAGGTGACTGTGGAGATGCAAATGAAGGGGCGTGAGGTGAGCGCGGCGGTGTATAGGATGATGGTTGATGGGTTTTGTAGGGCTAAGGAGTTTGAGAAGGGGTTGAGGGTTTTGAATGTGATGCTGAAAAGCGGGCATTGTGCTCGTAAGGAGAGTTTTGGGAAGTTGGTGGTGGGGCTTTGTGAGTGCGGGAGAGTGGATGATGCTTGTTTTGTTTTGGAAGAGATGGAGAAAAGGGAAATGGGTTTGGACGTAGAGGGATGGGGTGTTTTGGTTGATGCATTATGTGGAGGATGTAAGGTGGAGGTTGAGCTTTTGAATGAGTTAGTTTTTATGGATATTGGTAATGATGGGGATTAAGAATGATGCAAGAGGTATGTGACCTTTGATTTGTACTGTTCAAATGTTGTTAAATCCGTTCAAATAGATTATGAAATTTTAGTACTTTTGACATGAAGAATTATGGAAAATAAATGTTACTGTTTGAAAACCAAAAAACAAACCTGATAAATTGTAAGTTTGATAATTCAAACTTATATTGGATTTTATACAGTTTTACTAGATTTTGTGTAAAATCTATTGATTTCCAAGATGAATGCTCCAGGACAAGAGTGCATCTCAGAAGTAGGAAGGATAAGCTATCAAATGCATGTATAGTAAGAGGTGAAGAAGCTACATTGATTATCTCCCACATGCCCCCCCCCCCCCCCCGCGTTTTGATACACAAGCTTCTAATAACATGAATTTTGATAGTTTTAATTGAGTGATGCTAAGGAACGAGGATGCAATATGAATGTTACGGATGTAATAGGCTATGTTCCGAACACAGGAAGTATAAGGGACCACATACATGTATTAAAATAGGCATAGGATGGTTTTCTTAAGTTATAGAAAAGCTGCTGATAACAAAGACTTCTTGGGTATTTTCTTTAACGAAGTGATTCTCAGGAGTGAGCATGTGATATGGTTATGAAAGTCTGGCAATAATGAAACTATGAAGTTTAAAGTAACAAGGTGAATGTTGCAGTAACAGGAGAATGCGTTTTAAGTTTTAACTTTTAAGACACAGAATGATAAGGTAACAGATACAGGGATCAAAAGAAGTATAGAAGTTGCATTATTCTTTATAAAAACTGCTAATAGAAAAATATGCACAGTGTTTTCCTTACTAAGTGGCACCAAGGAATGAATATGTAATATGATTAAGGTTAGGAGAATCTGGCAATAAGGAAGGTTTCGTAAGTACCGAGCGGATGTATTCACAATGATCAAGAATTAGATAATGAATGGCTATGTTGAAAGGAGTACAAGATGTCATAACTAGTATTTTGTAAGATAGGGAAGCTACAGTAAACAAAGATAAGTGCGATAAAAGGCTTACTGTGTGAACTTTCATACATAAAGAATGTAGAATTGAGTCATGCGAAAGCTTTACATGAGTTAGCAGAGAACCAAATAAAGCCTCGGATGACTTGCCGGTAGCTTGCAGTCGACGCTTATTTACCTTCTGCTAAGGGCGGCAAGTCATCCTTGGCTTCATTCCTTTCTCTCCCACCTCAGGTCAGGCCCTCTCATGAGCATTAATGCATTTCTTCCATATATTTATTCTCTCCCTATTTCTTTCTTCTGCTGCACTTGATATCATATTATTGCTTGGCTTTTTATAGGCATGTATCTGATGCAGATTGCAGAGTTCTTTCCCTTAAGTCAACCCAACACAACTGCTGCCCCATGAGAATACCGTCTTGATTCTTTCCTCTGTAGTGGATTGAAATTGGGACAAAGAGATGGTTATGAGTACTACCTTCCCAGTTGATTAGGTGGATTTCAGGGGTAGGATTGATATGGAAAAGTACTGGGATGTTGTTAGAAAGTTAGAATAGAATCTCTATCAGAAGCAGGTATCGAATGTAGAGAAAACCCATATTTGGGATATGATTTGTGAAGTGGGGGTCAGCTAGTGGGCTCTTTTAACTTGTCGAATGTCGAGAAAGCCCATATTTGGGATATGATTCTGAAGTGGGGGTCAGCAAGGGGGCTCTTTTAACTAGGTATAAATCCTTTTAATATTATTTCAGATTTACATTATGTAATGAATTTCTTACAAATGTATTCCTGCAAATGATCTTGATTGCATTCTACTGGTCATTCTTTTAATTGTGTCTATAATCATCAATAACATCATTGGTTATTGTTGTTACACAGGGTGCTTGACCAAAGGGTCCGTGTCGTTCTGAATGGGGAAGCAAGTGTACATGAAATCTTTAATTAGCGCTATTTAGTTATTCTATTTGAAATGTCGAGTTTAAATTATTTATCGACACCATTTTATAATTTATATTTATTTTTTTAATATTGTAATGGGTGATCTTTACTGTTGGTATTAAAGGGTTCATGTAGCCATCCCCAAGAGTTCCGGATAAAGGCTGTGTTGTTATTGTTGATTTGTATCTAATGTGACTGTGAGGGCATTAGTTTTGTTTGTATGGTAAATATGGGAGATCCAGAGTAAAAGGCACATTAATTGGTGGGAGTGAATTGATTCTAGCTTCTAGTCTTGCATAGTGTAAGTATGATCGCTTCATGTACTCTTTCTTTCCATGTTACTTTTATGCACAAAAGTATTCCATTTTTATTTTCTGCTAAAAGATTTTACATATCTGTTTATGAAAGCATGATCGAAGCTAATTCTGCTTGTATTTATATCATTAGGAGTACCACAATATATGATTGCTGTCGTTATCTTTTTAATATGTTTTTAAACGCTGCTCAACTCCAACATTAACCGGATCTCAGCCTGTTAAAAATTCGTAACGCATCTAGTTAAATTTTGATGTTCTTTCTATGTCAACATTGATTCTCTTTGCCATGAATCTTATAGTGCTCAAAGAAAAAGCTGAATTGCTTTGAATATGTGCCTTGTGTTGCATTGACTAATTAGTTTTGGGGCATCTCTTGCAAATAGCTGTTATTCAGAAGAGCTAATATGATTTCATCTTATTGCAGTTGACTCTTGTTTCATTAAGATGCAACTGGCTGGATTATTCATTCCAACGTATATTTCCAAATGTCCCTTTGGAATAAGAGAGGGTAAATGAGGCGGGCTTTGTGGAAAACAGACAGATGATCTCGTTTTAGTCAAGGCTGAAATTTGGAGAAAAGGTTAGTCACAGACATTTATATTCTTTACCTGATTCTTTCTGAAAATGCTTGGATATATTAAAAACCTTCATGAATTCCAAACCGTTTTGAAGAGATACTGTCTTCTTCTGATCTCTAACAGGCGATTTAATCCAAAACTTTTTAGCTTCCTAAACTTGCTAGAAGATATCTTCTGCAGCTGTGTTGTTTGAATCATTATTGCTAGGCACCCCTTGTGTATGTTTATAAGTTTAATTTGATACTGCCCTCCATGAATATATTCCAGTCAGTTGCCATTATTGGTGAATATATTTGTAATTGCTGGTTTTATACTTATTTTTATAATGAAAATCCTAAGCGTACTATACATTTATGAAGGATATTTAAGTCTTTTGTTGAGTAATCACTCAGTAAACTGGAGGTGATTTGTGCCAGCCCAAGCTGCTATTTTGTTTTATTAACAACATTAGTACCAAGATTGAAATATTCAAAGAATTATGCCCAGCATTTGTAGAAGTATTATGAGTGGACCAAATTCTTACTGCAACTGCAGTGATCAATAATTGATACTATCCATATTAATCATACTGCACAACACATAACCGTTCTGCATAAAAAACTGAAAAAAGGAGCTTAGCATTAAAAAAGAAGAAGACAAATATCCAAGGCAGGTTACCCCAATGAGTAATCCATTCCATCCATTTTATTAGACGCCTAAAATCTGTGTGGCAAAAGCTAATACAGTTTGAAAGCATCTAAGCAGCAGACAATGGAAATAGTGTTACTTTTTGCCATGTTTTAAAATGTAGTTATTTTGCAACCATTAGGTAAATGGAGTGGATATTTTAATAACATATAGTTCTATATGTAATGATATGTTTCAGGTTTCTGATGTGTAAATCAATGGAGTTAGTTCTGTTCACTCTTAGATTTGTTTTTGTTCGAGTTGAACATAATTTCTTGTAGTGAATCTATCATCTTCCTATGAGACATTTCCCTAGCTTAGGGAAATGTGGACGAATAAAACTAGTCATTGTAGTCTATGACCAAGTAGTTTTCTCCAGTAAGATGATAGGAAAAGGTTTAGATTGAAATTTAGGTGATGATGATGAGATATGTTGATAAAGATGAAGAGAGTGGATCATCCATGACTCATTGTATACTTTGGTAGTTAAGACCATATACAGACACATATAGGGGAAACCTGCTTTTCATTTCTCTTTTCTTTGTAGCACCATTGTAAATTTATGATTGGTGCCTTTGAAATGGAGGTAATGAGCTTTTTCCATTGGAATTAAATCTTTGCCTGATATTTCATGGCTGGAAAACTAGATAAGGAAGTAGGCCCTCTAAAGGGGAAAGGGAGCCCATTTTTTGGGGAATAATAATCCCAGAGAAGAGGGGAATATACATTTTACATTTTTGTTAAGTGCTGCATATGATAAAGTAGCAGAGTATTAAGATTTTTTTAAAAAAATCTCTACGGCAAGTTATTCGTGCTAAGCATTCATAAATGCATCTAGTTAAAATTTTGATGTCTCCGTCGCATTTATTGCTGATTCCCTTTGTTGGTAAATGGTAATAATTATCACATTCATCCATTTAAATGAATCACATCAGTTTAGTGTTGCATTGATCAATCAGTGGAAATACTTTTTGCAAGTAGCCGTTCTTCTGAATGGTTAAAGGTATTTCATCTTGTCACAGCTGCAGATACTTTTGGTTTGATCAAAGTGCAAATATATGGACTCATTTAAACCGTGATTTCTGAATGTCCCTATAAAGCTAGAGAGATTATGTGAGTTGGACTTTGCTATAATGTGGAAAGAGGGGGGAGAGCGCGCGCCTTTTATTCATTCCCCTGGTTCTGTTTGAGAAGAATTATATTCTGTCATAACTTGAAGTTATACCCACACTATAGAGTGCTATCGTCCTGATTTGACTTCGATCAGATAATAATGTAAAAAAATCAATTCGTAGAAAGATAACTTGATCATGCTTTTATTTGCTTCCATAGTACTTATTGGTGATATATTACCCCTGTGACTGGTTCATATGATACCTGTGTGTGTCAATCCTCTCTGGGGCTATATAACGACTATATATATCGGGTAGGGCCTTAGTAAAAGTAGCCTAGCTGCTTTTGTACGATTTCAATGCTTTGTTTTGTTAACTACATTTATATCAAAGTTGTAATAAGTAGGGAACAAAAAATTCTTTGAGTCTTGACACAATTTTAGACTCAAATTTTTGGCTCAATGAAACAAGCAGGCCCTAAGTGTCAAGGAGACAACATACTTCTCTGACATTTTTACATTTGGAATACTCAATTAGCCAAACAGATCCTTTGAGACCCAAATTCAATTCTTGGTTTTTCCCCCCTTCTGATTTGTGTTGATGTCACAGCACTTCTAGTTTGGGTGGGAAACCCAACCAAGCAAACACCAATCTCCCAACTTATTCCGACAGCACTTACAATGAACAATGTTAGTCTCCCAAAAACTCCCAGCTCAACCCCAAACCCAACCAAACGAACAGCCCGTTATATGATATCCTTGATTCTTTTATGCTTTCTTCTGTGATATACGACAAGGAGTGACGAGGGATGAATATGACCAGAATATGATAATCAAAGTTCGAGGGACCCAAGAAAGCGAACTAATTCAACCTGGGTTCTCTACTCTATATATTTCTTTTGTTTCTATCAATAACCAAGTAGTAACCCCCACTTCAGGTTCCCTCGTTTGTTTTGTTAATTTCACACTCAAAAGAGAGGAGTATGCAGGATTAATTGGTTGTACTTTGACTCCAAAAATGACTATCTCATTTGGTTTCAATTGCGCTTACCACATTAGATGACAATTGATTTGGATTGTCTTCTAAGATAGAACACACTCCCTTACATAATTCAATATGCGTTTGTCCAACTTCATTTATATTTTAATCTAAGCAAGCTCAAAAAAGCAATTAAAAATGATGAAGAAGCGATCTGACGAAGACGAAAGCCTGTAAATCCTGCTCAGGGACCCTTCACCCTACGGCACACTTACGACTATTTGTAAACTACTGCTGGTACTCCCAAACATGTAATGAATCAATATCCAACTTAGTTCTCATGCCCATGCACTCGTAGCTACGGAAAAGAGAGAAATTACCGAGTCAGAATTCTTGTCGAGTATTTGATTTATAGCTCCGAGCATGTTCATCATGGATAGTGTCGTTCCAAGGAAGCGGGAAGAGTTGAGGAGAAGAAACGAGGAGGAGCTGGAGAAAGAGGTGAGAGAAGGGAGAATAAAAGAGGGGCTCGAGAGGACAAAGGAGACGCTGAGAACGATGGAGGAGGCTGAGGAGAGGCTTTGCTCCCAGCTTGGAGACCTCGAGGCCGAAGACGTGGCACAAGCAAGACTTTACAATCCATGTATCAAGTTCCTCTCCGAGCAGCTAGCACTTGCTCGCAAGCTTCTCGATTCCTGAATGTTGCTGCCATATCTTTTCTTCTTTGGATTTGAAAGTATTATATGTAGAAAGTGTTATACATTTCTTGACAAAATGCTAGATGTTATGTTTGTAAATGGAGAATAAAAAATACAGCACACAGAATATACACCTTAATTAGGAAAAGAATTGGAAGACTATTATAAAATGTGAATTCATCAGTAGATTTTACAAGAATATGAAACGTACTTGTTTGGGTGCTGCTGATATCCCTCAGGAAAAACACATATGAGGTAAATTCAAGCAAGCGGTTGAGCTTGTGTGAAAACAAAAACACCACCTCCACCAATAGATCGTTCCAGGAGCATGTCGCGATCCAGACATGAAAGGTAATACAGTCCACCCGGAGACTGACTGTCTACAAAAAATTGAAATAAATAAATATTATATTTCAAACTGTTTGGGCAAGCCATTCATGAGGTTTGTGAACATCAACCAGGACTTCTAGTATAAAATCTTTACCTTTCTGAACTGCTCAAAGGCACTTGTGCTCTGAAAGTTCTGATAAACTGCAATTTAGATTTGTTCATGCTTGGGCAGACAATTTCTGTCTGGACAAACCTGCCATAAATTTCTAGCTAGAATGTCGAGAACACTATACGTTTTTAGAGTCTCACTTTTGAATAGTACCATCACTAAGATGTGTAAGTAGAGAGGTCAGGCGTATGCCTCCACAATTACTGAAGTAATTCTTCCAATTATTAATAATATATCCAAGGGTTAGCTAGGGTCCTAAAGAAAATCCAGCCAAAAAGACTAGGGAACAAGAATTTCAAATATAAGAAAATACATCTTGCATTAATTTTAAAACACCTCGATGACAATGAGTGTTTGAACCACTACCCGTTCACATGCTTACTTTAGTCATGTGGAGCAGGAAGCAGGCATGCAAACATATACAAGGATATGTTAGTCCAGATATATACTTTTCTCTGATTGAAAAAAGAAAAGAAAAGAAAAAGAGCAGCTATGCCAATCGGTACATAATTTGTTTACTTTTGATGAACATGGTATCAAGTTCTGCTGTAAGACCTTACACTTGTATCATAGAAGGCTCTAATCAGTTCTGCTGCTGATGACATAACTAATTTACATTTGGATGAAGATTGAATCATGTGAGTCTCACATGAGTTGGAAAAGAGCCAAATTAAACCGCAGATGACTCTCCAGCTGTTTCGCAGTCAGCACTGTTCGTGCTTTTGCTAACCATGGCAAGTCATCCTTGGCTTAATTCCTCTCACTTCCTTCTCAGGTAAGGCTCTTCCATGAGCACCAGCGCATAACTTCAATCTCATATTTCCTCTTTTTTGTGTTCTTGTGCTGCATTTGATCTCATATAGTGGCCTAGATATAGATGTGTGGTTCATCAGTGTTGTTGCCATTATGCTTAGAGGGTATCCCAACCTCTTTGAGGTGGATTTGAAGTGGGGCTGAGAGAAAATACATTTTATTTCCGTAAGGTGGTTTTAGGGGTCGTGGGAGCCGAATCTATCTTGTAGAATGGAAAGATGTCAAGGTTAATGCACAAACTCTTATTTTGACAGCTTGTTGTAAGTTATGCTTGTGGCAATCTACTGCATTGATGCATGGCAGAGGATGAAAGGCATTCAATTTTCTTGTCTTTTCCTCAGGTTGAAAGGCTTTGGTTTATGCTCACCTTTTACTTGCAGTATTTTTTTTGTGATAAAAAAGGTTAGATGCTGAGGTGACCGTTATGCATATTGTTATAGATATAGATATTCAGTTATTAGTTTAAGTAGTTATGATATAATTGGTTGAGATGCGATCTATAACTCTCAATATATATATATATATATATATATATAGTTGTATGGACTTTTAATTCATTAAGAAAATATTGAATTTTCATCACTTTAATTTTGTTCATGGTATCAGAGTTTGAACAAAATTAAAAAAAAAAAAAGCCTAATTTTTTTACCTGCCGCTGATCGACATCGTCCTCACCCAGATCGACATCGTCCTCACCCAGATCCCCTCGACGCCGACCCTTGGTCTCGTTCTCACCCTGATCGTCCTCGCTGGTACCAGATCCCTCGACGCCACCATCTGCTACCTCGCCGACCATGTGATCCCCCGACGACGATCCTACAACCTCGATGCCACCACATGTTTCCTCATCGACCCTCGTTGTCTCTCAGATCCCTTGCCGACCACCCCCGCTATCAAATCCTTCGCCGACCACGCCCTTGCACACCTTCGTCTTGCCCTCGACACCCTACAGCGCCTTGCCTTGCTTTGCCCTCGCCGCCACTTACGAAACCCTATATATCCTCTATCGAGCTCCTCGACTACCCCAGAACTCCCGGTGACTCTAGAACCTTCGCTCCTTGCTGCAGCAGAACAACAGAGGTTTTAGTGTTTTTTTATGAAGGAAAGTTTTTTTTTAAAATTCTCTTAAACCTATGGTAATCTACATGGTCAATTAGATCTACTTCCATCTCTATGTTCAATTATATCGCATCGCTCGTTGTTCGTATTGTGAGTTAGACAACCATTTTATTCTTTCTGGGGATCTACCTTTGTGCCGTTCATCATGAATACTGTTGATGACAAAAGTAATTCGGTCTCTCTTTCGTTCGTTGACTTCAGGACGGATTTTCGTTTGACTACGATCTCTCTCTCCGACGCAAAGAACTACCTATAATGGTCTAGTGCTGTTGAACGAGTCTTGAACATCAAAGGCCTTCACTGCCACTTGACGGATGCCCCTTTGACTCCAAAGACCCCACAAATGATACCTGGTTTCAGAATGATAATAAGGTAATTATTTGGTTGTCTGACTTTATGGATTCTCGCTGCTATACGTCGATTATGTCTCTGAAAATAGCAAACGAAGTTTAGACGCATCTTCGTTCTATACTCGTCTGAGAATAATTTGCAGAAGCTCTATGACATTTTCCACACCTTTACCACGACCAATCTAGGAAAAGATATTCAGGATTTTGGTGCCTTCTTCAGTGGACTTCTGGCTTAGTGGAATGTTTATCAGCTTATCTCCACTGACCCTGCTGTCACGCACAAACAACGTGAATCACTCGTTGGCGCATTACTTTTGGCTTGACTACCACCCAGCTTTGAGGACGATTAATCCCTCATTCTTTCTCAGAGTGGTTCTCCATTATTGACGAGCATCCTGTCGAGTATTTATCGTGTGCCCATAGTCTCTTCCCCGTCTACTAAGCATATCTAGACCGCGCTTGTTACTCGAGGCCGGGGACGTAGGATCTACACTCCGTCTAGCCGTGGTTCCTCTGATTCTCTCTCTGATGGTTGTGGGCCATCGCGGGGTCTTTCTCTTTTGACTACTCGTGGTCGTAGTTCCCGTGGACATGGTCGTGGCCGAGCAGACCTTTCTTGCTCTCATTGCGGAGGCACTAATCATCGGGACAACTGGTGTTGGAAGAAGTATGGTTATCCCAATGATATACCTACCGCTCGCCAGACATCCACACCTCATCCTTCCTCCTCCGTCGGATAGGTGCCTTTATCCAGCGATGAGTGGGGCTAGTTATGTCGCTTTCTCTTTTATGTAGCTCCTGCCAACCTTTCCACTCTGTCATGTATATCTTTACTTTGTCATTCTGATTCGTGGGTAGCTGATTCCGACGCCTCATATCACATGTCTCGTGATGGACCATCTAATCTTGCTTTTAGTCTTTACAAGCTTATTTTTATGGATGATGGTAATACTACACCTGTTTCTGGTTTCGCTGATTTATCATTTCTACTTTACACCTTAAAAATGCTTCAATTGTGCCATTTTTAAAACAAAACCTACTCTCGATTCGTTAGCTTACAAATGATTCCAACTGATTAGTGACTTTTTGTCCATCATAGTTTGTGACACATGATCTTCTGACGAAACAACGGATTGGTGAGGGCATGAGAAGAATGGACTGTATTATGTTGATCACCTTCCCAGTACATCTGCAGCTGTTTCTAGTACCCAGTGGCACCAGAGACTTGGTCATCCTTCCCTTTCGTCTTTACGTACCATATTTCCTTCTATTAGTTAATCAGATTTTACTTGTGAGTCTTGTATTCCTGGAAAGTATCATCGATTTTCTTTTTCTCCGGTTAATAAAAGACACGACTTACCTTTTGCTTTAGTTCACTCTGATATTTGGGGACCATTTAAATTTCCTAGTGTGTTTGGTTATAAATATTTTGTTATTTTTGTTGATGATCATTCACGCATGACTTGGCTGTATCTTTTGCATAATAGATCTGAGCTTTTTGTCTATGTTTAAAATCTTTGTTGCAGAAATTTCTAATCAATTTGATATTTCCGTTAAGGTTCTTCATTCGGATAATGCTAAGGAATATATCAGCACGGACTTTACTGCATTTTGTAAGACACGGGGAATATTGCACCAAATTTTGTGCTTTTATACTTCTCAGCAAAATGGGATTGCTGAACGAAAGAACCGACATTTATTTGAGATAACTTATTCTCTTCTCTTACATATGCATGTTCTTAAACGTTTATGGAGTTCTGCAGTTTTAGCTGTCTGTTTTTATACCAATTGCATGCCTTTTTTGATCCTAGGCAACCAGTCTCTTTTCTTTACTTTGTTTCCTTATGACAAGCCCCTTCCTATTCTTCCAAAGGTGTTTGGTTGCCTATGCTACTCTCATGTTTTCGGTTTTCATATTGACAAACTTGATCCTAAAGCTATACGTATGGTGTCTGTCTGTTACTCTCGTTCCTAAAAAGGGTATATTTGCTTTGACCCTGCTGCATCCAAAATTTGTACTTCATGTGATGTGACCTTATAAGATCAAGCCTATTTTCCACACCTGTTAAGAAACCCACTTCTCCTGTTCTGGTACCTCACATACTTTCCCCAAAGCTTGATCCATCTGTTCTACCTGTGCTTCCCAGTGATGAGCCTATAGTCTCTTATGTATAAGTGTACCACCGTCGTAAGAAAGTTGTTCAGCCACCTTCTGTACTGATTCTTCTAACAATTCCTCTACATGCACTATAATACAGTCTACTGTTCCTGACCCTCCTCCACCACTGCCTTTCGACAAAAATCTCTCTTCCTATTGTCTTACGTAAGGATAAGCGTTCCTGTACTACTGCACATCCGATTTCTAACTTTATTTCCTAACATAGACTGACACCATCTGCTCGTCAGCTTGTTTTTTCCTTACCTGCCATTACTCTTGCTTTTTTTGTTCAGGAAGCACTTCAACACCCTGCAGCCATGTTAGAGGAGATTGCCGCACTGCGCTCCAATCAGACTTGGAAATTGGTACCTATGTCCTGAGATAAAAAGTTAGTTGGTTGTCGATGGGTCTTTACAGTCAAGCAGAATCTAGATGGGACAACTGACCGTCTCAAAGCTCGATTGGTCGCCAAAGGATTTACTCAGCAGTATGGTTTGGATTGTGTTGAGACTTTCTCACCAGTTGCCAAACTACCATCAGTTCGTGTTTTTATATCTTTGGCTGTTTTTAAGGTATGGCATCTTCATCAGTTTAACGTAAAGAATGCATTTTTTAATGGGGATCTATCAGAGACTATTTATATGTAGCAGTCTTCTGACTTTGAGTGATCAGGAGAGTCTATGGTTTGTCTTCTACACAAATCTTTATATGGACTTGAAGCAGTTACCACATGCATGGTTTGAAAAATTTAGCACGATTTTACGACAGATTGGATTCAAACGTAGCCGCACTGACACGTCTCATTTTACACATTATTGTCCTCAAGGCAGGGTCATTGTGTTGGTATATGTTGATGATATTATCATCACCGGAGATGATTCTGCTGGTATCTCCAAAGTGAAAGAACATTTGGCTTCACACTTTCATACCAAGGACCTTGGGCCACTTAGATATTTTCTTGGAATTGAAGTATCACGGAATTCTGGTAGATTGCAGCTCTTTCAGCGCAAATATGCACTTGATTTTCTATCTGAGACAGGATTTCTGAGATGTAAACCAGCAAACACCCTTATGGATTCTTCAGCCAAGCTATCTCGATTAACCTTTCCCTCGGATCCTCTTCTATCTGACCCAGGACGATATCGACGTCTAGTTGGAAAGCTTATTTACCTTATTGTTACTCGGCTAGACATTCCCTTTGCTGTTAGCACAATGAGTCAATATATGCAGAATCCTTTGATCTCTCACCTTAAGACAGTTGAGTATATTCTTAGATACATCAAAAGTTCTCCACGATAAGGCCTTCTTTACAAATCATCATCGATGTTGTCGCTCACATCCTTTGCGGATGCTGACTTTGCGGGATCCGTTGATGATCGTCGTTCCACAAGTGATTATTGTGCCTTCTTGGGAGGAAACTTGGTTACATGGAGGAGTAAGAAGCAAAATGTAGTGGCTCGTTCTTCTACAGAGGCCGAATATAGGTCTATGACGCATACAGTTGCTGAGTTGGTATGGCTTACCTCTCTTTTGACAGTTCTTGGAGTTCTTCTTTTTCGACTACACTCTTCTGTGATAATAAGACCGCAATTCATATTGCCGAAAATCCAGTTTTTCATGAGCGGGCTAAACATATCGAGATAGATTGTCTTTTCATTTGTGACAAAGTGACAAATAAGGTGGTTGCATTTCAACATGTTTCCTCAGTCATCCAACTAGTAGATATTCTTACCAAAGCTTTTTCTCGACCGATTTTCGCTTGACTTCTATTCAAGTCTAGTATGATTGACATCTACGATCTAGCTTGCGGGGGAGTTATGAATATTGTTATAGATATAGATATTCAGTTATTATATTTAGTTATTAGTTTGAGTGGTTATGATATAATTTGTTCAGAGGTGATCTATAACTATTACTGTATATATAGTTGTATGGACTTTTGATTCATTAAGAAAATATAGAATTTTCCTCTCTTTAATTCTGTTCAGCGACAATGATCAGTTTATTTGTTGTTGGAACAAACGGAATTGGCGTTCATATAGTTGATTTTGTTGATAATCGTGCAGTTTCCAGGTAATGATATTTAGTTTCTTATGTGCGAACTGTTGAATTAATAACTGACTCACTAGTCAATATATATATATATATATATATATATTCAAAAGAAAAAAGAAAGGAAGGAAGGAAAAAGACTTCCGGATTTTTTTAGAAACATGTTGTCATGTGCAATTGTAGTGATGACCATCTTTTAGTAATCAAGGCGATCCCTTCATGACTCTATAGGTTGGAATTCTTTGTTTTAAAAATCCACAAGTTATGATTACGAGTACCAAACGATTATTTGTTAGACTGAACATCTAAATTGTAATTGTAGGGATAAGTGAGAAGCCACCAAATATTTAGCGGATTGGGCATTCGACCAGATTAGAATCACATCTTTATTTAATCCCCATTTTCTTAAACTTCAATGCGAAGAGAGAGAAACACAGTATATTCTAAGCATACTCAAACTGTTCCACTATCCAATTTTTTTTTGAGGATTAATAAGCCAAATAAATGTACATGACTAACAGACTAGGACTTTTGATTATTTTCCTGACACATTGGTCCCTGATGACCTTTATAGGAATTATTGTAGCTTTAATAGATATGGATAAGGCAAATCATGTTTAATGTGTTATTGATATGTTTTGGACCACAAACAGCTGTTAAGTTTTTCCTTGTGCTACCTTATCCAGTTATACCAGATGCCTTGAGTTGTATCAAGGGTTCTTATATATCTGCTGTCCATTGGTTGGAATTTCAACCTCAACCTGTAGTCTACATCTTATCATCCAATTGGCACCTGATCTTCAAGGTCCATATATAATTCCCTTTCCTTATGGGTAGAGTTAAAGATTATTATTATTATTATTTTAAAATTCGGAAGACATATGCTTCCATTTGTCGACCAGCTCATGTCTCTACTTTGTCGGTGCATCTCTTCTGTGGGCCAGTGGCGAAACACTAGTGTAGAAATACGTACGTGTAAAAATGTTGGGAAGCACCCTACCAACATTCCATGTTCCCTTCTCAAGCACATAAGCCCAGCTTAAAGCGAATCTTCTTAGCAATATCATAAGAAACCAACTATATATATATATATATATATTTCTCTTGTAAGTTCAAAAAAATTTTTGGCTGCAATTCTTCTGATGATGGTATAGGGATTGGAAAAATCATAATGTACGAAGCACGATCGCGAAGTACCACTTGACTGGCATGGAATGTGTGATAAAAGGAATTATCGCTTCTGTCTTTCCTCTCCTCCATAAATTATCGATTATATTATCTTCCAAAATTATTACCTCAGGTCTTAACCACATCAGCACACTAGACTATAGGTGATAAATAAGATGCCCTAGATAACACTAATTCTATTGATGTGATTTCCAGAAAGAAACTTTTTGAAAGTTTCAATGTACAGTAGACCGTTGATCCTCTTTAATAAGAACAATTATTAGGTCATTGCTATATACAAATCACATGAATTATAACGTCCAGTTAGCGCTTATCCACAGAGTATCTTGTACAAGCTTTTGTTAATCTAGCTGCTATCTCATCTGTTCATGATTATGAAATCCTTAAATTTTGAACAAGTTGCAACTGGCAGGACTTCACGTACCAACTTGTTGTTTAAAAAATGTCCCTAGGCTTCACATAGATCGGGTAGGCTCTAGGTGAAAGAGAACAGATCGATCTTAATTTTGACTTATTAAGACTGCATATATACAAGTTGTGAGTGGTTTGGTTCAGCTGGTCTAAAATTCCCTCAGGTTCTTCTGGAATGAATTGGATTCTCTAGAAACAATAAAGTGAAATCCAAACTGGTGGATAATGTATTCTCTTCCTTTGACTTCTAGTTGATCCATTATTTTTTAATAGTATTTCCTAGAATTTGGGGGGGGGGGTGTATTCTTCCTTTGTGTTGTTCAGTCATTATTTGATCTCTTTGTCAACAGCACTAAACTGAATCAGTTTTGAACAAAGAATAGTGTGTTTTGGTGATCTACAAATCTTTTTGTTAGATCTTTCCCATAGTCTGTATATACAGTAAATATAAAACTGGAGCAAAAATTCTAATTGGGCGAATCTTTAAACATGTGGAAGAGTTCTCTCATGACAATGAGCTGGCACTCCTAATTCGAGTCCTTCCTAAAACAAGTGGTGTTTGTTCTACTTAATAGTCTACAACAAGTTGAACTCCATGATCTTAACTCATTTGATTTGAGTTCCCGATTTCGCCTGATCTAAGATGGGTTCTCAGTTTGGTGTGCCTTCTCTTAAGGTGCTAAGAAGTATCTTCACTTGAATGTGTGTAAAGAAAAGATTATACAGACTTGTCGCAATAGAAGATTGTTTTCTACTTTAACTGCTATTGGTCTTGATCAGTTGATCTATCAGTCTCTTAAAGCAAAGTATATAAGAAATTTCAGTATTTTTCTTTTCATTCTCGACTGTTTTGAATGATAAGAAGACAAACAACATGCACTAAGTGAGGATTTAGAATTGCTTCAGTACTCTTTTCTTAAATTATTAGTCAATGTCTTCTATGGAAATTCGCAGCCAGCACTCTTATTGTCTATTTTCAATAACTTGTACCATTTTCGCTAATTGACTTTTTGGTTGACTTTTTGCCTTGATGTCATCGCTAGGAAATGTATGTGTTTATATATACAAAATTGGTCATCCTGATTCTTGACTCCTCCAAGATTGTTTATTAGTCTAGAAGAATTTGGAGGATTTCTCTATGGTTGCTTGACTTAAACTGTGTATCTTTGATCCCATGTCTGACATGGCCCTGACACTTCTTGCTTTGTCATTACCATTTGGTCCCACATCGCCGGGGTAAGATACAAAAATCCTTTCTCTTCATTTAGCATTGTTAAAGACAATCTATGTTTTAGATCCACAAGTAACACAAACATGTTTTAAATCAACTAGTAGCATATCCTTTTTTACTACCACGATCTACATTTCTCCTTGTTTCCACACAACTATTTTCTGGCGAAGTTCTTTCTTATAATTGGTGCAGTTAACTATTATCCTTTTTGACTCTATGTACTAGTTTAAAATTTTGCATTGTTGGTGTATGATGTCGGCCTCTGTCTGAATATTCATATTTCTGTTCCTGCTTCTTAGCTGTACATTTAACAAGGTAAATTCTCTTCTCTTTTTCATAGTTTGCTAGGAATATTTTAGAAAGCAGTGAGCTGCGCAAAGCTCACAACCTATAGTACAAATTTATCAACTCTTTGTGGATGATCTCAATATTGGTGATGCCGATGAATGCCATAGGAGCCATTTATTTTTGCAACGTTTAGGTCCATAAGTTAAATTAGATGAATATTACACCGATTGCACATTAATGTAAAAGAGCCGTAAAATTATTATCTCAACACATAGAGTTAGAAGTTTACATTGAAAGTTTGAAACCTTCAATATTTAACCTGAGCTTTAATTACTAGCGTGAGTATAAAGTTAAATCAAATTTATGTCCAAGATTGAAAATATGAAATTAGTGAATGGTATTATGCTTGAAAGGAGCAAAAATCACTGCATCCATCATTTCAAATTACTCTAGATAAGGGAAAATTGTTCCAAGCTCACTTTGGGGAGATGACTTATTTTTAAACCCACAAAGTTCCAAAATCGTGAAAAAATCCAAAATATGCTTTTACCCAAACCCTAATTTGTATACGTTTATATGTATGCATTGCCTATACTACCCTTTTAATATTTTTTAAGACATTGGAAAATGGGATTTTTTTTGGATTTCCCAAGATATTAGAACATGGGATTTTTGATTATGTACCAAGTTTTCCATGGACTCTTTATTATTCTCTCTTTATCATTACTTGCCGTAATTTTTTTTCTAAACGCATCTTCTTTATCGGTACTTGCCCTCTTTATTATTGCTTGCCCTAATTTTTTACTTCTTTATTATTCCCTTTTTTATTATTGATTGTCCTAGTTCTAGCCATCATGGAAGTGAAGATATTAGAAATGAGAGAGGAGATTGGGTGATTGAGAGCGGAGATATAGGAATTGGGGGCTGGATCGGAGATTAAAAATTTAAAATGGGAGATGCATAAATTGAAAACGAAGATGGAGAAATTGTATTGGAGATGGAAGATTTGAAGACAAAGATGCATATTTTGGGAGACTAGATCAGAGAGAAAAGAGAATTGGAACAGAAATATTAAGGAAGGAGCGAAGCATAGTAGTCGCGAGAGGAAATCATACCAATATGTTTTTGAGAGAATAATCATGTGTATTAGAGTAAAAAAATGAGGGTAAACCTGGAACTTTTGCAAAAAATATTTTAAGAGTAATATACATAATCTATTTTGGGCTTGAAATATTCGTATTTTGTAAATTTTGGGGGTTTTCACAATTTTGAAAATACATGGGTTTAAAAAAAAATAAGCCATCTCTTCAAATTGGGCCCGGAAACAATTTTCCCTACAGAGAATTTTGTTCCTTTTTTCCCCCTCAATGCGTTCGTGGGATCTTACTCCTGTTCATATAAGCATAGCAAATCCTAGTAGAATCCATCTAAAACAAAGTGGAAGGGAAATGCAATAACCTTGGTAAATATAGGTATACTTAATATGATGAACATTGCTGGCCCAAATTCTAATCTAATGTTCTAGGTGCAAGGGGTTAATGTATACAGTTGAAAGCAGCACACTATTACATTCACAAACTAAAGTTAAAATGCAAACAATTAATATAAAGATATGGTAATAGTCACTCAGTGATGAACTCTGATTCTCCATAAATTGCATGTATGGACAACCAATTTAGTCATGTAAGATGATTATAGCTTCAATAGGCCAATATGTAAATTTATAGCTTAAATACTATTATCTCCATCAATCAATTCCTTATATATGACATGTTTTAGCAATATAAAATTTTCATGCTTAAACTATTGTATTGTTAAGTATATGTGCTGCATGCATCTCAGGATGTACATATAAAGCCTTGGCATTTTTTAAAAGAGAAATACTTCACCTACCGGGTTGAAATCCTACCACAATCTACCCAAGAGACAAAATGGTGGGACTCCCAACACCTAGATACTCGTGCCAAACAAGTGGGCCCATGTTGTTTGTCTCTTGAGTAGGTTTTGGTAGGATTTCAAGCCCGGTAGGTTAGGCATTTTTCTTTTTTAAACATGGACAAGAAATGTGGTTCTCCTGCATATACTTGAAATCATATGGGGGTTGAGCTACGCATGGTGCAAGAAATGTCATCTTGCAACCAAAGTTCATAATAGACTGATGGATCTATGTGAACCGGGGGTATTTGGGTGCAGTGTATCATTATATCCTTAATTTTCTTTGCATTAAAATGATCTTGCATCGGTATACATGTTTCATATACATGTGTTAGTTTATAAGTATATAAACTTTGGAATTATATATATAGTTTCTTTTTCTGTCTGTATGGTTATTTGATCTAAACATGCAACCACAGACCACTAAATAGGTTAATTGTTAACTCACCATGTGTTTTCTTTTAGAGGGGTCGAATTTCGATACGTTACAAGTATAATTTCATTAACATCTATTTTTGAGGACTTATGAATATATGCTGGATACTACTATTATTTTAGGTTGAGAGCTTGGTCAATGGATCATTTTTTATTTTTGATTCACGAGATGATATTTTTGGTGTTTTCCCCCATTTAATTTCCATTCCTGCTAGGACTTTTTCATATGGCAAGTTAATTAAAGGCATTGGCTGAAGTGGTTTCAGGATTGAGCAAGTGTTTCTAGTCTGAATCTGCGTTATGTTGGGGCAGTGGAAGTTTAGTGATTCATACGGGAGAATAAGAAGTAAACTTGATTAGAAATAATATTGAGATAAAAATATTTTGTTAGAAGGAAGAGAGGATTTTGAAATGAAATACTAGCTGCCCTTGCTTTGAGACTTAGCTAGTCTATTTCTTGGGTTTTAACTTCACTTGTCTTAACTGATCAATACATATGCTACCTATTTATAGATAACACATCATAATGTGAAAGCATGATAAACAACCTAACTAAATCAGGTTGTTGGCAATTATAACATATGGTAAGGTATAGCAACTCATGTGAATTTTGTGTAGGGTAATAGCAAATTGCAAAGTGAATTCTTTTCTAACATCTTTTCTTAATTTTCAATTTGCAAAGTATTTTCTAAAGTGAACAAATTTTTCCGTGGTCACTGCTTTGGTGAAAATATTTGCAACTTGTTTATTTGTTGGGATGAATTTTAGTTCGATCTCTCTTCCACGAGCTCTCTAATGAAATGATATCGAATCTTGATGTGTTTTGATCTTGCATGGAACACCGGATTCTTCGTTAAAGCAATTGCTGATATGTTGTCGTAGTAGAATGTTGTAAAAACGTTTTGTCTTTGCTGTAAGTCTGAAAAATTCTTCGAAGCCAAATTGCTTCACATGTGGTGCTTGTGGCTGAAATGTATTCAGTTTCTGCAGATGAGTACCACTGTTTGCTGCTGCTTAGACGGCCAGGATATCACTTTCGGACCAAAAGTGAAAACATATCCTGTCATACTTTTACGATCATCTCGACGGATCCTGCCCAGTCACTATCAGTGTACCCGATCAACCCGATCAAGGTGCTGTCTTCTTTGGTTACGTATTTGATGCCGAACTTTCTGCCCTGAAGATATTTGAGGTTGCGCTTGTCTGCGGCGTAATGTAGCTTGCTTGGATCACTTATGAATCTTGAGACTACGTTGATCGCGTGTAGTATGTCGGGCCTTGTATTGTGAGGTAGATCAGTGATCCCATTAGGCTTCGGCAGATTGAGGCGTCGACCTTTGGTGCGCCATCATGCATGCTTAGCTTCGCCTTTATTGATGTTGGTGTGGCGACCGACTTATAGTTTGACATGTTGAACTTCTTCAGAAGATCTTCACAATATTTTTCTTAGCCGATAAATATTTCTTCTACAGATTGTTTGACCTGTATGCCGAGAAAATATCATATCAAGCCAAGATCTGTCATCTTGAATTCATCATTCTTTTTAAACCCATCTATCATCACAGGATTAGTGCCACAATATATCAGATCAACATAAAGACAGACAATAAGATAGTCTGTACCTTATCCTTTTACATACAAGGACGGTTCACTTGGACTTCTGTGAAAATCGCAAAAATGTTGATTGATTTTACTATTCCTGGCTCACATTGCTTGTTTTAACATGTATAGTGCTTTTTGAAGGCGATAAATTGTGTTCTTCTCGTTTGACAATGTAGCCTTGAGGTTTTCTGCGTTGACTTTTTTAAGATCTTCGTTAAGGTATGTTGATTTGACGTCTAGCTGGAACATCTTCAGTTTTAACTGTGTTGTAAGTGCCAAGACAATTATGATTGTCTCCATTCGAGCAACTGGGGAAAACATCTCGTTGAAATAATCGATGTCTAGTTTCTGTGAGTAGTCTTTTGCTACAAGTTGAGCTTTCAACTTTTGATTGAGCCGTCTTCGTTGTATTTGATCTTGTAGACCCATTTGAGCCCGATTAACTCCTTTCCTTTTGGAATACGAGTCAGCTCTCACGTGTTATTTTTCTATATCATTGCAATCTCTTCATTCATTGCTTTCACCCAGTTTTCGTCGTTTGCAACTTCATATTTCTATGGTTCACACGAGATTAGAAATATCTTGTAATGAGCGCACTTTTCTTGGTGGTGATTCTAAGTCTGAAGAAGATGAATCTCCAGATCTTGTATTTTGAGGGGCTCGATTGAAAGAACTAGACTCTCCGTTTTCTTATTCGATGATCATTGGTGTTGTGGCCTGATTTTCTTTTCAGTTCCATGAAGTTGCTTTATCGAAGATAACATCTCGTGAAATCACAAGCTTATCGGTGTTAGGATCATACAACCTATAAGTTTTAGATTCATCACTATCACCGATGAAAATATATTATTCTCCTCTTTCATCAAACTTTTCTTTTTTGTTTGGTGCTGGATTGTGGGCATAAGCGATACAACCAGACACCTCAAGAAATCCATTTTTGCTTTGCGCTTATAGCAGGCTTGATACAACGTTCTGTCCGCTACGGATTTTGCCGGTAGAATTGAGAAGGGATGTTAGAAGAGAATTCAATTTGCATTTGCTACTTCTCTATATAAAATTTGCATGGGCTGCTATATCTTACCATACGTTATAATTGTCAACAACCTAGTTTAATTAGGTTATTTATTAGGCTTTCATATTATGATGTGTTATATATAAATAAGTAGCATATGTATTGAGTCAAGGCAAGTGAAGTTGTAACCGATTCAGTGAAGTAAACCAAGAAAAAGAACTAACTAAGCCTCAAAGCAAAGGCAGCTAGTATTCCATTTTAAAATCATCTCGTTGTTCGAACAAAATATTTCTATCTCAATATTCTTTTTAAATCAAGTTTGTTTCTCCGTATTAACCACTAATCTTCCGCTACCCCAACACGCAGACCAACCACTAGAGATAAGATAACCTGCTCCAAAGGCTCAAAATCTGGAACCACCTTCTAGATTTAGCCATGTGATTCTACGTCCAACAGAGTCTAAAAATGTCCTAAAGCAAGTGTAGCACCCATGTATGCGCTTTATCACTATATCTTCGACCTTGCACAAATCGATAATCTAGGATCTTGAAACTGTGAGTAATTTGACTGAAAAAACTTTTGATTAAAGGATCATCCGTCCTTGTGTCCTAATCACATATTAGCACTCATCATTTCTCATTTGAGTGTTTTTAACAGGCTGTGACGAAAGATCTTCCTAATTAATAATCAAATTATATCTCATGAAATGTCTACTTACTAAACGATTTGTAGTCTGCTGTTAATTTAAAAAATTAAGTCGTATCTTAGAGCTTTATAAGTAACTGAGAGTCGGACAATTGCAGCTAAAGCTAGTAAGCCTAAATTGATTTAAGAACTTTTCAATTATTTATAAATTATGCGATTCATTGGCTGCCAAATCCTCAACCATCCCACAAAAATGAATGATCATTTCGTGGATGAAAGTACATATTTCACCTTTGGAGGAACAATACATGTCATATATTGTACACGCGCCTGTGCATACCGACACACATGTATGAATGGCTATATTTATGTATATCTCTATATATAATGCAAATACCCATGGTTAGAGGTCCACCCTTCTTTTTTTTAGAAAAAAAGGAGAAAAATTCTCACCTCTCAAGCCCTCCACATCATCTCCATCACCTCTTAAGCCCTCCACATCATCTCTCTCCTCTTAAAAAACAATTAATTGTTTATCTAGAACTCTCAACTTCATCAATCCTTTTTTTAAATAAATAAATAAAACTCTAGAACCCTCCACATCTCTCTCCCTCTCCACCCTTCTCATATATTCCCTATATATAATGCAAATACCCATAGTTAGAGGTCTACCCTTCTCCTTTTTTCTAGAAAAATAGAAAAAAAAGGAGAAAAATACTCACCTCTCAAACCCTCCACATCATCTCCCTCACCTCTTAAAGCCCTCCACATCATCTTTCTCTCTCCTTCCAAAAAACAATTAATTGTTTATCTAGAATCCTCCACATTATCAATCCCTATTTTTTTAAAAAATAAATAAATAAAACTCTAGAACCCTCCACATCTCTCTCCCCCTCTTTTTCCTTCTCAATTTTTTTTAAACCAACACGTGCAACGCACGTGTATAAATCTAGTATATATAATGCAAATACTCTTGGTTAGAGGTTCACCCTTCTCATTTTTTCTTGAAAAAAAAGGGGAGAAAAACTCTCAATTCTCTCAAGCCCTCCACATCATCACTCTCGCCTCTTAAGCCCTCCGCATCATCATCTCTCTCTCCTTCCATAAAACATTTAATTGTTTATCTAGAATCCTCCACATCATCAATCCTCTTTTTTTTTTTTAAAATAAAAATAAAACTCTAGAACCCTCCACATCTCTCTCCCCTTCTCAAATTTTTTAAACTAACACGTGCAACACACGTGCATAAATTCTAGTATGATCATAATTTCTATGCTCAGATGTGATTGTGCATTAAAAACTTGCAATATTGGTTCCTTAAAGTATGCACCTTGTCTTTAAAACGGGTGCGATCCATAATCCAATGAATCTTATCATTTGGTCAATGGTTGAGAAGTGCCCCAAAGGTGTCTCCTTAGGCAACGGGCTAAGGAATCATTCAAAAATCACTCTCAATTGATCCAAGTTTGTTTCATATGAGAGTCTTACATGAGTTAGAAGAGAGCCAAATGAAAGCCAACGATGACTTCCCAGATGCTTGCAGTCAGCGCCGATCACACTTCCCGCAAATTGTGGCAAGTCATCCTTGGCTTAACTTCTCTCTCTTCCGCCTCAGGTAAGCCGTCGCCATGAGTACTAACACGGGCCTTTGATCTCCATATTTCCCCTCTTTGTTGTGTGTTCATGTGCTGCATTTGATCTAATAGGAGTGCTGGACTATATATAGATGTGTTCCTCATGGAATGCATTTACTCATACTCTTGAGGGAATCTTGACATAAGGTTCCAATCTCGCTCTTTCTTCCTTGAAGCGGATCCAAAGTGGGGCCGAGAAAGATATATATAGATGTTCTTTGCTTCTATAGGGCGGTTATAGTGGCGAGTAGACACGAATATGTCAAAGTTGAATCTTTGTTGTAGGTCAAATAGACATTCGTATTTAGAAACGTGTTTTTGGTGGATAATAAGAGCATAAGATTGTGTCCCTAATCATTCCTCAGAATAATTGTAGCTTTCACAGATATGGATAAGCTTCACTGTGTTCAACATATATCCGAATTGCACTTTGTGATTCCCTTGTAATTTTCTTATATATCCGATTGCAGATGCGGATGCGGATGCTTTTCAGTAGGGTCAAGGTACTTATTTGCTGTCGATTGGGTGTGCGCGATTTCCACGTATTTGGATTTGAGATGAGATGGAAAATGTGCTGAAGATTTCTAAGGTGATTCTTTTGAAGGAATTGGGTTCAGTGACTTGAGCATAAAGTGCAATTAGCAATGTGCTGATGAGATAGTTGTCTCTCCATTGACTTTGAGCAATTGTCTTTATTTTTTGGGTGCAGTTCTGCAGCTTGTTGGAGATATTATTCTCCCGTGTGAAAGATCAGCTTATTGTTTCCAAGCATATTTCCTTTGGGTCCCTGATGTTGGTAGTTGTAGGCAAGATATTAATTGATGCCAAGCAATGCAAATTTGTGAAATATGAACCAAAACTGGCCTTCTCTGAGCATGTTAAGATCTGATTTAGTTTTCGCGGCTATGAATTTGGTGTACTCTGGGACTTGCCGCGCTAGTTAAGAGGAGGCGGATGTTGCCAACAACCGTTGTAAAGTCTTGTCGAACCATTAATGGAGTGTTGCTGCATTGTCGGTCTATTTTGTTGGAAACAGCTTATGTGATTTATCGGCTAACGTTACTTTGATGCGGTTTTGAGAAACCTGAAAAATTATAAGTTAGAAAGTGTAACGACTTTGAGAATGTATTTGCGTAGACTCTTAGTTTCTATGCTTTGTTTGTGTTGAAATTCAAATATACATGCAGAAAATTATTTATTTTTAAGTAGCTGCTTTAAGTTTTAAGTTCAGTTTTGGTCGTAGTTTTCTCTGATTAACATGATAGCGATAGGGTAAAGTTGAATTTTATTTTTATTTTTCCTCAATCCTATTGTTTTGATTGGAAAAGACGTGGAGGAAATACGCACATCGTTAACTTGTAATTTCTTGTCTATTACTTTCCATTTTGCCGAGAGTCAAGTTTCGAATGGTTCAGGATTCAAATTTCTTATCCTATAATTAATCATTTTACTACATCTAAGGTTATGTTTTCTTATTAAAAGTAGATCTAATAACCATTTTTTTTTGGATGCAACAAGAATCGAACCAGTCATTTTTCTCTTTGGGAAGAGAATTTTTACCGCAAGGGTCATGCTCCAAGAAACCGTAAACATGTGAGCTTAGATTTGATAATATTGGTGTACAGCAAGAGAGTTCTTTTGGGCCTTCACATATTGTGTTCTCTGAGGAGCTTTTAGGGCCCACATGGACCTTCAAATGTCATTTGGGCTGTATAGGAATTGGTCCGGTTCCTGCATACTCATTCAAGCCAGACACAAAAGAATTTGGGTGTTATCATAGGGCATTTTCCCTGGTGGGGAGAGTGCGGAGTCCGATCTCCAGAGGAAAAGTAGTCATAATTTAACGCTTTCGAGGCAAATTTGGGGTCCCTTGAAAGCTCTTATGTGTATTCTGTGAGTGGGTGTATTATGAGCATGAGTTAGGCTTACCGTCCAGTTCCAAAAAAAGAAAAAAAAATTGGTTGCTCCAATATATAATATATATAAGCTATATAAGAAAATATTCTTTAGAATTGTTATATTCTTGAAAATTTTGTATTGGCTTTCTAATTAATATTTATCACGTTTTTATCTCATACGGTTAGGTTTATATGCTGGAAAATTCTGATCAGATATCTTCTTTAAATCTTTTTCTATTTTATTCTCTTATTCCTCAGGATTTACTGATAAAATATTGAAATTTTTTAATAATTTTTTATGCAAGCATGCAAAATATGAAGAAATGGGAAAAAAAAGAACTTTTTTTAAGTATTGCAAAAAACATATGGAAAGACGGAAAAAACCAGAAAATTTTAGCATTTTTAAAAACTTTATTATTTTCATATGCTATAACATATAAAATATTAGATTTTTGAAATAAACAGAAAATTTGAGATTTTTGTAAATTTCATGATTTTCATATGCTAGCATACATATTATTGAAACAAAGAAAGAAAACAAAAATTTCGCGATTATCTTGTGGATGTAAAATATAGAAAAACGGAAGAAAACAAAAAATATCGACACTATTGAAAATTTCGTGATTTTTGTGCGCTACAAGCAAATAATATTGAAAAACTGAAGAAAAAAAACTGTAATTTCTTGAGATTTTTGATGATTTTGAGATTTTTGCATGCTATAACAAGCAAGATATTGAAAAACCAAACAAAACATAAAATTTTGAGATTATGAAAATGTCATGATTTTCTTCTGCTACACCATGAAAAATACTGAAAATTTAAAGGAAAAAAAATTGGGGCTTTTTTAAATTTCATAATTTTCTTGTGGTTTCAAGGGTTTTCAGTCATCCGGAGGCCGAGACAGAACCAAGATATCTTGATTCGGGGGACTAAATTTACTAACAACTATAACATTAGCTTATATACAATACAAAATCTCTTGTAAGATGGTGTCGGTTATTGTTTAACTTTCCTTTTGCTAAAATTGAAATGTTATATTGGAAAAAAAAATTAGAATTGGTTGTTCATTTGTTACTTAGAATTGAGAAATTGATATCAAAACCTGATGTTGTAGGATAAATTAATTAATATAAATGACAAAGATAACAAATTTTTATAAGCTTCGATTATAATCAAATTTTTTGTTATACATGATTACATAGTAATCAGATTTGGTTGTTACTTGTTATATAATAATTAAGATTTTATAATTAGAGACAACTGTTGCTTATTAATCCCAAATCTTTTACTTCGATTTTGAATAAATGATTTAGATAGTATAAATATCGACTAGAATAAAGCCCATCTTTATAGGAGATAAATACAAACATAACTTATTTTGATATTTATATAGAACTCCCTTCCAAAATAACGAATCTTTAAATTTAGGAGAAAATGGTAGCGTCTTCGGATTTTTCTTTCATTCACGTATCTTTTTCTTCCTACGATAATTTCGAGAGGGGTACGTTACTCTATGGTTCCATCCATGTCCGGAGGTTTAGTCACTCAGACTGGACTAGATTTTAGCAATAATAGATCCTTTTCTTCTTTTTTATTTTATATAACCTTTTGTCTTCTTGATATCCAAAATTTTTCCAAAAGTACAAGCAAGTGGAACATTGAAACAACAAAATAAATAGAAAATTCTAAGATTTTTAAAATTTCAATATTTTTGTTTGTTTTATACACCATGCAAAATAATGAGACAAGAAAGAAAAGAAATTTTTTCTATGGAGTTCTTTGAAAATTTTGCGATTTCATGTGTTATATCATGCAAAATATCGAAAAGCAAACAAAATGGAAAACTTTTGAAATTTATGAAAGTTTTGTGATTTTTGTTTGTTAAAACAAGCAAGTGGAAGAACCAAAGAAAATAGAAGATTTTGAATTTTTCAAAGTATTACGGTCTTCATGCTCAATATATCAAGCAAAATAACAAAAGCCAAAGAAAACAGGAAACTTGATATTTTTTATGATTTTTTTGTTGTATATAGCATATAAAATATTGTAAAACCGTAAAAATAAAAAATATTTGAGAGAATCAAAATATTGAAAAAAATGAAATAAAGCAAATTTTATTTTGATATTTCTGAAAAGTTTGTAATATTTGTGTGGTATATAGCAAACAAAATATTGAAAAATTAAATAAAACAAAAAATATTGAGATTTTTAAGATTTCATGATTTCCAAGCGTATAGCATGCCAAACATTGAAAATTTGAATAAAAAACAGAAACCTTTTGAATTTTTAAAATTTCACGATATTTATGTGCTATATATAAAATATTGAAAGTTTGAAGAAAACCAAAAAATTTGGACCTTTTGAAGAACATGATTTTCATGTGGTACAATAAGCAAAATATTGAAAAACCGATCAGCACGAAATTTTTTGATATTTTTGAAACTTTTGTATTTTCATGAGCTGCGCAAATGAAAAATCGAAAAAAAATTGAAATTTTTATGATTTTTTAAAATTTTGGGGTTTTCGTGCATTATGCAAATCGAAGGAAAACTGAAATAAAAAATATTTTATTTTTGAAAATTTAATGATTTTCTTGTGTTATAACAAACAAAATATTGGAAAACCGAAAAAAGCAAAAATCCTGAGATTTTTAAAACTTAGTCATATTCACGTGTAGCGTGCAAAATATTGAAAATTTGAAAAAAAACAAAAAAATATAGCATTCTTTTATATTTCTTGATTCTCGTGTGCAAATAACAAGCAAACTATTGAAAAAAACAAAAGAAAAAAATAAACTTTTAGGATTTTTTAAATATTGCGTTTTCCATGCTCTATATTGCAAGGAAAATAAAAAAAATGAAGAAAACAGAAAGCTTGATATTTTTTATGATTTTCCTGTAGTATATAGCATATAAAATATTGCAAAATCGAAGAAAACAATTTTCTTTTGAGATTTATTGTAATATAACGATTTGCGTATGCTATAAGAAGAAAAATACTAAAAAATAAAATAAAGAATTTTTTTTGATATTTTTGAAAGTTCATAATATTCATGAAAATATTGGAAAATGAAATAAAACAAACAAAATATTGAAAAAATGAATAAAACAGAAAATATTGAGATTTTTTAAGATTTCACTATTTTGGTTTGTCATAGCTTGCCAAAAATTCAAAATATGAAGAAAACGTGAAATTTTAGAATTTTAAAAAATTCTTGATTTTCGTGTGTTAGGGCATTTAAAAATTCCAAAAAATACTGGAAATTTGAAAAATACAAACTTTTTTGGGTTTTTGAAGATATCATGATTTTCATGTGGTATAACAAGCAAAATATTGAAAAACTGAAGAACACAGAAAATTTTGATATTTTTGAAACTTTTGACATTTTCATGTGCTATGTAAAATATGAAAAATCAAAGAAAATTAAAATTTTAAAGTCTTTTTTTAAAAATTTTGCTATTTTCAAGTGCAAAATATTGGAAAGCCGAAGAAAACAAAAATCTTGAGATTTAAAATTTTTTGTCATATTGGTGTGCAGCATGCAAAATATTAAAAATTTGAAGACAACAAAAAAATTGGTATTTTTTATATTTATTGATTCTCGTGTGCAATACCAAGCAAAATATCGAAAAACCGAACAAAAGAAAATTTTGGGACTTTTAAACTAATGCAACTAGAATTTATGCGCGTGCGTTGCACGTGTTAATTTAAAAAAAATTGAGAAGGGAGGAGAGAGATGTGGAGAGTTCTAGAGTTTTATTTATTTATTTATTTTTTAAAAAGTGGATTGATGATGAGGAGGGTTCTAGATAAACAATTAATTGTTTTTTAGGATGAGAGAGAGATGATGTGAAGGGCTTAAGAGACAAGGGAAATGCTGTGGAGGGCTTAAGAGATGGGGATTTTTCTCCTTTTTTTCAAGAAAAAAGGTGAAGGATGGATCTCTAACCATAGGTATTTGCATTATATATAGAGATTATCATGCTCTATATATAAACAACAACAACAACTGAGCCTTTTATCCCAAGCATATGGGGTAGGCTACATGAACCAACATGAGAATCACGCCGAGTCCAGCACATGAATCTTTCGCCTCCATTCACTTCTATCGAACAATATACTTTCATTGAGGCATTTGGTAACTATATCTTTTTGTATCACCTCCATCCATATTTTCTTCGGTCTCCCTTTCGTCCTTTTAATATTGCCTATATCGAGAGTTTCCATTCATTGAATCGGTTCTTTCATAGGTCTGCGTTGCACATGACCAACCCATGTTAGCCGGTTTTCCCGCATCTTCTCCTCCACAGGTGCTACACCAAATTTTGCACGAATATCCTCATTTCGCATCTTATCTTTTCTAGTGTTACCACACATCCAACGAAATATCTGTATTTCCGCTACGTGCATCTTCTGTATATAATGCTTCTTAGGAGCCCAGTATTCTGTACCATATAATAAGGCAGACCGAATAGCGCTCCGATCAAACTTCCCTTTCAACTTTAACGGAAAGTTACGATGGTACAAAATCCTTGTTGTACTCTATTTCAACCAACCAGTTTGGATCCTTTGATTAACATCGCTATCGATCTCCTCATCCTTTTGGATGATGGAACCTAGATATTTAAACTGATCGCTCGGTGATATCTCTTGCCCTTCCATTGTTATACCAATATGGTCTCGACTTCTCTGTTTACTAAATTTGCAATGCATATATGTTGTCTTGGATCTGCTCAATTTGAACCCCCGAAATTCCAACGTTTTCCTCAATAACTCTAATTTGGAATTAACCTCTGCTGTCGTCTTATTTACCAGAACAATATCATCAGCGAATAGCATACACCAAGGTACCTCATATTGGATAGTTCTAGTAAGCTCATCCATCACGATGGTAAATAGGAATGGACTTAATGCAGATTCTTTATGTAAACCAATTATAAACGGAAAATCACTCATTAGGCCGCCGCAAGTTCTGACATTTGCCACTACTTTATCATACATGTCCTTGATTATGTCAATTTACTTGACGAGGACCCCCTTCTTCATCATTGTCCCTCTATAATACCTCTCTAGGTACCTTGTCGTACGCTTTCTCTAAATCAATAAATATCATATGCAAATCTCTTCTCCTCTCTCGAAAACGCTCGATAAGTTGACGAAGCAAATGAATAGCCTCTGTCGTCGATCGTCCAGGCATGAACCAAAACTAATTCTCTGTTATCTTAACATCATTCCTTAGCCTGTGTTCAATTACTCTCTTTCAAAGTTTCATGGTGTGACGCATAAGTTTTATTTCACGGTAGTTTGAGAAACTTTGAATGTCACTCTTGTTCTTGTAAATAGGTACAAAGGTGCTTTTCCTCCATTCATTTGGTATCTTTTTGGTCTGCCAAATCTTATTAAACAGATTTGTCAGCTATGTAACACCTATTTCTCCTAAATATCTCCAAATCTCGATAGAAATTCCGTTTGGACCAACCATTTTTCTTGATCTCGTTTTCTTCAAAACCTTTTTAATCTCAGGTATTCTTATTTTACGCATGAAATCACGGTTTATATCTTGAGATTGAATGATAAATCCATCCAAATTCTTAGTAAATCTCCCATTGAAAAATTTGTCAAAATAACCCCTCCACCTTTCCTTAATATCCTCGTTTCGAATTAAAACTTCCGATCTTCATCTTTGACACACTTCACCGCATATAAGTCTCTGGTCTTCCTTTTCTGCATCTGAGTAATCCAATATATATCATTTTCAGCCTCTTTAGTGTACAACTCTGTTCATCGCTGAAAGACGCGACCGGGACGTTGAGACGTCTGGCCTGAATTTTGGGGGCAGATACTATTTGGTTTTATCTGTCCACCTCTCCGAAAATGCCAAGTTGATTTATGGCACCGTGTATAGGAGGTTTGGACAGATGCGGTTGTTGTAGCAGATTCCCCCTCGTTTATGAGGGGGTTTTGATTGTGGGGATGCTCTTCCCTGCAGGTGCAAGCCCCTGCAGTTAATTACGCTACCGCATCGCGGTAACCACTTTCTCCTTCTCCAGATGTTCACTTCGTGTAGTGTGTGTCTGTTTTAATTTTTGGTTGCCCGTGAATTGTATACGGAGACTAATTTGTGTTGTCGCCCGTAGGGCGGGGATTAGTCCAAATCCGTATTTTCTTAGATTTGAGTTTGGTTTCTTTTAAGGCTCGTTAATCAAGTTTGAGATTAAGATCGACTTTAATGTTTGTTGAGGATAAATTAGTCTAATTTTAGAGTAAGATCTACTCAACGGGATTTTGGGATCATTTAGATCCAACGAAAGAGCATTTGGGCTCTATCGTTTGAGTTTAAGGACATCACGGTCTATTGGTTTTAAGGACATCATAGTCCGTGGGGTTTAAAGACATCATAGTCTGTAGGGTTTAAAGACATCATAATCTGTAGGGTTTAAAGACATCATAGTCTGTTGGGTTTTGGTTTAACAGTTTGGGGATGCGCCAAAAGTTATTGGTTATTGGGACCTTACATCTCTCTGAAGACGTTGAATAAATACAACGACATGTATCAGAGGTATGGAGAAATGTACCCTTGAACCAATATCCCGATTGAGGGAGGGATGGGATGAACATCATTTTAGATGCCATCTGTTAGGAGCTCATTAGCTATTTTTGGGACTGAGATCGGTTTTGGGGACCCTGAGCATGAGGGGCTCAATTGATTGTCCTAGGGAGATTTGGTCTAAGTTTGGCTAATATTGGCCTTTCATAGTGTTAAACACTAGTATATGCTCAGCGCTCTCGTGCTCCCACGTGAGACGCTTGAAGTAGTGTTAAACACTAAAAATTTGAGGCGCTCACGTGGGGTCACGTGGGGCGCTTGAAGTAGTGTTAAACACTAAAAAATTGAGGCGCTCACGTGGGGTCACGTGAGGCACTTGAAAGTTAGCGCTGTTTCATTGGGTTTATTCCCTTGTTTTTTTCTGAGCGCTAAGCACCATTGGGTCACGTGGGATCACGTGAGGCGCCCCAAAAATGGAAACTGCCTTTGATTTATTCTCTTTTTGCTTTATAAGTGCTAAGCACTATTTGGGGGTCACGTGAGCCAATCTCAGTTGTCTTCTTTTGTTCATCAAGGGTGCTCACGTGGGAGCATGTGATCGGCCATTATCATGTTAGATGCTAATCTTTTTACATGCATGGAGATCTTGAGTTTTGAGACTTTCAAGCCCAATGTTTTGTAAGAATTAAATTTTTATATAGGGTTAAACCCTAGTTTTACTAGAGAAATTAAATTCCTATATCTTCTTGTAAGAATTAAATTCTTTGAACTTAGTTCTTTCCCCTAGGTTTGAATCTATATAACAGAATCTCCCCGATGAGAATTAAATTCTCAACTTGTGGGGAGATCTGCTTCTGCAGATCTCAACCAGAGGAAAAACTAAGTTTTTTTTAGAAGAGTTAAACTCTTGTGCAGGCGAAGAAGAGATAAGATGTTCTCTGTTTTTCTTTGCCTTTGTCGGTTCGAACAAAGGTGGCTTAGTAAACAGGGTTAAGATCCTGCCAACTAAGGCTTTTGACTTCATGAGCCGTAAGGGTCTCATAAAGGTATTTCTCCCTACGAGTCGTGAGGATCTTGTAGGTGCGTTTTCTCCTTAAGAATCGTGAGGATTCTTAAGTGTATACTTGTCACGTCCCGAAAGTACGGAACATGACCGGCACTTAAACTACGAAACGTCTCGAGGCGTACGTAATCTAAGTAAGCCGAAAACCCAGAAAACCAAAACAAGAAAAGTAGTAGAGTGATGGAAAACCAATTTAAATCAAGTAGTTTTAATAGCATAAGCCGAATTATGCGTTTTTAAAAAAAATATCAAATATTTCCTGAAAATTTCGGCTGAGTCTCCTTTGTAAATACAGG
Organism: Agapanthus africanus; assembly: GCA_030015575.1. Lineage (NCBI taxonomy): Eukaryota > Viridiplantae > Streptophyta > Magnoliopsida > Asparagales > Amaryllidaceae > Agapanthus > Agapanthus africanus. The sequence goes on along the minus strand of JASDDO010000257.1, from coordinate 340,163 downwards.
CCCCCAAACGGGATACAACATGAATAGTATACGAAATCATTAAAAGGCATCCCCAAGCGGGAGCTAGCTCTTCGTCAATCGACGGTCACAACCACACAAGCAATATAATATACAACGCCAAGGGTGAGGATCAAAACTCAAAAGGAAACTCAAACAACAAGAAATCCATAGAAATACCTCGCGCGACTCTAAGGTCGAAAGAATAAACAACACTGGTGTCTAACTCAATAAATACATGTTTGGTTGATAGAATTTACTAGATACAACTGAATAATATTATACAAAGTATAATGATGGGTACGATACCAATAAAGCCACCTACTAGCAAGTCACCCGAAAGAAGCAGTGCCAGCAAAACCGTAATGAAACCTGTACGGCAAAACCTGCAAGAAACTGGGGCACAACGGGGGTGAGTTGCCAACTCGTGAATAGAATACATCTACGAACAGGAATCGCATGTATGACGCAATCCTAGGTCATACGATCAATATATATCCTCAAATATATAACCAGCAGCCTATAACAATGGCTAGGGTATAGCTCTAAACAACAGTAATACCAAGTGCTCGTGTCAGTGCCTCAGATAGCAATATATCATATGGATGATGTATGAATGCATGAAAACAGAGTACATGTACTAAAGAAACTGCTTTCATAACTCAGTGAGATTTCTGTATTTTTTTTAAAATGAGGTATCATAAGGAAATCGGTATAAACAGTGTCTAGCATCGACACAAAAACAAAAATCCACATATCTCAATATCTCAGGCTCCGGCTATCCGGACTGACCTGGATCATCAAATCTCAGTATCTCAATATCTTGAAATCTCAATGTATCAAATCTCAATATCTAGGGCGCCGTCAGTCCAGACCGGCCCCTACCATCCATCTTAAGACTATGAAGGTATCCTCCGGATATCCGACGCGTCGGGTAATATCACCGGTCGGTAGTGCTCCCCTGCCAGGCTCAACGTCAGCAACACGACCTTCTTGCCCCGGGTACCTTACCGGGCCCACCATGTACCCGAAACGGTTCATCCGTCTTCTCGAATCGGGTCTCGAAATCCATCAGCAAACTCATGGTGGACGACTCATACATCATGGGAAAACCACGCTTTTTATTTAAAAAGAGAGAAGAAGTTTGTATAAGTTTTGCGGTTTTCCCCCAAATCCAGAAAATCTCATGGAAATCCGAATCGAAAACCTCAATAGCACGTAAAATAGTGAATATATGCATGAGAATCCATGAATGCGGCATAACAATGAATAACAGTATGAATGAAGTGACAAGTAATAACTACAATGTCTAAACTGGCATATAAGGCAAGTACACTAATATCATGTCTAAACTATTAGCTAACAACCTATGTCAATGAAATAGTATTTTCTAAGTGTACGTGACATGGCAATTACCGATGAAGATGTGTGTGAGCCGGCAAGTAAGTGTACGTGGTACATACGCATCATCGGTAATGGTGATGGTGTCCTAACAGTATGATATCAATAATGAAATATGAATTATAATAAGTATGTCATGCGGAGCAACAGCAATAATATGCGGGAGCTGAACACTAGACACAACGATAACTAAACTGCATTACCCTAATATAAGTCCTACAATAGTGCCTTTTGAAATAACACGAATCGCGGTGTTTTGAAAATAATGGCTACGGTGATTTTAAGAAAAGATACGTCTTTTGAAATATCCGTAAAATCGCTTGACCTGTCTTTTAAAATACCCACGATTCGTTAGTTTTGAAATAGGTAGGAGTCTAATCTAGTCTAACAACTACACTAAACTATACGGCTGAACTAACAAGCTGAACTACAGGTAAGGAAACCGCCTAACATCTGAGTCGATACGTATACATACCTGTATATATATTAGTCGGTGATCCCACCTCAATAATATCATATCCGATACCATATCTATAATCAGACATCCCAAGTCAAGAGTGCGGATCAATCATCAATATATAGCTCGTACGTAAATCCGTCGTATGGCATCCCCAAATCTGGGTACGGGTCAATATCATACTCATCACATTGTTCATCTGGTATCCTCTTTATCAAGATCATCATCTGGGGTACTGACCTACATCTAGTACACTACTAAAATCATTATTCACATGGCATCGTCATCCAAAGATCCGCTATAACATCAGGACGTAGCTCAAGTACGAATCCTGCCATATCACAGATCTCACGGCCTCAACTCAAATCTCATCGACTCATCTCAATCCCAAGTATCATCCGCAAATCCAGTATGTGAACACCTAGTCCCATACCCAGGTGAACACATAACACATATCCCCATATACGCACAGGTAATAACATAGATGTATGCATGTGTATGTGTGCGTGTGTGGGTGTAACAACTACTCTAGGGTTTCGCAACTAACACTAAACTAATCCATGAACACCTAGAATCTACGTTTATCATCAAGTCTCCTATCAACATAACAAATATAATCAAAATATATGTGTGTATACGTATTCGTATACATCACCACGAACTGCGGGGGTGCTATACGCCATCCACCCGACTTCTCCCCGTAGATCTAAATCTACTCACCTGGTCCTCGCTCGCCGGTGCTGACGTCGCCACGCGCTTGCTTGTCGTCTCGAAGTCCACATGGGGTACCTATATATCATAACGCACCGTATCGCATTAAAATCCGACTCATGACCAAAACGACACACGAATCCCATACATGTCAAAACCTATGGTTTGCTTTCACAAATCAACCAAAAACCCTCGACATCGGCGTACAAACGCCGAGTGATCCCGAAAAACTCAAACGCACCAATCGTGGTTTCAAAACTCACTAATTATACAAGAAATAAGTTTTAATTCATCAAGACCATAAAAGTAAACAAATCGTTTTATTTCCCAAAAATCTAGTTAGCGCTCGTTAACCGTTTTAATACAAATCTTGATGTTTAAACGAAACTAATGGCCATAATATTTACTAAATATCATAACTAGGTTATATAAACCCTTACTAGATTTTATTCTAATCAATTTTTATTGAATTCAACATTCTAGTTTGCAAAATACCCAAATTTAACACTTAAAAGCAACAATTTGTAAACTAGCAACTAAATTAGTCTCAGAATTCCATTAACATGTTAATCTCTATATGAAAACAATAATCAAATGATAAAAACCTTCATTAAAATTTTATCTCTCTCTCTCTCTCTCACACACACACACACACATATATATATATATTACAAAAATCTAGTTTGCATAAACATGTGATTTAGACAAATTCTTAAGTAACAAATTCTAAATTTAGCAACAAGATTTTCATTTTGCATGTCTTGAGTGTAAGAATACACATCATAACCATAAACAATTTATCAAAACCCTAGCTTCCCATTCAACCCTTCTCTTTTTAATTTTCAACTTGAAAATTAAACCAATCTAGATGCTTGATTAAGTTGATTACAACAACCTTTAACAAGGTAACACTTGGAGTAAGATTATATCTCAAAAATGTAGATCTATCTTGCAAAAATCTTAGCCTCCAACAATGTTTTCATACTCCAAGATCCATGCTTGATTGATCCAAGAATGATGGATAGGGTTAAATGATGAATTTATGTGACTTTGTGATGATTTTTGAGGCAAAAATGAAGGATTCTGGAGTGAAAAGGAGGTGGGGAAATTTGGGTGCTGCTCAAGGGAGGGCTCGGCTGCAGCTTGGGAGTGGGGAAAAGGGTATGATGTGCATGCAAAATTCCAAGAAAACCCCTCCAAATACACAAGTCAACACCCCATGCCTTCATGTTTAATCCTTCCTTTATTCTATTCTTTTTTTCCCATCATCTTGAAACTTGAAGTGGAAAAGTTTTGGGGGCAGCTTAGGGCTGTTTCGGCCAGGAAAAAGAGAGAGGAAAGAGAGTGTGGTGGTGTGGGTAAGTGTGTGGAATTGTCAAAGTCAAACCAATACCCATACCTCATTTAACAATTTCATTTCATTTCCTTTGTTTTCTTTTCTTTTCTTCTCAAAACATCAAGTGTGGAAAAAAAGGGAGTGGGGGCGGCTTGGGCTTCTGATTTGGGGAGAGGAGAGAGGGTGTGGGTGAGTGTGGGTGATAGAAAAATGATAAATGTTATACCCTAATATCTATTTACACTAATTTCACCAAAAAAACCCTTTTTCTTCGATATTTTCTAAACCGTTTTGGCAAACGATTTCATTTCAGAAAAAATATTTTGCATGCCAGTTTAGTGTGTCATGAATTATAAAATTTGTATCAACCCATTCCAATTTGTAATTTTCCCTAATTAAATGTATTAGTGACGGCTTAAAATAATATTAAAATAATTAATTTTGGAAAAAATTTCAGAAATTTAGAAATTTTACCAGGGGCTCAATAAACACAAATTACTAGCCATTACATAGCTAGAATATGTATATTTAATTTTATATTAAAGATATTTACATTTTGACTTTTTACGGAAAATCCCCTTATTTTACCGATTTTCCGAAATTTCACCGAAACGATTTTCAAAACGTTACAATACTCTTATTAATCGTAAGGATCTCACAAGAGTGCTTTCTCCTTATAAGTCGAGAGGACTTACAAGTGTCGTTCGCCATTTGAAGATATCCCTCGTCAGTGGTGGGACTCTGTTGGGGAAACGTTTATTTGTGCCCGTGGATTGTATACAAGGGTCGGTATTGGACCACCTGTAGGGCAATCTGGGGAATGTGATGGCTTAAGAACAGGTTCAGATCCTTGTAGCTTAAGGCTTTTGAATCCTATAAGCCGTGTGGGTCTCATAAGAGGGTTCTCCTTACGAGTCGTGAGGATCTCGTAAGTGTAATTTCTCCTTAGGAATCGTGGGGATCTCTAAGTGTGTCTCTCCTTTGTGAGTCGTAAGGATCTCACGCAGGTAGTTTGCTCTTTACAAGGTCGAGAGGACCTCGCAAGTGTCTTTTAACGAGATTGCGCCCTTCGGGTTTTCGCAAACTCGCCGGTAGCCCTGCTGTTTTTACTCACGGAGCCCTTTCGGGTTTTCATCCGTGCCCATTTTGCTTGTGGACATACCGTTTTTTTTTAACGGGGCATTCCACTAGATTGTGGGACTTGTTTGTAGGCCCCTTAATATTATTCTTGTCATTAGAAAACTATATCCCTATATACAGGCTTCTATTTGATACAAACCCTAACCCTAATCAATTCCCTCATCCACCTTCTAAAAGTTTCGGCCATCCCCTTCTCTCTTTTAGCTGAAATTTATTAGGAGAAATAAATTAAAAATTTGATTTTTAATTTCTCTTCTTTAATTATAATCCTCTCTAATTAATTAGTTAAATAATTAGATCAGCTAACTAATTAATTAGAGTTCATTGATCTTGGAGATTCGTGAGGAGGTAAGTGTAATCAAATCGTCTTGATTGAATAGTAATCGCTAGCACAACGAACGAAACGTAAATCCGAATTTGTGCATGGGTATTATCTTTTCGAATCAATTAAGGGTTAATTGATTTCATTAATAATTAACCTAATTAATAAACCCTAATTTGTGTTAATGGAAAAAATTTAATTTTTCTTTCTGCTGCGTTTACACCAATTTTCACCAACAGCAGTAACATTCATAATGGCATCATCATCATAACTATCGAGAGATTTAGTAGAGAAAGTAGAACGTTTCGTACCTAATTTTTGCTTAGCATTCTTGAATGAGAAAGCAAATCAAATAATAAAGAACAATGTTTAGTAAAAGCAGCAGAAGTAATCAGTTTACTCTTGGGGGTCTTCTTCTTATGGGGAGGTGATTTGAATCCAGGAAGAATCATAGGATCTTTATCCAAGTCTAACTCATTCGAATAAGAACTTTGCACGACTGCATTATCTAGATTAACGGGCTTAGATACCATATCTTTTTGAATTATTTAAGTTAAAGATTTATACAAGTCTTCTGTTTTGGACTTATCAGAGTCATTCGCAGCTTTCATTTTGACTGGTTGAGTATCAATTATTTTTTGTAACATAGAAGGCTTTGAATCTTTGTGATAAACCGAAAACAAAAAAATATTTTCATTTTTGAAAATTTAATGATTTTTTTGTGCTATACCAAACAAAATATTGGAAAACCGAAGAAAACAAAAAAGCATGAGTATTTTTAAAACTTCATTATATTCATTGTAGCATGCAAAATGTTGAAAATTTGAAGAAAACAAAATAAATATAGTATTTTTTATATTTCTTGAATCTTATGTGCAATAACAAATAAAATATTGAAAAAACTGAAAATTTTGGGATAGTATAACAATCTGTGTATGTTATAATAAGAAAAATATTGAAAATGGAAATAAAGCAAAAAAATTGATATTTTTTAAAAGTTCGTAATATGTGTGTTATAGCAAACAAAGTATTTAAAAATGAATAAAATAGAAAATAATAAGATTTTTTAAGATTTCATGTGCTATATGCCAAATATTGAAAATTTTGAAGAAAACAAAAGAAATTGAATTTTTAAAATTTCACGATTTTCATGTATTTGAAAAGTTTGTAATATTTGTGTGCTATATCAAACAAAATATTGAAAAATTTATAAAATAGAAAATATCAAGTTTTTTCAAGATTTCGCGATTTTCGTGTGTATACAAAATATTGAAAATTTGAGAATTTTTTTTTTTTGGGATTTTTGAAAATATCATGATTTTCATATGACATGCAAAATATTGAAAAATCAAAAAGCACAAATTTTTTTGATATTTTTGAAACTTTCACGATTTTAATGTGCTATGCAAAATATGAAAAATTAAAGAAAATTGAAACTTTTATGATTTTTGAAATTTTCGCAAACAAAAACCGAAACAAACAAATATTTTATTTTTGAAAATTCAATGCTTGTGCTATAACAAACATAATATTGGAAAACTGAAGAAAACAAAAATCTTTAGATTTTTAAAACTCTGTCATGGTCGTGTTTAGCGTGCAAAATATTAAATTTGAAAAAAAACAAGAAAAACTTTAGTATTTTTTTTATAATTCTTAATTCTTATGGTAATAACAAGCAAAATAGTGAAAAACCGAAGTGAAAAGAAAATTTTTAAATTTTTAAATATGCAAATTTAATGCTTTATATATGAGGAAACGAGGTTTGCATGGACCTTACAGGTCCAAACTGCAATAGCCTCTCACATGGGTCAGTGGGGTCTGCTGGTTATTTTGCAGTTAGGCCTTTGGTTCCACTGGCTCATATAAGAGGTCACTACAATTTTGGGCCTGCAGGTCCCATTTTTCCTTTATATTTTACTATCAAAATAAGAAAAACCAAAGAAAACATAAAACTTGATATTTTTTATGGTTTTTCTGTAGTATATAGCAATATAATATTGTAAAACCGAAGAAACAATTTTTTAAAGCTATAAGGAACATAAAAGTTGATTCGGAATTTCTTTCATTCCAATATTGAGGAAGAAAAAAAATTAATATTTTTGAATGGTTCGTAACATTTGTGTGCTATATAATATGCCAAATATTGAAAATTTGAAGAAAAAATACAGAAAATTTAAAGTAAACAACAAAAAATTGAGAAAGAAAACAAAATATTGAAAAAATAACTAAAATAGAAAATATTGAGATTTTTTAAGATTTCGCGATTTTCGTGTGCTATATAATATGCCAAATATTAAAAATTTGAAGAAAACGGAAAATTTTGGAATTTATGAAAGGCTCACGATTTTCGTGTGACGTACAAAATATTGAAAATTTGAAGAAAACATTTTTTTGGACTTTTGAAGATATGATTTTCATGTGGTATATAACAAACAAAATATTGAAAAACCGAAGAGAACAGAAAATTTTGATATTTTTAAAACTTTCGCTATTTTTATATATACTATGCAAAATATTGAAAAATCAAAGAAAATTGGAATTTTAAAGATTTTTTAAAATGTCTCGATTTTCATGTATTATAGCAAACAAAAATCTTAGAAAAACTGAAACAATTTTTTTTTTGTGAAAATTTAATGATTTTCTTGCGTTGTATTGCACACAAAATAATGGAAAACCGAAGAAAGCAAAAAATATTAAGATTTTTAAAACTTCTTCGTATTCGTGTGTAGCGTGCAAAATATTAAAAATTTAAAGAAAACGAAAATTTTTAATATTGCAGCTTTCATGCTCCATATGGCAAGCAAAATAACAAAAAAATAAAAGAAACAGCAACTTGATATTTTTTATGTTTTTCATGTGGTATACAACACATAAAATAACGTAAAACGAAGAAAACAAATTTGATTTGAGATTTATTATAATATAATGGTTTGCATGTGCTATAGAAGTAAAATATTGAAAAATGAAATAGGACAAAATTTTTGATATTTTTGAAATGTTCTTAATATTTGTGTGTTATATATTAAAAAAGAAAATATTGAGATTTTTTAAGATTTCGCGATTATCGTGTGTTACATAGCATGCCAAATATTAAAAATTTAAAGAAAACATAAAACATTTGAATTTTTAAAAATTCACAATTTTCATGTGTTATATTATATAGAATACAAAATATAAAAAATGTGAAGAAAAAAACCTATTTGGGTTTTTTTTAAATATCATGATTTTCATGTGGAATAACAAGCGAAATAATGAAAAATCGAAGAGCACAGAAAATTTTGATATTCTTGAAACTTTCCCGATTTTCATGCTATGCAAAATATTGAAAAATCGAAGAAAAACCGAAACAAAAAATAAATATTTTTTAAACTTAATGATTTTCTTATGCTAAACAAAATATTGAATAACCGAAAAGAACAAAAATCTTGAAATTTTCAAAACTGTGTCATATTCATGTTTAATATGCAAAATGTTGAAAATTTGAAGAAAACAAAATGAATTTAGTAAATATTTTATATTTCTTGAATTTCGTGTGCAATAATAATCAAAAGATTAAAAGACCGAAGGAAAAAGAAAATTTTGGGAATTTTTAAATTTTGCAATTTTCATGCTCTATATACTATATAGTAAGCAAATTAACAAGTATATATAGTAAGCAAATTAACAAAAATCTGAAGAAAACACGATATTTTTGATGATTTTCATGTGGTTATAGCATATAAAATATTGTACAACGAAAGAAGATAATTTTTTAGATTTATTATAATAAAACTATTTGTGTATGTCATGAGAAGCAAAATATTGAAAAATGAAACAAAGCAAGAACTTTTTATATTTTGGAGAAGTTCAGAATATTTATATGTAGCAAACAAAATATTGAAAAAAGAATGAATAAAACAGAAAATATTAAGATATTTTAAGATTTTACTATTTTCGTATACTATATAGCATGCAAATATTGAAAATTTGAAAAATAAAATAAAAATTGAAATTTTAAAAATGCACGATTTTCATGTTTTATAACAAACAAAAATTGAAGAAAAACTGAAACAAAAAAATATTTTATTTTTTGAAAATTTAATGATTTTGTTGTGTTAAAACGAATAAATTACTAAAAACCCGAAGAAAACAAAAATCTTGAAATTTTTTACAACTTCATCATATTCATGTGTATCATGCAAAATGTTGAAAATTTGATAAAAAACAATAAAAAAAAAATTAGTATTTTTTATATTTCTTGATTCTCTTATGCAATAACAAACAAAATATTGAAAAACCAAAGAAAAAGAAAATTTTGAAATTTGTAAAAATTCCTTGATTTTCATTTGCTAGCAAGGAAAATACTAGAAATTTTAAAATATTTGCAAATTAATATTTCGTATATTTTGCATATGAAGTTGATAAATATGAAATATTACAACTTATAACAATAAATATTCAAATTAATATGATTTTTTTTTTTTACTTTGTACGTCATACCAATGCATTGCTTGAGGACCCTTTCTAGCCAAAAGCTCAAGACAACTATTATATCACAAATATCAAAATTAAGAACTGTCAACAAAGTAAAACATAAATATATCTTGTGGGGAAAAAATGGAGGAATCCATCTTTGAATCAGGATTCAAACCTCAGGGTAACAAATGAAAGGCAAACAGAAAATGGATGACCAAGGAAGCTTTAATGTTGTGGGATCAACTACACGTATTTACTGAGTACGTATTTTCCTTTTCCTCTTCCTTTTGCTCCCTGCAAAGATTACTCTTCTTCGTCTTCACCATGATGACAATAGAAGTGTGTTCAAACTCATCATGTTTTTCTTTAAAGGATTCTAACTCCTGAAGTACGACTATTCCTCCGAGAACGAGAAACTTGAATTGCTTTCAACCTTGTTCCTCTTTTGCATTTGACAGTAATCCAGGATAAAAAATGCTTTGCAACTAAAATTATTGGTTACAACATCGACTAAAAAAAATAAAATCTTATAACACCATCATTCCATCTTCTGAAATTTGGCAAGGCTAACAAATTTGCGCATTAATGGCATAAATCCCTAGCTTAAGAAATTTCTTTTGGAACATTATTTACAAAGTACCATACTACAGCAGAATTGCTTGCCGTAAAAAGGGGGGCTATGCAATAAAAGCAGAAACATTGTAAGATTAGAAAAAAAAACTAACAGATATAATCTTCGAGAACTGATTCAAATTTGCAATCGGAATATTTTGAATCTAAAGCTTTCTTGGTTCTGCACCTAGCAATGCAAAATTTGCAGGTATGCATATACAGGGAAAAGGCATCTCTAGAAAAATTCTCTATGATAAGTAGATAGTTGCATAAAAAGCAATAAATGTAGTGTTGGATTCAAAATGAGGGCTTGTGTTCCAAATTCCGGTGCAGCAAACACGTTCTTGATCCATACAACCGGACAGTTATATTCCCAACTAACATTTGTCAATTTCAGTTTTGATTATGTTAATCTTATTGTTAGTTTAATTGGTTATGCCATGGTTATGAGATAACCATGGTTAAATGAGATGAGTCATTGTCCAAAATACCTTCATCTTCCTTCTTTCTCAATCATGGGTTTAAACTTGCCAAAACCCCAAAAAAAATCACCCACTAAACCCCCCCCCCCCCCCCCCCTCTGTCTACACACACACAGAGAGAGAGAACAAATACAACCAAATTTATCCAATCTTGTTCTATCAATTCTTCACAATGACAAGATAATTTGGAACAATTTTTATTGTTTTGTAGGCAAAGTATCTTTTTTATTTACTGCATGTGTGTTTGAGCCTTTTGCCAGATCAATGGAAGTCATTGTTAGCAAAGACCGTGAAAGCTGTATTGTTGGAGAATTTGATCAAACACTTGGGGGTCATACATTAATTTGGAAGATAGGTCCAAAATTATAGCCGGGCTCAAGCCATCAACCTCAACGACCTTGAGGCCCACTTGATTGCGCTGCGGGATTTTTGTGGCGAGACCACAAGCGGGTGACACTGCCGAATATTGTTATTCTTGCAAGTTGAGAAGAGAAGAGGGAAGCTATTGGGTTTTAAAGAGAGGATATAACATTGGAGGGGTAAGATAGTCATTTTGCCTTCCCTAAGGGAAAAGTCAAACGCAGTTAGCACTCATGTTAACTAGAGGGTTGTATTTAGTTAGGTTAGACGTTTTAATGGTTGTTTTTAAAAATATTGTTTTTTATGGTTATTTTTTAAAGTACGATATTTTTAGTGGTTGTATATAAAAAAAACCCTAAAATTTTACTATACATTATTGTCTTCTTTTATCCCTCCAAATTTCATATCTAGAGGATGATCGGCATCTCAACATATTTCTAATGATCCTTTAGGCGTATTAAGGTGCAGAAAGACCTCATTCTTTCATACTTTGAGTCCAAGCAGCATGGTTTTGGATATGGATACGGGACACAATACGAGTCTGATTCACGGATTCACAATTTTCCTAACATCTAAGGTACGATTTGTTAGGATATATTGATTTTTTGTTGTTTAAATACATATACATAATAACAAAAAAATAATAATCACAGTTTTAGCGAATCTTAACAAAGATTACAAAAGTACTGATGAATAGATTGTTGATATCTTAGCCATTACTACATGTTCAATGCATCTAGAATGTAATATAAATAATAGGAGGTGCCTCTTCACAAGTTTTTCTGGCGAATGGAGAAGAATCCACGTTGGATACATATCCAATACACGGTCGCCTTGATAACGAATCCGTGCAACATAGCTTTTAGTGTTATTAATGTATAATAAAAAGAACCAACTCCTAACCTTTACGTATGCACAAAATCAATCAATAGCAAATGATCTGCCATATAAGTTTTAGCCCATAAGCTAGGAGTCGTTTTATTCATATTCAAATTTCTCTTTCTTTTGCTATTCCCAGCTTATCATGAGAAATATAACCAACTGAGAGCAATTGCAGACAATGTAAACAAATGAAATATATATGACAGAGTTCGGTATATTTCTGAGGGCTCTATCGTTCAAAACTAAAAGGATTTTCTTACAGCAGCAAAAAGTACAAAGAATATTGGAGATATAAGAAAAAGGATATATGGAAGAGCTTGTGAAAGTACTCCTTCACCTGGTTCCTCCTCAGTAGGACTGTAGCTGGTTTTATTTTCCACAAATGCCTCAAAATAGTCCTCATAGCCTGTCATTCCGGAGAAAGATGAACTTGTGACCTTCATCATTTCCATAGCCTGAAGAAACAATGTATTCTCGTTTTCATTAATTTACAGAAAATCTTAATTATCTTCTCTTATTGTTAATTTAAGAGCAGAACTTGATCGTAAGGCAAGTATGATTCAAGTTACCTGAAAACTAAACACAAATTGTCTTGCTCTCTTGCTCACTTGGGCATTTGGATGAGATTGAAGCTTCTCATACATGGCCCGTGCCTCATTTGACCTGCCAACATGTTTAATCGATCTTCAACTCACATAAAGGAAAAAAAATATATTGATATTCAAGAACATTGGTCAAAAAATCGTCATGGCCGCAGATTGAAAGGATCCACATTTGCAGTGTTCGCTAACTCTGATGTATAATAATTCTAACGAACATGAGATTTAAACATAACTAGCCATTTCAAAGATGAATCTTCTTAAAACTTTCATTCTGAACCACATTTAGGCCATCAAGCGAGAATAGGACTAAAGTATATGCTCTCCAGGGGAATTTTTGAGCTGCAAAAACAAAATTACTATGCTGAACTCAAAGGCAAAGTAGCCAAAATGTCTTCTTTAGTTGCCGGCATTTTCATCCCGCTAAATTTTTAGAACTTGATATACTCTATCACAAGCATCAGCAACCACGACTCACACTGTAAATATTGGCTTTCGTCCTGGATGTTGTGTATACACTGTTCAAGCAACCAATATGCGATGCAGCATCAAGTTCCACTATCTATCTGCTAAATAAACTCATGTAGAACAACTTTTCCGGTTAGTAGTCGATTCTAAATGGAAGATGTTTGTACACCTTGAAAGCCATTTCAAACTTGCACAGCATTTGTGAATTTGGATTTATATCTACCTATTCGTGTTTATGTATTGGTTACTAGTTTGAGTTTGATAAGGACTAGAATTTGTTCTTTATCTTTAGTCACAAGTTATCATACATAAGGAATTTGAGCAATTGATTAAGACTCTGTTTCAGTGCAGTGTCTACAAATAAGGCTACTTCTATTTAAGATGTTGTTCTACTGAAGAATAAACTTGTTTTTAGAGAATTGAGATTTGGACATTGAGCATGGAGAAATTTCACGCAACACAACATCAGTCCAGAACTACCTACAAAATTTCCAGGTATAATTGCACAAAGCATCATCAATCACTTATACTTGCTGCTGTCGAGCACATTTTGTTGCTACTTGGATCTCTACTTTTCCCTCCACAGATAATGGCAATCGTGAACATAGGGTTTTAGAAAGGGTTTGGAGGCAATAAGATATTGATTATGTGATTAATGGATTTGAATATAATATTGAATCTACCGCAGGTTAAGTTGAGTTATTTTAACGAAGTTAAAATTCACTTCTTATATCATCCAACGAGACCAATGCAACTTCAAGGCATAGTAAAGAGAGTATACAGTATAATAGGTTTAGGTTATCATCTAGACATCTACAGCATGTCACAGCTTCCTACAATTTTAAAACCCAATCCTTGAGGTTTTCCTGAAATAGCTTGATATCAGCTTTACTTGCAAAAATAGTTTTCATCCAATATTATCCTATACACGAAAGTCAACAATCATGACAAATGCTATGACCGTGTTTAATAGTTACACTAATGATACCTTCTAAGTGAATCTAGACAAATAGACCATTGCAAAGCAGCCAATCCGTGCAGTTCACTCTGCATATCAACAAGTAATCACTAACCAATGTTACAGGGTATGAAAATGTAAGTGACAAAAACACAATTCCACAATATTTAATTTCCAGAGGCTTAGGAAGCGAGGTTTATTTCTCCAATCAAACTATCAAATATCAGGGAGCACAGCCTTGAAAGCCTCATTTATATACTGGAGATAACTGAGAGACATTACTTATAGGAAAGATAGAGGAAAATGAACTGAAAAGTTGCAGGAATCGAGCTGTTATTTCTAAAAAAGTAAATCATTGTGCCCTGAATAGATAAGACGCAGTTATCAAATTGATAGGATATTTTAAAATGTGTTGGAGGCAAAATAAGTTTGATTAAAGTAAAACACAGATATCATGGGGTGTGATTCGGCGTCGTTTATTTTGAATTAGAGTAAAATTGTATTTCATAAACTTTAACGCTTGGTTGATAGGATATTTTAGAAAACTGTTTAATTCAAAATACAACTTCTCATGCTTAAACATTTATAGATTTCTAACCAAAGTTGTTATCAAGAAAATATCAAGTAATAATCTACAGGCCATATTACCTGAAAGACCACATCCTTCATTACTTTTTCATAATAAGGCAATGCTTCTCGCAGTTTTCCAAGATCCATCAAGTCATCACCTTCTTTCAGTGCCTAAATATGCAAACATAAAGAAGTTATCCTGGATTTTATTTTCATATGGTGATTTTATATGTCAACTAAAGTACATACTACATAGCAGAAATAAGGTTTGCTTATTACTTATAAAACCACTCTAAATTACGATGATCGCTTATACGGCACTGTTCCCTGGGTTCATGCAATGCAAATATTTTCATGTTAACATTAAGGAAGATGTCAGAATCACATATACGATGATGAGTCGCGTTACTACACTAGTTGGAAGCAATGTTGGAAAAAAATGGAATATTCAGCCGAATATTCGGATTCGGTGGCAAAACGAACAAGCACTGCAATATTCAGTCAAATATGTGGTCAAACCGAATACTCGCCGCATAAACCGTATATTCGGGTGAGTATCGCGAATATTCGGCTGAATTGGCCCATTATGCCTCAAACAAAAAAACCCACAACTAAAAATATGGTATCCACAACTTAATTAAAAAACAAGTTGGAACCACTCTTATTATTTCACATTCTCTGCTTTCTCAACCGAGACTCAAACCCATAATCTTGTGATTTAGTTGGAAGCCTTACCATTAGACCACGGGTATATTAGTTTTCTATATCTTTATATTTTTTTTGAATTTTTTATATGTAATATATATGAAAATATTGATGGCCGCATAATTTGAATAAACCGAATATTCACCGAATAAACCAAATACTCACTGAATAAACCGAATATTCTTTATTCGTCAGCCAACCGAACAAACTCCGAATCCGTTTTTTACAACATTGGTTGGAAGCCTTAATATTCCCACAAATTCATTACTGAAACTTTATCAATAATTTTTTCAAAAAAAGGGAAACACTTCACATAAGGATATCGGTAGCAATATCTCTTCCTTGTGCTTAAATGCAACTCTTTTAACTGGCAGACCCAAGCCTGGACCACTGAGGGCCATGCTAGGTTGCCACCAGATCTATACAAATGGATCCATACAAAGTACACAGAGCACCCGAAGTAAAACACTATTGGTTCAAATCCCACGGTAAACATAATAAAGCAAATGTTTCCCCCTAAATGACTTGTCTTTAACATAAGTGACGGTGTTAGATGTAATAAAGCAATTGATGACTCATTATTCACTGCCTAAACCTTTAGGAATTAGAACAAGTGATTTAACAAATGCCATATTACAGATGTTTGCTAATGCTAAATGATAACTTTTCTTTACATCGTAGAAGAAATCCAGTCATTTTCTAGATTAATATGCAAATCTTGGGGTAGAGTCGGTAGACCTTCTGCATCGACTAAAGTGCAACACTTCAAAGTATTGTTGTCATAATCTGAGTCATTTTCTGCCTTGAGAGCTAATGTTCAATCGATGTGAGTATGGGCTCCCTCTATTGCCCCCGACGAGGCCTGCTTCTTCCTAATTAGTATAATCAGTTGGTTTCTTGCGGTGAATCATCTGTCTTCATATGTTGCAACTTTGGGGGTAAAATTGATGATCTCTTTGGCTCCATAAAGGTCATGATCTTCCATGGACACATTCAAGATTTGCATCAGAAAATGTCGAGACATCAGACCCTGTTTTATAACTAATATTTTTTAAGATTTGCTAGAAAAATGATGTTCCTTCTTTTTCATTACATCAGACATAGTTTATAAAAAAAATATTTAAGGGGTACGATATCTTCCTTAACAATAGGTAATTGCACCAATATGTAGTCAAAAGGAACCAGGCCTTAGATTGTCTTTTCGATATGGAGTTGAAAAAATTTAAACACTTAATAAGAATATGCAAGCCCAAGTAGGACATGGTAGAACATGTCCTTGCGAAAGAGAAAATAAATTTTGGACAAAATAAGAAAGAAAATCCAATTAGCTTGATCATTATTCTAGTATATATAAGATCTAAATAATCATCTATTAAACAATTAATGAACAAGAAGACTGCAAACGTGTTTTGTTCGACATGGTACCTTCTCGCATTCAGCCCTTATTTTTGGGTTAATAGTTATGCCCATCTTTCTTTTATATGCTGCAATTAATTCTCTACTACGCTTTTGCTTTGCTTCTTTATCTTCAACAGTTTCAAGCACTTCACCAGGCTGAATAGTTCGTCCACCACCAAACTGGACATGGAAAAATAAAGATAACTAAAGATACACATGTAATAAAATAAATTAGGTACAACAAAATCTTGATAACTTGAATGGTAAAACACAGGAGCGAAAAATTTAAGAGAATGGTTTCCAAGAGATACAAGATCCATATCTCAAAAATATGAAACGATATTATACCGTCTTAGAGATATTGCCTGGCCTTGGGAAGACTCCCCATGTAGAAACCCTAGGCTTGTACAAGTCCGCGTTGCCAGCATCTAAGGTTGAACTCTTCATTTCTGGTGTTGTGGACTCAAACTTGCTGGCATCCCCCACAATAATCTCCACTTCAGGAATTTCTCCATCCAAAAGGGGTTCCATAATTGGAGTTAATCCAGGTGGCAAACCTCTATATTTCTTTTTGTCAGAAAATTCGAACCCAACAAAATCAATGCTTGAAATGCTTGGCCCTTCCTTCTTATTTACCTTGCTTGTTAGTACACCGCCCTTTCTGTTTGTGACATTCATATCCTCTGGAACAAGGATGTCAACGATTAGAAACTATTTTTCACAATGCAAGGATTAGACAAAATGCGATGCAGATGTCCTATGTTGGGTTTGCTAATTACTTAACGTCTTCTTTTCAATAGATAACTAAGATAAGCTTGCAAGCAAAACAAACTTTAATAGTCATAATTTAGATGCACATATTTCTTGATCATAAGATGGTCTTTTCAAACAAATTAAATTAGTTACTGGATTAACGTACTAATAAGAGTATACAATACATATTAGATTCTTAACGTGTCAAGACACCCAAGACGCTTGACTTCTAGTACACGTCAAGAAAATAATATACACTCCAATAACAATATCGACTCTTGATATGATACTATGTGGACGATCTAACATACTTAAACTATCAATAATTAACTAACAGAGGATGGTTATATATGATGTTAGTGTGAAGAGAAAAGTATATTGAATGTGCCTTATGATGAAAGGAACTTGGGATACTGTCCAAGTTTGTAAGATGAAGGGATTTAATGATGTTTGAAAATCAACCGACGCATCAAGATCTATATGATTCCAATCTAACTGGGGAAAAATCCTCCCAAAGTCATAATGTGGTTCATCTACATGAAAAGGTGCAAGCCCTGGGTTTTATTATCTATTTCGACATAAGCTAATCTATAAATGCAATGGCGGCTTCAAACATGACAAAAATATTATTTTTTGAATAAACCTTCTTTATTTATGTTGAATGAAATTGTATAAGGGTTTGGGTAATGGGCCGGAAGAATTGAAAATAGAAGTATTTGTCATGCATAGTAGCTTCAAAAGTCAGCAAATAAGGAATTCTACTGTTCATCTTGGGATATAGAATCTACTTAAACAAATGAGTAGCTCAATTTATTGCAATAAACTGCTCTAGCTATACCAACAAGTGATTCAAATTAAAAGGAGACATAAGGATATGAACAGTGCATATAATGGCGAAACATCAATGTAAGTCTTCCCTTCTAGGTTTCTTATAGGGCACCGATTATGAAGGACAAGTATTATAAGTTCCACCCTTATCCTCATCTTTTTTATGTCTTTGTACTGGCAATCTGTCATAACATCTTGTCAAATCTTTCACAAGACATTTTGTTTGTATTTTTCTTTTTTTGGAAATCAACACCCTTTGGTACCAAGTTTGCCAAGCCCGGTTGGTGACATTTTGTTTGTAGTTGACCCGGAAAATGTTTGCCGGTGATGGGAGACAGCATAATGTAATTTGATACTCGGCAATACTTCTTCGTTATTTAGTATCATCGAATTTCCTTTGTTAAAAGATGAAATTCCGGAGAGTGTTTTCTATCTAAACTATCAATGTATGATACATTATGAGTTTAAAATGGGTATTAAGATCATGAAAACAGAGTCATAATATAGTCATCGGCATAAATTTTATTAAGTTCAGTTTTGTGTCCAAGATATGAACTTCATGAATATAAATCAACCAAAAAATGGAGTTCTTCAATTTTCCCACATCACGATTTACCTTTTACAATTCCATATCATATTCACAACAATGTTGATACTTATTTCCATCATTTGCCCAAAAACTAAATCGTAAAAAACCATTAAAAATACTCAAATCAGTGACTACTTGAAAAGAAATTTGCAAATGAAACCCAATGACAATATCTAACAGTTGCCAACATCTTGGGATCAATGCCTACGGTTCGTGCTCAACCAAAAAAATTGTAAGAATTACCCAAAATTGGTGTTTTTTTCCCCATTGTCTCAGGTTTCGCTCCTTTGTTCTTCTTGTACTCTCTGGCTTTCACCATGGCGAGCTTCACAGGATCCATGGCCTCAGGGGCCGTTTCATCTCCGTCAACTACTTCGCTCTTCGACTTCTTGTAAGCCTCCTCCTTCGCTAGCGCGAGCTTCACTGGATCTGATGAGGGTTCGAGATCTTCGTTGTTGCCTGAAGAGGCGAAGATAGGCCTCAAAGATTTGAACTTTTTTGCGAGGGGGTTGGGGAAGAGAGACCATAATGGTGCTGGGATGATGGAAGCCATTCAAATTTTAGCCCTAGGGTTTTTGAGGAGATGAAGATGAAATTTGTGAAAAACCATACATTTTTTCCCCTCCAAATTTTTAGTCTTTTTTCAGTTTAAGCATAAAAAATTTCAGTTTTAGGAAGGTGGAGGCAGAAGAAGGATATTTGGGTCAAGGAGGTGTGTGGAGGCATTTTATTTAGTGTTGAAAGCTTTATGTCCGTTGGATTTTCATCCAGCGGCTCACAAAAAACCACAGGTTTAATTTTTGGATGCGACGTGGGGATGGTGAGCATGTGAGATAGCAGAAAATTTAGAGTTTTCTTTTATATCCATCCCCCTTGAAACTTACCTAATTGTAAAAAAGCTCTAAAAATTCACAATTGTAAAACCCCCTCTGAAACTTTCAACTTAATTTTAAAAAGCCTCTCTGGTGATTCTTGGGTGGCAAATGGACCGGTCGGCCCGACCCGGCTGCCACATGGATTTAGCATAAAACTTAAGCCACCTAAACCTTAAACTCATCCGAACCAAAGTGTATACCATAGACATTTTATTATAAACGTTGGTAAACTGGTAAAGTTGCGTATTGTATTCAGTTGGTTCAACAATGCGTGTAACTATATTATAAATCTAAAATATGAAATTTATTATCACTTCTTAAAATTATAAGCTTTACATATATAATTGGAAGAATTCACCACCAGTTTATCATTTTGATTCTACTAGTAACTTATGTAGGCCTAAAATCCAATTAGGTTTCTATTTAGGATCCCAAGACTTGATCTGGTTGATTACCTTCATTTGAGCAATTTTACTTATTAATAAATCCCAACTTAATTCAAACCTTAATAGAAAAAAGTTGTATTCACGTAATTCTGAATCTTTTCTTCCCTCTATTTAATGTGCGTTCCAACCGCCAAATTCCAAAATAAAATCAAAATAAGAAACTCAAAATTATTTACAAAATATTTGGTGTAAATCGGAATGATCTACTGCGATTATACTAAAAAATGACAATAGAAGAGATGATAACAATGATTAAATGAAGTAATACAAGAGTAAACAAATTACATGTAAATGAAGGAAAGGGAGTAATGGGATTATTTATCCACTATTTGCCCAAATACTTTCAATCCCAAGCTCAAATCTAAATCAAGTTCCTCTACATGATTTGATTGTGATGTTGTAGGATCATCAAGCATCACACCTGCAGCAACAGATTTACTTTCACCGCCTACGTTGCTGCTCACGACATCGCCCGCTCGTTGTCTTCTCAAAGCTGATTCCCGTCTCAGTACCTCGAAAAACAACACGTGAATCAACTCGAATATCACCAAACCAATCAGTGTGTCCGCAATGCACGACCCACACAAGCTAACAATCTCATCTAGGCTTCGATTTGGATTCAAATTATTAATTTTGTGGTTTGATGACTCGTGCTTTTCCTTTTCGATTGCGTGCTCAAGCCTGAACTTCTTGTTGCAACGATTGCAAGGAATCGCCGAGGAAGAACCATGGCGTGTTGAATCCATGTTAGTCTCATTTCGGTGTTGGTCTCGATTCGAATTGTTAGCTTTGTCATTTGATAACTCGCTGGCGTGGCCCACAAAAATCAATGCTTGAACTGCTTGGCCCGCCCTTCTTATCTGCCTTGTTTGTTAGTAAACCATCCTTTCTCTTTGTTACATTCATATCCTCTGCAACAAGGATGTAAAATGATCATACACTATATCTCAAAATGCAGGGATTAGATAAAAGCAAACGTGATGCGGATGACATCTATGTCGGGATCTCTAATCAATAAAAGACTTCTTGATGTGTCTGACACCCACAATACTTCACTTCTACTAGTAATGAGAAAGGCGATCTTGGTTTGATATTTTTTCGGAGTACCTATTGTTTTCTTGTAGTGTACTGGTATTTTATTCGCAAGTTCGATCCCTGAAGGGAGTTGATTTTAAAAAAAATAAAAAAATAGTACACTACAAGAAAACAATAGACACTCCAACAAAATAGCAAAACCAAGAGTGTATCGACTTTCTCATTACAATATCAACTCTTTGATATGAAGCTATGTGGTGCAATCTAACAGCATACGTAAACTATCGATAGTTAACTAACAGGTGATGGTTATATATGATGTTAGTGTATGGTGGAAGGGAGACAAAGTCATGAACATGGAATACTCTTACGGCATGTGCGGAGAGAAAGTTTATACAATGTTGCGATGCGATAAAGGAATCCGGGATACCATTTTGTCTGAGTTTGCAAGATGAAGTATAAGATTTAATGATGATTGAGAATCAACCAGCGCATCGTGATCTCATCTATAGGATTCCAATCTAACAAAGAACTAGAAATCCTCCCAAAGTCATAATTTGGAACATGTACATGGAAAAGTGCAAGCCCTAATCTTTACCATCTATTTTGATATGAACTAATCTACAACTGCGATGGCGGATTCAAACATGACAAAAACAAAATTTATGAATAAAGTTCTTCTATTTATGTTAAATGAAATTGTATAAGGCTTTGGGTAAAAGGATAGAAGAATCGAATATCCTAGTATTTGTCAGGCATGGCTTCAAAAGTCAGCACATAAGGAATTCTTCTTTTAATCTTGGGACATAGAATCTATTTAAACCTATGAGTAACTCAAATTAAAAATAGACATAAGATCCTAGATCCCACCCTTATCCTCTTTTTTATTCGGCGGACGGTCATAAAATCTTGTCAAATCTTTCGTAAGACATTATGTTTGTAGCCGACCCAGATGTGGTTGAGTGACAATTAGGAAGACAACATGACGTAATTCGATGCTCAGCAATATACCTCCCTTATTTAGATTCATCAAATTATCTTATTTATGCAATGAAATCCCAAAAGAGCATTTTCGACCTAAACTATCAGGCCCTGTTTGGATTTGGAGTTAGTAGGATTACTAGAGTTTATTTTTTAAGTAGAGGTACATGGGATGAAAACTATGGTTTGCAAGATCCAAACTCCATTTTGAAATAAACTCTAATTTGTTATAAGAGACGTGTTTTAGGAAAAATGGAGTTTAGAAAACTTAAATCACATTGGAGTTTATATAACTATAGTTATCTCGACTCCAAAATGAATACCAAACAGGGTAAAATTAGCATTTTGGAGTTGAGTTTTGCTAACTTTATGAATCTACAGTTTAGAAAACTCAACTCCATTTCCAAAATGAATGTCAAAGTACATTTTATATTTAAGAACTTGCTATGTGAACTTCAGTTTCCTATCGGAAATATTAGCCTCAAGATTATCATCAAACAATAATGGGAATTTTCTCACAGAATGATTAACCTCATACAATCAAATCAAATTCCAAAACATCTTTACATCAATGTCAATCAATGTCAATGGTTAATTCCATCATTAAGAACCTAATGTTGAAATTGATTGCAAGTCCAAAAGCAAAATCTCAAAGGCCCAAGTTTTAAGCGAAGCACATGCACAGCGTGCGAGGATCAAAGTCTTGGGATCACAAGTTTTGGAGGCGGCTGCGGTTTGCTATTTGAGTTAGATTTGGATAACTAATTAAACATAGTTTTATCTCTAAGCTTATCTCTATTATACAAGGAAATTAATTAATGCCTAGGTCAATTAATTAATACAAATACTAATGGGTGGCTGCGGCTTTTATGTTAAAAGCCAAGAGAGATTGAGAGAAGGTTTTAGAGGGATAAAGAGAGATATTTGTATTGGGTTTTATGTGGGGCTTTGGGTGCATCTCGGGTGGTTTTATGTGGGGCTTTGGGTGCATCTCGGGTAATCCTCACTCCAGTGGAAGCTCTCGTCGCGAAGGCATGATTAGGTGCGAGTTTGCACCGAATCTGGATATATCGTTGTGTACTTGATTGTTGGTGTGCTTTTCTATTTCTTGTAGTGTGTTGCGATAGCCGTCGGATATATTTTTTCGTTGTCTTTGTTTACACGCGATTCTATGATTTTCCACTGGGCCGTACCACTTGTCCGTGCAATCGGCTTGTGTGGTCCTTTCATGGCTCACCGCGCCGTATCAGAGGAGATCAGGATACAAAAAGTGGTATCAGAGCATCAGGCTCGGTGATCTGGATATTTTGGGAAGATGACGACTGTGAACTATAATATAGAGAAGTTTGATGGTCGTAATAACTTAAGTTTATGGAAGTTAAAATATGACCGCGGTTTTGGAACAATAGGACGTTCACAAGATAGTTTTTGTGAGAGATAAGATACCAAAAGGGACCACAGATAAAGAGTTGGAGGCGATAAAAGATAAAACGCACAGTTCGTTGCACCTTTACCTAGAGGACGAGGTATTTTGCGCGATCATGCAAAAGCCTACAACAGCAGCTATTTGGAATAGGCTGGAGTCCCTTTACAATAAGAAGTCTCTCACGAACCATCTATACCTTAAGCTGAGGTTTTACATCTTGAGGATGAGAGAAGGGACTTCCGTTAAAAACCACATCAACGAGCTCAATCAGATTGTGATGGATTTGCGAAATATGAAGGTGAAGATCGACGATGAAGATTAAGCGATAATTTTATTGTGCTCTTTGACCATCGAGTTTCGACAGTTTATTAAATCTATGGACAAGTTACCTTTCGAAGATGTCAAGACTGGTATGCGCAGCGAGGCGTTGAGAGATAAGATGATAGGTGACAGAGGAAGTTCGGGTGACGCGATATTCTCTAGAGGCCGCTTCACCAGTTCCAAGGAGTCGAGAAGCCGAATGAATGGTAAGTGCAAACATTGCAAGGAAAGAGGGCATTGGAAGATGGATTGTCCGAGTCTAAAAAAGAAAGGAAAGCAGATTTCTTCCAATACTGCAATCGCAGAGGAGGATTCAAATCAGGGCGGTGATGGTTCAGTTTTATCGGTATGTGCCGTTGGGTTTTGCCGGCGTCCCGGCCATTAAACCGTGGCCAAATGCGGAACAAAAATTTTCAAAACTTTGGCGCAAACAAAAACCGCGCAAGATCGAACCAAAAACCCTATACTAGCAATATCTAAATTAGGAGTTAGATGGTTATACCGAACGGATCGTGTCCTTCGGTCTTCTACCATTTCCAAGCTCCTTGAGGTGTTGCGGATCAGATTTGGTTGCCGGTCTTCCTCCATCCATGATGATCCATCCGAAGGAAACGGTGCAAGCTCCAGCCTTGCCTAGCGAGGCAACCGACACTCCAAGATTGCTAGTAATGGAGAATGGAGGTGTAGGATTATCTCACTATTGTTTTTCTCTCATCACAAATGCTCAAAGAGCAACCCTAGAAGATGAAGAAGGAGGTGAGGATACATGTGGCATGAGCAACTAAAGAAATGGCTAAATGTTTTTCTCCAAGTGAGAAAATGAAGCAAGTGAAGTAAAAAATGAAATGAGCAAAGGCCATTTCGAAATTGATGGCTGCCTCTCTCTCTCTCAATCATGCACACAATCTCTCTTTTCAATTAACTAATAAACAAAAACAAACCATACCTCTCTACATGCCTTGCATTGTTCATGCCATATCACCCCCTCCACCTCATTTGTAAAACAAATGATTTTCTAAAAAAGAAAATCATACAAAATGAAGTGTCCATCATCTAGAAGTTATTCCGTATAAATACGGAATATAACCCGGTATACGTATCGAAATACATATACGCATATTCGTACAAAAATACGAATAGCCAAGAGAGAAAATGAATAGTGAACATTAATACTAGAATACATATATATAAATACATATATAAATTATTAAATCAAAACCTGATTTAATAATCCGGCTCGGTCCTAAGCCGCTAGTATTATCAACCGTCCGATTAAAATCTGTACAGCCTGTACACATATTTAATCGGACACCTGTATGTACCAACATACGTCACCTACACCATATCGCTTGAACCGTGAAAACCCTCTGCATGGGACTCTAAAAACTCGTCAATACGCTGGCAGTAGGTTTAACCACAAGCACGTCAGCGACACTAGTTGTACGTAACGGCTACCCATGTATTGAGCGAAAGGAAGGCCGGCTAGCAAACTCATCTGTACCCCTACTGAGCCTGACAGTGACAATATCCGTACAGTCCGGTCAGATCGTGTATGAATATCGCATATCGAGTATAGGGGAGTGGATAAAGTCAGACCCCCTAATAACGCGATATTTAGTGTCGGTATGAAGCCTATCACCACCTGAAAAACTACCAATTCTAGATCAGTAATTCTCGACTACCTTGGCCAAAGATTTCTGGTGATGGTCACCCGTGCACTCCGCGACATCAACCTCCAATACCGGGAGAGACGAATCCCCTGACGATCCGCTCACTGCCTCCATGTGGCTCGGGACTATACCCAACTAAAACCTGTTTGCACGACTCTTTTGAGCCGTGGTAGGATAGTAATCAAAGCACAGTGGGAACTCACACGAGACAAATGACGATCTCAAGTCGATAGACTAACCTGTGCACATGTCACCGGGGAACTGCTATATGACAATAGGTATAATACCAACTAGCATGTTCCCGGCGAGTCTGTCCGGTGTACTCATAACCCAATGAGTACCTGTATACATCTTAGGTGAACCAACTAATACAAATGGCTTGTGAGACCGGCCACCGCCCCTCATTGGGGTCTCGATCCATATACACTAGTCTACTCTTGAAGTATCGATGCCCAGTCTCGAAACTCCCATGACTAGGGACGCTTTAAGGATGTGCTTATAGACCACCCAACTCCCACGTATATGATCCTCATCATACTGCTTGTAGTCAAGCATGAATACTATAGGCTCTATCAACATGTAATAGTGATCTATAATGTCACCTAAAACATGTACACGACGATAAAGACAAACCAGATAGTATACTATCATCTCGAGTAAGACTGTTCTACCGGTATAGGTCCTCGCTCAATCATTGCAATCATGTGCTTGCAATCTAATAATTGACTTGAGGATACTAAAACCAACAATCTCCCACTTGCATTTAAGGCTAATTATTGCAGTGTCGCATACTCACAGCCCGTGTGATACCGAACACACAACTTCTCTACTAATCAGTTTCACAAAGCTCGTTTGTAAAACTATTGCGTTCGAGAATAAGCCTCAGTGAGTGGATCCACTCCAATGTTTCTTTCTATGTCTCTCTTTATCTCAAGTTCGCAGAGAAAGCCACCTCCCGAAATGATCAATACCTGTCTTAGAATATGTCTGGATATCTGATAGAACCTAGTTCATAAATGAACTCTAAATCAAGCAAACTTCTTAGACTGTATCGTCCACTGAATTTAATCAGTATCCTGCGCCACGCTTCCCTCAATATCCGCTTGGACCAACTGTCCAAACAACTGCCCCTCGTTAAGAGGGAAAACTTATAACTCTGACAGTCACTATATCATCCAGGTCACTTTGGAAACCTGGAATGATAACCGTCTCCCGAAGGAGGCTGCCATTACCATATCCCTAGAACATCCACTTATGTTCATAAATTGCTTCCGAACGTTTCTCCAGGATTGGATTAATATATAAACTTATTGCAGCTAATGCAAAAACAACATCTGGTGTGGTACTTAACATCTCATGATTAACTCAATTGCCCAAGCAAGTGATATGCCAATCATGCACATCCCCCTCCCCTTTAGTCTGTAAGACACCTTTAGAGAGGATGACTCTATCACCTGCAGGTACACTACCCTGTCAGGAGTCATCCATTCTAAACCATCTTTAGAATAGTGTCAAAGTACCCAGATTGGGAAACTACCCAAATCTAAATCTAAAACAATAGATCTAGTAATCAGAATGCCTGATATAATATCCATATCCTATGTGGAGAAACCACTGTGTGGCAACCAAAGTATAACCAATCGTAGTATAGGAATTTCACTTCCTATAAAGTGTATGTCATCCAAATACCAGGACATCACACCCTACTACCTTCTTACCAGATCCATCTCCTATTTTGAAGAAGTCAAATCTTATGACTGTCACATCAAAAATAGATGATCTATCTCCGCTACACTTGCTTTAGTCTAAAAACAGACATAAACTACTTGTCCACTATACTTCCGCTGCTCCCACTGACTACAACAACCCTCTGGCAGTGTCATATACACGTGCACTTCTAAATCTAGTTTAGAACGACGCTATACTCATCCTCATGCCGGGTCTCATAGTCTAGAACAGCAGTAATGGCAAGTCTGGTAAACAAGAACCTCCATATCACCGTCTTTGAGGATACCGAAGTACCTCTCGGGCGCCTGAGGTTACCCACCATATCTGCGGAGTGGCTAATGGAATGTCAAGCCCAATTGAGGGTCTATTAAATTTTCAGTAATCTTTTGTGGTTCTGAGATCACTTCCAGTTCTACCATACTCCTACTACTGTTTTCTGAAAAAGTCAATTTTATTAAAACTGTGGCGGGTCAAGAACAATATCACTATTGATCTTCCAGATGGTAGAAAGTTAACCCTCGTCATAGCTCGGGATAACCCATAGACTGCCATTACAGAAACGCGCCTGGAGTTATCCAGAGTCTGGTTTTAAGCATAAGCCGGACAACTTCATATACCTTAAGATTGTTAAGATATAAACCATTCTATATACAATATAGAAACAGAGATACTGATTTAATTGGAACCAGATTCAAATCATGCAGCTTTCTCCAGTGCATATCAACCAAATGGAAGAAGGCCGATCAGAATTACTCAACTAGGAGTGCATCCAGATATGAGTAACATGGAAGAGAAGTAAGTTCTCAAAAACCATTACTATCAATTGAATACCAAACACAAATATCTACATTTTCGATCACCTCGAAGAATTCTGATACTTGCAACATATGGTTCTCTACTTTATTCTTGTACCTATGACTTCTCAAAACTTGGATCTTATATTTTTACGAAATACTTGTCTAAAACTGGAGAAATCACAAGTAAACAGAATATAGTACGAGCACCAACCCCTTTGTCCTAATGGACACTGGACAACATACAATACTTTGTATAAGTCTCCTGAGTTGAATAACTCAAACCCTGTGCGTCGTAGGTTGAAAACTGTACTATGGTTAAGAAGAATTACACCGATATTTAATGCTCCTTACCCAATCATCAACTGATATAGGTAAATGTCATAGACATAATTTCAAAATGTTATATCTTACTTTATAAAATAAACGTACAGATATATCAGTTTGAAATTGGTGCATAACAACGGATATTCAAAACCAAATATTTGCCGTCAGGCAAAACCCCAGGTGATTTTCTCAAATATCATCAATTACAACGAATTCCGATATAAAGAGGATATAATCACCTAATTCCCAATATTTTACTCTCACTCATTATCTGTAATACCATACAGATGTGAGAATCAAACCTAGTAAATACATACTCTGGAATAAGAATCTAATTGGGAAATCAGTTTCCATTTAACAACTCACAGTGAAACTGAAACATGAAAATGTTTCGAATGGGTATCCGGGTATTCCTAGTAATGCCTCTTCCACTATCCAGATCCATGACTGTAACCATATATTTCCTTACCATCTCTCCAATCCCTTTATTTGTCTTTGCTTATTACCTTCTGTATACCGTACTTAGGCTAAATGGTTTTCTTCCTTCTCTACCTTTTGGCACCAGCCTAAGGTTTGGAAGAAGACCATCCAATAAGTGTAATAGGTGTACCCTCCTAATCCTAGGAGCCCTCGCAACCTGAGAGAAGATAAAAGGAAAAAGACAACTGAATAATCCTTATTCTATTTCTCCTGAACCAAAAACCATTCTCGAACTGAAACAAGTTCCTCCGAGTTCGTATGTAACTATACGATGGCGTATCCAATAAATGTGGATTTTCGTGGTGAAACGGAATGTTCCGGAGAAATGCAAAGGTGAAGTAGGAGTGGCGATAATATACGCGGTTTCATCGTGAATGATAGCAGTCGTATTTTACTTTGCCCTCTTTCTAATCTCTTTATTTGTCTTTACTTATTACCTTCTATACACCATATTTAGGCTAATTGGTTTTCTTTCTTCCCTATCCTTCGGCACCAGCCTAAGGTTTGGAAGAGGACCATCCAATAAGCGCAATATGTGTACCCTCTCCTATTTCTAGGAGCCCTCACAACTTGAGAGAAGGTAAAAGGAAAAGACAACTGAATAGTCCTATTTAATTTCTCCAGAACCGAAAACCATTCTCGAATCCGAAACAAGTTTCTTCGAGTTCGTATGTAACTATACGATGGTCATATCCAATAAATATGGATTTTCGTAGTGATACGGAATGTTCCGGAGAAAAGTAAAGGGTAAAAATAGGAGTGACAATGAAGTATGCAACTCTGACAATCCAAAAGCCAGCGCCTTTTAAGAAGGTACGGTTAACTTGGTTTATGAGTTCTAGTCTAGGGTCGGGCCATGATCGCTGCCAAAGAAAGAGAGAAAAGAAACACTCAGCGTGCACTCTAACCTAGATTAGAATGGATAATCACTTTATCTAATCAGGATGTCTCCCACTGTATCCTCAAATTCTCCTCCAAATCCGAAAGAAGAATTAGTCGAGATCATCTATAATCACCCGATGAGTAAACCAACCCATCAGTGGGAATCGGGATCCAACTATCATCGCATGATAACTTGATGGAATCCACTCAAGTTATTACACTCCAGAAGGTATGCGCATATCTGGCAAGTTTCCTGTATGTTTGAAACTCCCGATATGATTTTTACCCTATGCTCTTATAACCTTGACGAAGGCCAACAAATCATAAGTCACATGTCAAGTTCTACCCGTCATTGTCCAGCTTAATTTGAACCCATCCGTACATACCCTTGACGAAGGCCAACAAAGTAGTACGACTGTCCCATACCAACGCATCTATCTATGTAACAGAAAAGTAACAAATAGCTACCATATACTATGCCTTGACGAAGGCCAACAAACATAGCATGAATACTAGGTGCTACCCATCTGAAATGACGGAGAGCTATGAATGGTTTTTGGCGAAAAACCTTTAACGTAATGGACTTGATATCGTTGAAGGAACCGGATAGCTTTACAAATATATAGTGGCGAAAACCTTTGCTAAAGAGGTCACTCCCCGTGAAGGGATCTCGACTCTTTCCTCATGGAATGAAGTGCAGGATATTCCAACTGAATACCACGATGTAAAGCAAAAACAATCAACTATAGTGAAGTTATTATCCTGACACAAACTTTTGCTAAAGAGGTCACTCCCGGTGAAGAGATCTCGGCTCTTTCTTCGTTGAATGAGGTGCTGGATATTCATAACCAAATACGACTGTGCGAACAAAAGAAAACGTCCTTGTAATAACAGTTTTTGAAAATTGTTCCAACATCATGTATAGCTTTGTTTTCCTTGCATTGATCAGAATCAACGCAGTACCATCAATTAATCACACCAGAAAAGAACGAAATTATATGATGTACGTATATACCATCCGCATTCGCCACTGGGCCCCGTCATCACCCGTTAGGTTACTTAACTAACGACAGAGCAGGGGCTGGACTAGCGTGGGTGCAAAACATATACAACATCTACTAGTATATATATAAATATAAATATATATATATATATATATATATATATATATATATATCACATTCGTCCCAGACATGATATAAGCAACATCACAGAATAGCGATAAGCATCACAGAACAAACGGATAATCTGGAAGCCCCAGGTTTTCTTTAAGCCGCAAGTGAAACCCGACGCTCCCCTGGTCGTGTGGATAGCCTGTGCAATGAAAACCTAGACCCCTACGAGCGCGGCAAGTCACCCGCCAAAACCAGAAGTGAGGCAACCCCCTTCATCAAAGTGAATGGGCCATCCAGCACTTTAAGGAATCCGGTAACTTGAGCACCCCTCCGTGGGTCAACCTGTACCCCCTATGAGTGCAGCGAATAGCCCGCCAATTATAGAGTGAGGCCCCCTCCGTCTTAACGCCATGTGATGAAGACCCGTTGCCTTCTAGAACCCGGCTATTCATGCACTCCACAGCGGTGTAATCCTAGTACAGAAAAAAAATATGTACAAGGGTGGCATCGACCTCAACCCGGTCGTGCCCCAAATAAATAATATACAAACTGGCAGTGACGGCAGTCCACATGTCGGATGCTCGCCCCGCAATATCAAATGTACAAATGAAACTAAACTGCACTACCATTGCACCCAAGGCTATCCATCACGACAATCCGCACAAACTATAACCAGATTTATCCACAGAAACAAGTAACCAAATCAAGTGTGTAATCTCGTCTAATTGAGCATATAGCAATTAGACAATATTACCAACACATCCACGCATGCAAACGAAGTCACGACATTAGAATTCCAAAACACAATTAGCGCACATCCCAAATATACTAAGGATCAAAAACCAAGTGCACTAAACATCCAAAAAAGTCGAGTTTTGAGCCAATTCGGAGGTCCGAATCAAAACGAAATGCGTCCGAATGTTCACGGGGAGTTAGAGCACGAAATTAACTTCGAGTTGGAGGGCCTAGAGGGGGTACCCCACCCTCGAGGCCACCACGAGGTGGCCAGAGGGCGAGGCAGACCCGAAACTGCCCATGCAGGGGCAGTTTCGGGTCCCTACCCCCAAGACCACCTTGTGGTGGTCTTAGGGAGTGGGTCCAGCCGTTCGGTCTCCCCCGGGGTCTCTTCGGGATGCCCACGCAGCACCCCGCGGCTTCTCGGTTCAAACCGAGAGCCTGCGGGGTGTGCAAACATCTCAAAACTCAAAAATTCGGGACTGTTTTTTTGACAGTTTTCAATGCCCGAAAAAAACGTGAATTCTAATGTCGCAACTAGCTAGTTTAAAGTGTTTGGGTGGCTCTGATACCATGTTGGGTTTTGCCGGCGCTCCAGCCATCAAACCGTGGCCAAATGCGAAACAAAATTTTTCAAAACTTTGCCGCAAACAAAACCCACGCAAGATCGAACCAAAAACCCTATACTAGCAATATGTAAACTAGGAGTTAGATGGTTATACCGAACGGATCATATCCTTCAGTTTTCTACCATTTCCAAGCATCTTGAGGTGTTGCGAATCGGATTTGGTTGCCGGTCTTCCTCCATCCATGATGATCCATCCGAGGGAAACGGTGTAAGCTCCAACCTCTCTTAGCGAGGCAACCGACGCTCCAATGTTACTAGTAATGGAGAATGGAGGTGTAGGATTATCTCACTATTGTTTTTCTCTCATCACAAATGCTCAAAGAGCAACCCTAGAAGATGAAGAAGGAGGTGATGAAATATATGGCATGAGCAACTAAAAAAATGGCTAAGTGTTTTTCTCTAAGTGAGAAAATGAAGCAAGTGAAGTAAAAG
The DNA here is from genome assembly GCA_030015575.1 of Agapanthus africanus. Classification (NCBI taxonomy): domain Eukaryota; kingdom Viridiplantae; phylum Streptophyta; class Magnoliopsida; order Asparagales; family Amaryllidaceae; genus Agapanthus; species Agapanthus africanus. The sequence continues at coordinate 307,265 of JASDDO010000257.1, read as the reverse complement.
ATGAAATGAGCAAGGCCATTTCGAAATTGATGGCTGCCTCTCTCTCTCTCAATCATGCACTCAATATCTTCTTTCAATTAACTAATAAACAAAAACAAACCATACCTCTCTACATGCCTTGCATTGTTTATGCCATGTCACCCCCTCCACCTCATTTATAAAACAAATGATTTTCTAAAAAAGAAAATCATACGAAATGAGGTGTCTATCATCTAGAAGCTATTCCGTATAAATACGGAATACAACCCGGTATGCGTATCGAAATACATATACGCGTATTCGTACAAAAATACGAATAGCCAAGAGAGAAAATGAATAGTGAAAAATATTACTAGAATACATATATATAAATACATATATAAATTATTAAATCAAAACCTGATTTAATAATCCGGTTCAGTCCTAAACCGCTAGTATTATCAACCGTCCGATTAAAGTCTGTGCAGTCTATACACATATTTAATCGGACACCTGTATGTACTAACATACGTCATCTACACCATATCGCCTGAACAGTGAAAACCCGCTGTGTGGGACTCTAAAGACTCATCAATACGCTGGCAGTGGGTTTAACCACAAGCACGTCAGCGGCACTAGCTGTACATAATGACTACCTAGGTATTGAGCGAAAGGAAGGTGGACGAGTAAACTCATCCTTACCTTTACTGAGCCTGACAGTGACAATTTTCGTACAGTTCGCTCAGATCGTCTATGAATATCGCATATCGAGTCTAGGGGGTGCATAAAGTCAGACCCCTAATAACGCGATATTTACTGTCGGTGTGAAGTCTATTACTACCTGAGAAACTACCAATCCTAGATCTGTAATTCTCGACTATCTTGGTAAGGATTTCTGGTGATGGCCACCCGTGCACTCCGCAACATCAACTCCCAATACCGGGAGAGACGGATCCCCTGACGATCCGCTCACTGCCTCCATGTGGCTCGGGACTGTACCCAACTAAAACCTGTTTGCACGAATCCTTTGAGACGTGGTAAGGTAGTAATCAAAGCACAGTTGGAACTCAAACGAGACAAATGACGATCTCAGGTCGATAGACTAACCTGTACACATGTCACCAGAAAACTGCTATCTGATAATAGGTATAATACCAACTAGTATGTTCTCGGCGAGTCCGTCCGGTGTACTCATAACCCAATGAGCACCTGTATACATCTTAGGTGAACCAACTAATACCAATGGCTTGTGAGACCAGCCACCGCCCCTCGTTGTGGTTTCGATCCGTACACACTAGTCTACTCTTGGAGTATTGATGTCCAGTCTCGAAACTCCCACGACAAGGGACAATTTAAGGATGTGCTTATAGCCCACCCAGCTTCTACGTATATGATCGACATCATACTGCTTTTAGTCAAGCATGAATCCTATGGGCTCTATCAACATGTAATAGTGATCTATAATGTCACCTAAAGCATGTACACGATGATAAAAACAAACTAGATAGCATACTATCATCTCGAGTAAGATTATTCTACCGGTATAGGTCCTCGCTCAATCATTACAATCACGTGCCTGCGATCCAATAATTGATTTGAGGGCACTATAGCCAATATGTGCGACTTCAGACATACATGATTCTTGGATGGTGGATTCGGGAAGCTTGTTCCATATGACTCTGCATCGGAATAGGTTTGCTACATATCGTTCAGTTGTTGGAGACTCGGTCTTTATGGGAAACGGCGCGCCATGCAAAATTGTTGGGATGGACACAGTTCGAATTCGCATGCATGATGGGATAGTTCAGACGTTGACAGGTGTCAGGCACGTACCAGATTTGAGGAGCTTGGTCTCTTTGAAGGCTTTGGATGGGTTCGGCTACAAGTGCGTAGCCGACAATGATTCCATGAGGATTTTTAAGGGTGCTCTGATTGTCGTGAAAGCGAAGAGGGTGGGGAATCTATATTTTCTTCAGGGACATACAGTCGTAGAATATGTAGTCGAAGGTTTTACCAGTTCAGGTGATTCAGATTCGGTCAGGATATGACATCCATGATTAACTCATATCAGTCAGACGAGTTTGGAGGTGTCTCAAAAGAGACAGGTACTTGGAGGTAGAGAGTTCGACAGGACAAATCCCCATGAGGACCGTAAGAAGAAGATACAGGTGGTTCCGACACCACATTGTTCTCGAAGTGGAGTCAGGCACTATGTTACCTTCTTGGACAACTTCTCAAGGAAGTTATGAGTATACGTCCTCAAATCTGAGGGTGAGAATTTTCAGAATTTTCAGAACAGCCGTATTGAATTTGCAGTTCGGGAAGCATGTTGAGGTTTTTTGGTCCGATTTTGGCGGAGGATTCGCTTCGCAAGGGTTTGCAGGATTATGCAGGATGGAGAGGATCATGCATCAATACACCACGTTGGGAGATCCTCGGTCAGATGGCATTGCAGGGAGGATAGTTCGGACAATTGAGAAGAACATAAATTTACGGCTTACGGCTAGGTTGAGTTTCGAGCTAAAACCCTATCTACTGCCAAGTACCTCATCAATCGGTCACCATTAAGGGCGGTAGATATGAGAATTCTCGAGAAGGTATGGACTACAGGGGTTAGAGATTACTCAGGGCTTCGTGATATTGGGTGCGCCGAGGAGCCAAGGGTCAGGAGATGTTCTCTTGTTAGGTTCAGAGATGGAGTGAAAGGGTACATGTCGTGGTGTTTTGGGACCCAGAGTGGAGTAATCATCCGAGTGACATTCGTTGAGTCCGTGATACTTCATAGAAGACAAACTCGGTCAGATAGTGAATGGAGAACATATATGCCACCAAGATAGGTGGAGTTCGAAGTTGCAGTCCAGGTTATGAGAAATGAGATGGTCGGTACTTCGAATCAGATGAAGAGTTTAGTAGAGTTGGTGTTGCGAAGGTCAAGAACAGTTCAGCATATAAGATTGGCCAGGGACGAGTCTCCAAGGCAAGGGGATCGGTAGACAGTCTGCATGTTTGATTCATGGCATTGAGAGTGTCATGGATTAGGAGTCGTGTCGGTTGCAGCAGTGTATCGAGCATGTTCTAGCTCGACATGGAATGGAGATGACTTGGCACGTGTCTTCTCACTTAGAGACGTATTTCAGACTTTTGGCGATATTATTATTAGGGTTGGATGCAAATAGAGATCATATGTCTTTAGTGTTGTATGCGAGTCCAGAGGTTGGTGTAGGATGCACGCAGCCAAGTATTGCACATGCAGTTGGAGCAGTCAGCAGATACTAGACTACTCCGAGTAGAGAGCATTGACAACCTGAGGAGTGGATCCTAAGATACTTGAAAGATAGTGAAGAGTTTGGCTCGTCACTCAGCGGAGGCGGTGTTGATGGGTGCATTGTGACAGTGTATGGTGATAGAGGCAAATGGAAGTCGACGACAGGAACATATTAGGCACGGATGCAGTACCAGGTAGATCGACATTTTAGCTAGATATCATGCAATCAACAGCAGAGGTAGGAGTGTTAACCATCTTGGAGGCGGTTAGGAGGACCATGTATATGCGGAGATTGTTCGGTTTGGAAGTTCCACAAATGGTAAGAGTATTCTTCTTGGAGGATGAGAAGAAGGTTGCTCTTTCGAAGTTGGGTACCCCAGAGAGTTCGGCAGTTGCATATATAGAGGTGGTTCCGGACATCGAGTTCGAGTAGTGTTCGGACTTGATTTTGTCTAATTGACTGTTGAGGGCAAAATCGCGATGAGAACAGAGTTCCAAAGATTGAGCAAGTGACAAGATATTAGCGAGTTTACATTTAGGTAGAGTTTGTTGAAATTGATTGCAAATTCATAGTTTAAAAGCAAAAGCCCAAAGGCCCAAGTTTTAAGCGAAGTGTGTGCACTGCACAAAGGATCAAAGTCTGGGATCACAAGTTTTGGAGGCGGCTGCGGTTTGCTATTTGAGTTAGATTTGGATAACTAATTAAACATAGATTTATCTATAAGCTTATCTCTATTATATAAGGAGATTAATTAATACCTTGGTCAATTAATTAATCCAAATACTAACGGATGGCTGCGGCTTATGTTAAAAGCCAAGAGAGATTGAGAGAAGGTTTTAGAGAGATAAAGAGAGATATTTGTATTGGATTTTATGTGGGGCTTTGGGTGTATCTCGTGTAATTCTCACTCCAGTGGAAGCTCTCGTCACGAAGACAAGATTAGGTGCGAGTTTGCACCGAACCTGGATATATCGTTGTGTACTTGATTGTTGGTGTACTTTTCTATTTTTTGTAGTGTGTTGTGAGAGCCATCGGATATATCTTTTTCATCATCTTTGTTTACAACCGATTCTATAATTTTCCGTTGCACCGTACTGTTTGTCTATGGTATCGGCTTGTGTGATCCCTTTGTGGCTCACTACGCCGAATCAGAGGAGATCGGGATACATGTAAAATCATCAGCCAATTGTAAGAAAATAACATATTACCCAACAAATTTTTTGCATAAACCATAAAAGAAAATTGCAAATGAGACCCAATGACAATTTCTAACAGCTATCAATATCTTGAGATCAATGCTTATGTTTCTTGCTCAACAAAAATTTGCAAAAGAAAAAAGTTACCAAAATTTTGTGATGAGGGTTCGATCTCTTCGTCGTTGCTTGAAGAGGTGACGATGGGTGCTGATGCTGAATAACGGTAATTCCTTCGATCATGACACGTGGCGGATGACGTGTCACATGTATAAGCCAGTTAGGCCCCTGAGGGCCATGGAGGGGGGACCGGTGTGCTACAGTGGGGGCTTTTCTCGAACCCCGTCTCCGAGGTTGCACTCCACTCTTTGCCCCCGAGTATTTCAGCAGCCAAGCTAACTGTCCCTTAGCTCTACTCCGAGCTATCACGGCCCCGAGCCTTTCTTCGGGCTAAGCTTCCTCGCCCTCCCGGCTTGTCTCCGGCCTTTAGCAGAACCAGGACACCTCGGCCTCCCGCTCGTCCCCGAGCTTCCCGCCGAGCTCATCCTCCTCGGTCTCATCCTGACCGACCCGCAGTGCTGATCACAGGATCCCACGCCACGGCTCCGCGAATCTCGCCATACGCGAGATATCCGCCGCCCACGATCCCACGTTCTACGCCATCATGATCCTCCATTAACGAGCTTGTCTCGCTATTAATGCGGGATCCCGCTTACCACGCGGGCGTAACGGCGGGCGCGTAACGGCCGGCGTGATTCTCATGCCTGCCTGCCCATCGCTGCCGCTATATAAAGCCCTCTTTCAGACGATCAAGGTAAGCGATTCCTTCCTCACTAAGCCGTTACTCTGCTCGACTTGCACCACTAACTTGATCGTCGGAGGGTCCTCGGTGGTACAACCATCTCGAGACTTCCTTACAGGTAGCTCAGCTCAACCTCAAAACCACAACCCATTGAGATCCACACGCTTCAGGAGTCAACCTCCAACTCAAATCTCAGCCGTCCATCATCGCCAACAGCAGATCAACGGAAGGTAACATCTTGACGCGATACGGCACGCGTCAGCTGGCGCCGTCTGTGGGAAATCTTGATTCCACTAAGACAAAAGTTCATCTTCCGGTCTCAACCCAATGGCGAGCGACCATAACGATGATCCAAGCACTAGCCGTCGCCTCCCCCACAACGGAGGTGCGGCCGAATCCCCTCCCTCGAATAGATTAGCTCGTCAACAGCTCGGCAGGCCATGAGCTATTAAGCTTCATGGATGCCTTTTCCGGCTACAATCAGATCCGTATGAATCCGGCAGACGAAGATCTTACCGCATTCACAATAGACTGGGGGTTATACTGCTATAAGGTGATGCCCTTCGGCCTCAAGAACGCCGGAGCTACGTACCAATGATTGGTTAACCGCATGTTCAAACTGCAGATCGGCAGGAACATGAAAGTTTACGTCGACGATATGCTCGTCAAATCCATCTCGTCGGTCGACCACGCCAAGGACCTGGGTGAGGCTTTCGAAGTGCTCCGCAAGTTCAAGATGAAACCGAACCCCGCCAAGTGCGCATTCGGAGTTACCGGGGGAAAGTTACTCGGTTTCATGATCACCCACCGTGGAATCGAAGCTAACCCAGAGAAAATCGACGCTATCCTCAACATGGCCATGCCCAAGACCAACATCGAGATCATGTGACTTACGGGGTGAGTAGCCGCTCTGAGTTATTTTATGTCGAGGTCTGGAGAGAAGTGCCTCCCGTTCTTCAAAGCTCTAAGGAAGATCCCGAGGTTCGAGTAGTCAGAGGAGTGCCAGACCGCCTTTGACCAATTGAAGAGGCACCTAGCGACGCCACCACTGCTCACCCGACTAGTTGAAGGAGACGAGCTATCACTGTATCTGGCGGTGTCCGACCAAGCAGCAGGCTCGGTGCTCGTCCGAGAGGTCGACGGCGTGTAGAAGCCGGTGTACTACGTGAGCCATGTCTTCAAAGACGTAGAAATGAGGTATCCAGCCATAGAAAAGATCGTCTTGGCACTCGTTGTGGCCTCAAGGAAGCTACGTCACTACTTCCAGGCGCACACCATCCTCGTCCTTACCGAGCGTCCGCTGGGGGCTATCCTTGCCTCACCCGAATCCTCGGGACGCTTAGAGAAGTGGAGGTGGGAGTTGTCCCGGTTTGACATAAAATACCGCCCGAGGCAGGCCATCAAGGCACAAGCTCTGGTCGATTTTATCGTCGAGTGCACCATCTCCAGCAAGAAACCGGAGTTCACGCCGACCCTCGCGGCTCAACCCTCGGTCGGGGGAGGTCTGACTCCATCCCTGGGTGGGTCATTTACGTCGACGGGTCCTCAACCGAGGAAGGCCGTGGTGCCGGCCTCATCATTCGAGGCCCGAACGAGGCGGAAATGGAGTATTCTCTGAACCTCGGATTCAAGACCTCAAACAATGCAGCAGAGTACGAGGCTTTGCTGACTAGACTGCGCATGGCCTCCGGGCTGGGGCTGAAAACAATTCGAATCCGCAGTGACTCAGCCCTAGTCGTCGGCCAAGTGACCGGCCATTTCGAAGCTCGGGAACCTCTAATTGTGAAGTATCTCTCCGAGGTAATAAGACTTCGAGAGAACTTCGATGAGGTCCAGGAAGAGAAAATACCCAGACAGTTCAATGCCCAAGCCGATGCCCTGAGTAAGCTGGCTTCATCCTACTCGGCCAGCAACAAGCGGTCTATCCTCTTTGAGATCTTTCCACGGCCCAGCGTGGAAGACGGGGCAACAATACTTCATGTGTATACAGCCCAGGAGGAGGACCGAGACTGGAGGAAGCCCCTCGTGGAATTCCTGAAGGAAGGTACGCTCCCGGAAGATCGGAAAGCAGCCCGCCGTCTCCGAGCCAAAGCCCGTCACTTCGTCTGGAGCAATGGGAACCTTTACAAGAAGTCCTTCACCCAGCCCCTGCTCCGGTGCGTCGACCCCCACGAAGCCGACTACGTCCTCCGTGAAATCCACGAAGGAGTCGGCGGCACATATTAAGGGGCCCGCACCTTAATCCAGAAGGCATTGCTCCAGGGGTACTACTGGCCAACTATTCACGAAGACGCCCAGAAGCTCGTCAGGAGATGCAAAAGTTGCCAACTCCACGGAAGCATACCTCACCTTCCAGCTACCGAGCTAACCGCCCTTACCTCCCCGTGGCTGTTCGCCCAGTGGGGATTGGACATGATAGGCCAGTTTCTTACCGGTACGGGCGGGCACAAGTATGTCCTCGTCGCAGTAGATTACTTCACGAAGTGGATTAAGGCCGTCCCTATCAGGAAACCGGATGCCACCATAACTATCAGGTTCCTGCAGAACAACGTGATACTCCGGTTCGGTATACCGAGGTTTATCACCACTGATGATCAGTCGAAAATAATGTATTTTTAACACGTCAATTTCCCTACTATTTGCACTCATCTATAGGTGTTCGGTATTAATATAGCACATATTAGCAAAACAGCCGTAAAATACCAAATTACATGTGTTATACTTTAAAACCGACATTTTGAGGGAAATTGAGTGTTTATCATGGCATCGCATAATCTTTGTATAGCGCAACACTTGTTTCGAGAATCTGTGCGGGAAATTCCAGGAGAAAAGCCAAATCTGTGAAAAAGTGCCGATAAAAATACGCCAACTCCAAGACTTGAGATCTAGCAATGGATTAGAAGGAATTTTAAGATTCAACATATCAGAAATATATTATTAAGTCAGCAGGAAGCAGCACTGTAAAATCGATACACCAAAGCTCCTATTGGGCCGTGGATCCGCGGCCGGAGCAGGGCATGCACCGCGGATCCGCGGTCACGTGACTGTGATGTCAGCTGAAATGTTCTGCAGTATTCCTCTTTCAAGACACACACCTCATCAAGCCACTTCAATGTCCAGAATTCTCCAGAAGTTTCTGCCAGAACAACAAGGCTTACAGTCCAAGCTAATCACTCTCAAGCTTCCAAAGCAAGCTACTTAACAACCTAAACCTAGAAGCTTCTCCCTAACCTCCAAGCTTATGAAAGAAGCTAAAGCCTAACTGACTACCTCTAGAAGCTTCTACCTAACTACCTAGCTTACAAGGGAAGCTAAACTAAACCTAGCTTCTAAAGGAAGCCAAAGCTAGTGAAGGCTATAAAAGGAATGCTAAGGCTTCACTTCTAAGGTTGTTCATTCCTACATCAATTCTTAATACAAATTGAGTGACACAACTTGTAAACCCTAATCCCCAATTCAAAATCCAAAGCCAAAAATCAAGAACTTCGAGTACCAAATCAAGCATGAAGCCTTCGATCCTTTAGAAAGCGACGCTGGACTTCATCGGAGCAAGTGATCCAAGAAGATCCGTGACTCAAGGAGACGAGCGAAGCCGAAATCAACGATCAAGTTCTTTCCTCTTGTAGATCTTGAGAGAATTGTAACTAAATTGTTGATAAATAAAGGTGAAATTTCTATATCTTGCTTTCTTTACATTCTTGCATCATGATTCGATCTCAATTCTTGATTGTGTTTCTTATTATGATGTTTGAGTAAAACTCCGCTCGTAGAGGAATCGAGACAATCAATAGATGATGATGTTACAAATCTTGAAACGATTCTTAAGTCCTATGTGTTTGTAAACCCTAGCAAATTGAAGAATCGACGACCTAGTTTCGATGCGATGTTTTCTTGATAGTGTTCGCTCGAAATTAGGGATCCACGATCGATTCTTGAATTTACTAGAGGCTAGAATGTGAATGAAATCAACGAAAGGACAAGGGATAGAAGATGAAACCTTAGTTTCCGCAAGAAATCCCTAATTCTCGTTGATCATCATCGATCTAGTATCAATTCATCGATGGATAAGAATACGTAATCAATAGATTTCATCACATCTATAGATTCGATCGATTCTTACGAGCCTCACTTCGATTCTTGATTATTGGATTGGATATCATCACTTCTTGATTCTTGATTTTTAATGTTTTTCTTGATTTTAGATTTAGATCTAGATAATTCTTGAACTTCATGTTATAAATCTTGAATTGAATTGTCTTTTCTCTTTTCTTTAATTTTCAATTCATCTAATTCGAATTACGAACGGATTACACTTTCCCTGTGGATGATCCGCACTCGCTAACGCGCTACAAATCGACACCGTTATTGATTGCGGTCAAAATATTTTTGGTTGTGATTTCTATACATTTTCTAAAACTACACACCGAGAATTCATTCAATCAACTGACCTCGGGACAAACTTCGAGAACGAGAAAATGAAGGAATTCTGCAGTGAGTATCATATCCTCATGAAGTTTGCCGCGGTTGCACATCCCCAATGCAACGGGCAAGCCAAAGCCGCTAATCGGGACGTCCTCTGAGATCTACGAACCCGCCTAGAAGGACGCCAAAGCGGTTGGGTCGAGGAGTTAGCCCGGGTCTTATGGGCCTTGCGCACGTCAAAAAAGACCCCCACTAGGGAAACCCCTTTCAGCCTCTGCTACGGGACCGAAGCAATGGTCCCAGCGGAGATCGGGCACGACGACGAAGCGAACACCACGGCCCTCTGAACCAACCTAGACATCTTGTTGGAGAAACGAGACCGGGCTCAAATCCGAGCTACCGCCTATCAGTAACAAACTGCCCGATACTACAACGTGCGAGTTAAACGTCGCTTCTTCAAGACCGGTGACCTAGTCCTGAGGCAAAATGAGTTCGTCGACCAAGGCAGGCTGCACAAGTTCTTCCCTAAATGGGACGGTCCCTTCCTCGTCTCCGAGGTCCTTCTCGGCGGGGCCTACCGCTTGCAAGACACGGACGGGCGCAAATTTCCACGGCTTTACAACGTTGAGAAGCTCAGGCTATACCAGTGAGGGCAACCACCCTGTTCGGACCATCCTTAGCAGGCCTCTTACGGCCCCTCCCGCGCTAAGGATCGAAGCCCTCATTAAGAGGCAGACGAGCGGCTACCCTGCTCGGCTATCCCTGGCTGGTAGTTCCCTACCCCACGACGCCAAGGATCAAAAGCCCTCGCCAAGAGGCACTGAGCAGCTTCACTGCTCGGTCCGTCCTTAGCAGACCTCTTACGGCCCTTCCAGCGCTAAGGATCAAAGCCCTCACCAAGAGGCAGCCGAGCGGCTACTCTGCTCGGCTATCCCTGGCTGGTAGTTCCCTACCCCACGACGCCAGAGATCAAAGCCCTCACCAAGAGGCAGCCAAGCGGCTACCCTGCTCGACTATCCATGGCTGGTATTTCCCTACCCTACGACGCCATGGATCAAAACCTTCACCAAGAGGCAGCCGAGCGGCTACCCTGCTCGTCTATCCCTGGCTGGTGGTTCCCTACCCCACGATACCAGGGATTAAAGCCCTCACCAAAAGGCAGCCGAGCGGCTACTCTGCTCGGCTATCCTTGGCTGGTAGTTCCCTACCCATGACGCCAGGTATCAAAGCCCTCATCAAGTGGCAACCGTGCCCGCCCTTGCTCGGTTATCCCTGGTTGGTAGTTCCCTACCCCACGATGCCAGGGATCAATGCCCTCGCCAAGAGGCACCGGGCAGTAACCCTGTTCGGCCTGTCCTTAAGGATCAAAGCCCTCCCCAAGAGGCACCAGACAGTAACCCTGCTCGGCCCGTCTTTAGTAGGCCTCTTACGGCCCCTCCCGCTCTAAGGATCAAAGCCCTCACCAAGAGGCAACCGGGCCTTCCCTTGCTCGGCTATCCCTGACTGGTAGTTCCCTACCCCACAATGCCAGAGATCAAAGCCCTCGCCAAGAGGCACCGGACAGCAACCCTGCTCGGCCCGTCCTTAAGGATCAAAGCCATCGCCAAGAGGCACCGGGCAGTAACCCTGCTCAGCTTGTCCTTAGTAGGCCTCTTACGGCCCCTCCCGCGCTAAGGATCAAAGCCCTCACCAAGAGGCAATCGGGCCCGCCCTTGTTCGGTTATCCCTGTCTGGTAGTTCCCTACCTCGCAATGTCAGGGATCTAAGCCCTCACTAAGAGGAAGCCCAGCGGCTACCCTGCTCGGCTACCCCGGCTGGTAGTTCCTTACCTCGCAATGCCAGGGATCTAAGCCTTTACTAAGAGGCAGCCCAGCGGCTACCCTGCTCGGCTATCCCCGGCTGGTAATTCACTACCCCATGACACCATGGATCTAAGCCCTCGCCAAGAGGCAACTGAGCAGCTTCACTGCTCGGTCCGTCCTTAGCAGGCCTCTTACAGCCCCTCTAGCACTAAGGATTGAAGCCCTCATCGTGAGGGCGCCGAGTTTCTTCCTGCTCGGCGCATCCCCAGCGGGTAGCCTCCTGCTCATCAGACGCTGAGGATCCGAAGCCCTCTTCATGAGGCTGCCGAGTTTCTTCCTGCTCGGCGCATCCCCAGCGGGCAGCCTCCTGCCCATCAGAAGCTGAGGATCTGAAGCCATCATCGCGAGACTGCCGAGTTTCTTCCTGCTTGGCACATCCTCAGCGGGCAGCCTCCTGCCCATCAGACGCTGAGGATCTGAAGCCCTCACCGTGAGGCCGCCGAGTTACTTCCTGCTCGGCGCATCCCCAGCGGGCAGCCTCCTGCCCATCAGATGCTGAGGATCCGAAGCCCTCATCGCGAGGCCGCCGAGTTTTTCCTGCTCGGCGCATCCCCAGCGGCAGCCTCCTGCCTATCAGATGCTGAGGATCCGAAGCCCTATTCACGAGGCCGCTGAGTTTCTTCATGCTCGGCGCATCCCCAGTGGGCAGCCTCCTGCCCATCAGACGCTGAGGGTCCGAAGCCCTCACCACGAGGCCGCCGAGTTTCTTCCTGCTCGGCGCATCCCCAACAGGCAGCCTCCTGCCCATCAGACGCTAAAGATCCGAAGCCCTCATCGCGAGGCCGCCGAGTTTCTTCCTGCTCGGCACATCCCCAGCGGGCAGCCTCCTGCCCATCAGACGCTGAAGATCCGAAGCCCTTTTCGTGATGCCACCGAGTTTCTTCCTGCTCGGCGTATCCCCAGCGGGCAACCTCCTGCCCATCAAACGCTGAGGGTCCGAAGCCCTCTTCGCGAGGCCGCCGAGTTTCTTCCTTCTCGGCGCATCCTCAGCGGGCAGCCTCCTGCCCATCAGACGCTGAGGATCTGAAGCCCTCATCGCGAGGCTACCGAGTTTCTTCCTGCTCGGCGCATCCCCAGCGGGCAGCCTCCTGCCCATCAGACGTTGAGGATCCGAAGCCCTTTTCGCGAGGCCGCCGAGTTTCTTCCTGCTCGGCGCATCCCCAGTGGGCAGCCTCCTGCCCATCAGACGCTGAGGATCTGAAGCCCTCTTCGTGAGGCCGCCGAGTTTCTTCCTGCTCGGCGCATCCCCAGCGGGTAGCTTCCTACCCTACAAAGGCACGGATCCAAGACCCGTCGAATAAACTCATACTCAACGTACGATCAGCGCCTCAACTCCGACAAAGGGAGGATACCGACCTTCCCACACTCGTCCTTCATTCGACTCATACTCGATGCGCGACAACAAGAACGCCGTGTTGTCCCCGAACAATCCACCATGAGGAATTACCAGCGCCAAGCCGCACAGAAATATCCAAGCAGTCCACTCTCGACCCAACCCACAAATAGATCAGAACGAGAGTGGGGGGCTAATGATGATGCTGAATAACGGTAATTCCTTAGATCATGACACGTGGCGGATGATGTGTCACATGCGTAAGCCAGTTAGGCCCCTGAGGGCCACGGAGGGGGAACCGATGTGCTACAGTGGGGGCTTCCCTCGAATCCCGTCTCCGAGGTTGCACCCCACTCCTTGCCCCCGAGCACTTTAGCAGCCAAGCCAACTGTCCCTTTGCTCTACTCCGAGCTATCACGGCCCCGAGCCTTCCTTCGGGCTGAACTTCCTCACCCTCCCGGCTCGTTTCCGGGCTTTAGCAAAACCAGGACACCTCGGCCTCCCGCACATCCCTGAGCTTCCCGTCGAGCTCATCCTCCTCGGTCTCATCCTGACCGACCCGCAGTGCTGATCACAAGCTCCTACGCCACGGCTCCATGAATCTCGCCACGCGCGAGATATCCACCGCCCACGATCCCACGTTCCACGCCATCACGATCCCCTACTAACGAGCCTGTCTCGCCATTAATGCAGGATCCCGCTTACCACGCGGGCGTGACGTCGGGCACGTAACGGCCAGCGTGATTATCACGCCTGCCTTCCCATCGTTGCCGCTATATAAACCCCTCTTTCAGACGATCAAGGTAAGCAATTCCTTCCTCACTAAGCCGTCACTCTGCTCGACTTGCACCACTAACTTGATCGTCGGAGGGTCCTCGGTGGTACAACCATCCCGGGACTTCCTTGCAGGTAGCTTGGCTCAACCTCAAAACCACAACCCATTGAGATCCACACGCTTCAGGAGTCAACCTCCAACTCAAATCTCAGCCGTCTATCATCGCCAACAGTAGATCAACGGAAGGTAACATCTTGACGCGATACGGCACGTGCCAATGGGCCTCAAAGGCTTGAACTTTTTTGGATGGGGTTGGGGGAAAGAGAAATAGAGAGAGAGAGAGACCATAATGGTGCTGGGATGATGGAAGCAATTGAAATTTTAGCCCTAGGGGATTAGAGGAGATGGGGATGGAATTTGAGAAAAATCACTCTTTCCCCCTTTTTATTTATTTTTTTCTTTATTCTTTTTCTTTCTCTCTCTTTTTATGCATGAGAAGAAAATTAATATTTTACACAATATTTATTTGAAGGTGTGAGAGAGAATTATGGGTGCAAGTTGGGTTGGGTTTGACTCGAACCCAACCCTACCCAGCCCAATATTTCTGAGTTTTTTTTTGTTTTTTTTGATTTTTTGTTTTGCCATCCTATTCCTGCCTAGATCTGAACAGCCGTGTATATAAAACTCGTGCAACCCGAACCTTAAAACCGACCCAACATGCACATTCAATTATAAATGTTGGGTAAACTGGTAAAGTAATGCATTGTATTTGATTGGTACAATGTGTTGCTTTATATTATAGATCTAAAATATACAATTTAGGATTCATAATATTATCAGGGTTTATATAGAACTTGTTGTATGAATTTCAGTTTTTGTATAAAAGATATTAGCCTCAAGATTATCATCAAACAATAATGGGAATTTTCGCACGGCACGATTAACCTCTTACAATCAAATCAAATTCCAAATCATCTTCACATCGATGTTTATGGTTATCCCCATCATTTACCAAATGAATCTAAAATCATCAACCAATTGTAAGAAAATCACATATTACCCAACAAAATTTTTGCAGAAATTATAAAAGAAAATTGCACATGAAACTCAATGACAATTTCTAACGGCTATCAATATCTTGAGATCAATGCTTATGGTTCTTTCTCAACAAAAAATTGCCAAAGAAAAAAAATTACCAAAATTTTGTGATTAGGGTTCGATCTCTTCTTTGTTGCTTGAAGAGGCGAAGATAGGCTTCAAAGATTTGAACGTTTTTGGATGAGGCTGGGGGACAGAGATCATAATGGTGCTGGGATGATGGAAGCAATTGAAATTTTAGCTGTAGGGGTTTTGACGAGATGATATGAAATTTGAAAAAAATCACTCTTTTCCCCTTTTTATTTTATTTTATTTTCACTTCTTCTTTCTTTATCATTTTATGTATGAGAAAGAAAATTAACACGGTTTTTTTCAAAACAGGGTACTGCAGATTTAAAATTAGGGGAATAGTGCGGTGAAAATTATAACTAAGGGAATAGGACAGTTTGCGTGAACCCAAAATTTTTGTAAATCAATATTGACAAAGCGGGTTCTAAGAACCCGTCTTGCCCCATAAATTTTGGGGCCATGTGACATGGCCCCAATTATTGTCACGTCGCTATTTTGCGTCTCTTTTTCCTCCCTCTTTTGACCTTTTTTCCCACACTTTTCTTCTTTTTCCCCACACCCCAATGTTTTAATCCTTTTTCCTGAACCCAAGATGATTCTGTGACCCCTTTTTCTCACAATAAGACAAACCCGTCCCTTTTCCTGAACCCAAAACGACCATGTGATACTTTTTTCTCAAGACAAGACGAACCAGTCCTTTTTCCTAAACCCAAGACGACCCCGTGACCCCTTTTTCTCAAAATAAAACGAACCCGTGACCACTTTTTCTGAAACCAAGACCCCGTGATCCCTTTTTTTTTAGCAAAGACGACCAAATACCTACAAAATCCTTTTCTCCCCCATTCTGCTCCCCCGTTCTACTCCTATTTGCCTCTGCACCTCTTCAAAAAACCTCAATCTCTCTAACCCTCCCATTTGCATATGCATCTCTTAAACAAAAACCTCAATCTTTCTAACCCTCCCATTTGCATCTGCATCTCTTCAAAAAAAAACCTCAATCTCTCTGACCCACTAAATCTATCAAAGTTCATCATAGATCTATCTATCAAAGTTCCCGATTCACAAAGGTAATGTAATTTTTATTTACCGTTTATTAAAATTTTAGTGAATTTTATCATTACTATGCAAATTATACTCAGTTGTTAGTTTATAATATTTATCGTTGGGTTGATATTGTTTGATATAGATAATATCAAGTTCAAGTTTAATTGTTCTATGTAAATACGATGGCAAGATTGTGGCAAATGCATAAGGTCCTGAGTATGTGGACGGGTGTGCAAGGCCTATGTGCTTAGTAATATCAAGTAAATTCACTGAACTTGAGAATATGGTGTTTAAAATCACGAAATAAATCCCCGTGAAAGCAAGATTAAGCTAAGTTGTATACGGACTCATTTTAATGGAAAAGCATCGGTTGAAATTATACACGATGAACAACATTTATGTTGATAGACTTCGGTTTGGCAAATCCTGGGCATTCTTTTAAACTTTTAGTTGAGAAAGAACAGTTGCAAGTATCGGATGTAGAGCCAACGAACTATTTTAATAATAACGCTGGAGGTAGTTCCTGGGGATACAATCATATGATTAATGATGATCCTTTCAATCACAGTGGATACGACTACATACATGATTATGCACACTTTCAAACTCAAGGGTAAACCCGTTAAAATTAATGTTTAGATTTATTTTCTTTGTAATACCAAAACACTAATACATTTTATATATTAAATGCAGGTTTTCCCGAATGGCTGATGTAGTGAATGCACATCCAATAAGGATTACCAATCACAACGTTCTCTTATGAAACAAATAATGCATTCTAAGAGTAAATTTGTTAAAATTGGTGATTGTTTTCTCCCCAAAAATAGAAACAAACAATGCGCTACTTAGTTCTTCATCTGTTATAATTTGTTTTGATGTAGGTTTCTAGCATGGAGTACTTTAATTTCGTATAATTTTATTTGTAAGGAGACTTGTATAATTTTAATTTTAGTATGATTGTTCTCGCTAAATTTTTTGGCTTAAGTTATGAAACCCAAAGCGGGTATTTAAAAAATAATAAAATGGAGTTCTAAGTTTAAGCTTTAAAAATCCCAAAATGGATGTTTAAAATAAATAAATAAAATAAAAAGAATTCAGATACATAGCCCACGTAATGAATGACTTGGGCACTGCCTCACGTGATATCCACGTAAGCGCTAGTGCCATCTCTTGGTAGCGCCTCACGTACATGGCACGTGGCGCAAATGCCAACCCCTTGGGCAGCGGCTCACGTGATACGCACGTGAGCCCCACCATAAAGAGTTATGAAGCGTTTATGCCTAAAAAGATGCAAACAGGAGCGCTTCACGTGATACACAAGTGAGTGTTTGAAGCCAAAGACATTCGCATCACGTGATATCCACATGAGCTCCCAGAAGCAAAGAGGGTGCACCTCACGTAATGCATACGTAAGCGCCCAAAAGCAGAAGACTTAGCATTTCACGTGATATGCACGTGAGTGCCTGAGAGTGTGCATCACGTGATATCCATGTGAGCGCTCAATCTATCAGGAGAGTACGGCTCACGTGATATACATATGAGCGCTCAAAGCTAAAAAGAGGGTGCGCATCACGTGATGTACACGTGAGTGCTATATGATTGAGTGCTTCGCACTACTGGGTGATATAGAAACCCAATCTTAGCCCCAAATCGGCCGAGTTTGTGAAGTTTAAGATTCTTTGAGCCCATATGCTCATATGTTTAAGTTAATCTTAATCTGAAATAAGATTAACGATCCTTAAACATATTTTCTGAGTTGATTTTCGGAGAGGTGGACGGATATATTCCATATAGCATCTGCCCCCGTATTCTGGCTGGACGTGCTCCCCACGCCTCAGTTCCTCGTTTCCGGCGATAAACAATGATCTTGTTTGTAAGGAGACTTATAACCTTTGTTTTGATGTAATGTGTTGTCATACAGTGTTTTAATTTAGCATGATCTTTTTGCATTGTTCGTCAGAGGCTAATTTACTGTAAATTACCCTTAAAATTGCAATATGTAAATTGATATTAAAATAAGTAAAAAATTGGGCAGCGAAGAATAACGCATGAATATAACAATATCGACATCCAAAAGCATATACCTAATGCTTTCCCTTTCCCTTTCCCTTTCTCTTTCCGAGAAGGCTTGACAAAAACCTAAGCCTCTCGGGTCTGCTCGACGACCCCCTCCCTCATGTGTATGTGGCGGTGGTCCGCTTGTTCTTCCGCTTGTTCTTCCACTTGCTCTTCTGCTTCATTTTCATCTTCGTTGTGGACAGGTTCCGGATTTGTGCTGCTTTCCAACAATTGTATGTAGGACAAAAAATCTGTCCCCTAAAGCTGCTGTTGCTGCGAAGAACCTGTCTCCCAAGACCGCTGTTGACCATACGGTGTTCCGAACCACTCATGCGGCAGCTCTGGTTCCGGCTCATGTTGCGGCTCTGGTTTCGGCTCTAGCGATGGCGACAAATATGAGAGTATATGATATGAACAATATATACTTCCAATATATGAATCTACAGTAGAAAATACAGCCTGACTGTTTGGATCAGTATCAGCAGGATACGAATCTTGTATCAATGATTGTATATGATCCAACCTCCGAACCCGTCGTTACATAAAAAATAATATATAATTATAGATATACAAAAATTTAGTTAAAAGATAATTTAATTTAAAAACTTTAACCTACCATTTCTCGTTCGACGTGGCCTTTAGTCTCGTACGGCTAGATGTTCGGAAAGTCGGTAGGAGGTGTAGAAAGATATCTTACGGTGACATGCTTATACCATTGTAGGTATATTTCTGTAGCTCCGGTCGGGGTTAGGTCGCCTATTTACTGTACGGCAATATTACCAAGCCTGACTTCCCATCTCAGTAAATATTGATGATGATACTCCTTACAATTACGCCCTTCCTTTCCTCGCAAGTCTTCCTCTATTGTCATTGGCACAGGCGGCGGATCAGGAATATATTGCAATCTATCAAACTGTCGTAACACCCGGTTCGGTAAGTGCATCACCACGATGTTAATTCATAGTATTAGACATTAAGCTCGCTAAATCATCTCTCTTTCGATACAAATGTCGGGTAATCCTCGCAGACGATCTTCTGTATAAGGCGTCCACGTGAACTGCAAAAATACAACAACAACAATAACAACAACAACTGAGCCTTTTATCCCAAGCATATGGGTTAGGCTACATGAACCAACATGAGAATCACGCCGGGTCCAGCACATGAATCCTCCGCCTCCACTCACTCCTATCGAACAATATACTTTCATTGAGTCCTTTGGCAACCATATCATTTCGTATCACCTCCATCCATGTTTTCTTCGGTCTTCCTTTTGTCCTTTTGCCATTGCCCATATCGAGAGTATCTATTCGTCGAACCGGTGCTTCCATAGGTCTGCGTCGCACATGACCAAACCATCTTAGCCGGTTTTCCCGCATCTTCTCCTCTACAGGTGCTACACCAACTTTTGCACGAATATCCTCATTTCGCACCTTATCTTTTCTAGTGTTACCGCACATTCAACGAAGATGCGTATCTCCGCTACGTGTATCTTCTGTGTAAGATGCTTCTTAGGAGCCCAGCATTCTGTACCATATAATAAGGCAGGCCGAATAGCGCTCCGATAAAACTTCCCTTTCAATTTTAATGGAAAGTTACGATCACATAAAATCCCTGTTGCACTCCTCCATTTCAACCAACCAGCTTGGATCTTTTGATTAACAACACTATCGATCTCCCCATTCTTTTGGATGATGGAACCTAGATATCTAAACTGGTTGCTCGGTGATATCTCTAGCCCTTCCAATGTTATACCAATATGGTTTTGACTTCTCTGGTTACTAAATTTGCAATGCATATATGTTGTCTTGGACCTGCTCAATCTGAATCCCCGAGATTCCAATGTTTGCCTCCATAATTCCAATTTGGCATTAACCCATGGTTTCGTCTCATTTACTAGAACAATATTATCAGCGAATAGCATACACCAAGGTACCTAATCTTGGATAGTTCTAGTAAGCTCATCCACCACGTTGGTAAACAGGAATGGACTTAATGCAGATCCTTGATGTAAACCAATTGTAATTGGAAAATCACTCGTTAAGCCACCGTAAGTTCTGACATTTGCCACTACTCCATCATACATATCCTTAATTATGTCAATATACTTGATGGGGGCCCCCTTCTTCATCATTGTCCCCCATATTACCTCTCTAGGTACCTTGTCGTATGATTTTTATAAATCAATAAATATCATATGCAATCTCTTTTCCTCTCTCGAAAATGCTCGACAAGTTGACGAAGCAAATGAATAGCCTCTGTCGTCGATCGTCCAGGCATGAACCCAAACTGGTTCTCTGTTATCTTAATATCCTTCTTTAGCCTGTGTTCAATCACTCTCTCCTAAAGTTTTATGGTATGACAGATAAGTTTTATTCCACGGTAGTTTGAGCAACTTTGAATGTCACCCTTGTTCTTGTAGATAGGTACAAGGATACTTTTCCTCCATTCATTTGGCATCTTTTTGTCTGCCAAATCTTATTAAACAGATCTGTCAGCCATTTAACGCCTATTTCTCCTAAGCATCTCTAAATCTCGATAGGAATCCCGTCAGGACCAACCACTTTTCTTAAACTCATTCCGTTCAAATTTCTTTAACCTCAGGTAGTCTTATTTTACATATGAAATCACAGTTTATATCTTGAGATTGAATGACAAGTCCATCCAAATTCTTAGTAAAGCTCTCATTGAACAATATTACATAAATATGAAATAATATTAACTAAAAATTTTGAACAAATTTAATTACCTGAGTCATCTCCATTCGATCCAACTCATCTCTATAATACATAAGCACTCGACGAAGAGATTTATATGATTTCTTGTCATTCCACCAACAGCCGAGAGGCCTTTCAGGAACATCCTCAGCAGTAATATGAATCTTATCCGGTTTACCAATATACATGTGCTCTCACGACCAAATCTATATATATAATGTTATAATATTAGAAAGAACCAATATTATGATTTTTTAAAATAATCAGTTCAAAAATAATATATACCTGATGTAATGTAATGCAACCACAAATCTTATTCTTTGTCGGAGCACATTCCTTATCTAGTTCGTTGTAAAGATATGCCAGGACTCCTGCTTTCCAAGCATACTGACCACACTCATCGAAGTCCCTAAAAAACCCAAAGTATATTGAATGTACATGCGTTGCTAACTGGTCTGGCATCAACCACGAATCGATCATGTGTAGAATATAGGCACGTGCATGTCTATCCAAAACATCATCAGTTGCTTTGTCACGCACCGCTTCCCAGTAGACGGAAACAGTGATGTGGCAAACCCGCAACGTATTTACTAAGAGAATACGTTCAGCGTAATTAAGCAATATAATAATTTACAAGAATAATAAGAGTAATAAGATAAAACAACAACTTTATTTACATTCAAATTTACATACAACTATTTGTAATAAAAAGATACAATAATAAAGCAAATGTCTAAACAATGACATACTGGAAGTAAATACAAGCATGATCTAATAGTCAGGCTGAGAAGCAAACTGGTCCAAGTTTTCCGGGCTCGGCTCTATCTCCTCCTGTAAGTCGATGTCGCAAAACCCACGTAGTTTGTGGGAAGGTGAAATTCACAAAAAAAGGATTTTATACAAACAACATCGACCAAATATTCAAGATCTTTCAAAAACTCTAACTAGCTAAACTACATAGAGGTTCTAAACTACTATAATTAAGTTTTATACCTCCAAGAATCTAGTCCTTCGGGTCTTCTTCTTCTCTTCTTGAGCTACTAGAAGATGTGGATCAAGCTCGGTCGTCGGCCTCCTCGTGTCGAAGACGATCCACCCGAGAGTCTATGGTTCAAGCTCCAACCTCAAGAATGAGGTAACTGAAGTACCTAGTTTGATAATCTAGATAACTTAGAAAATGTAGAGAGTTAATTGGACTATTTTATCTCAAAAAACCCTAAGATTCACAACACATGTGAGGGTTACGGTTTGAGGAAGAAAGAGGAGAGCAAAATGGAGAGAGAAAACACAAATGACCAAGTCTTGTGAGCAAGTGAAGAATGGCTAACACTTTTCCAATAATCAAGCATGCAATATTTTTCCATAGAAAAATACAACCATGCTTGAATAGTAAAGTCAAATGAAATAAACAAATGAATTAGCCATGCTTCAACCAGGCCACAAATATCTCCATTTCCATCTTATCAATATATTTTCCAAAAATAAATAAAACCAAAAATGAGGTGTCCTCTTCTAGAAGCATCTCTTATAAAATTACAAGAATACCCTCACCGTATATACATACCCGTATTTGTACTGCAAAAATACGAATACAAAGAGATAATGTCATGCCCCGCTTCCCAGAGTACGGTAAGGAGACGTTACGGGTCATGCGACGTATTTACTCAGAAGTAAACACGTTAAGCGCATATAAGCAATATAATGTAAAAGTACACAAGAAAGACATGGGATGTAAATGAACAATAACTTTTTATAAATTAAACATTCTTTACAATACAATAATGGAAAGGAAATACAATACCGGAAAGCAATGCTTAAACAATGGCAAGAAACTGAAAATAAAAGTATATACAGGTGTCTAGAGCTCCGGGTCGTCGGCGAACTGCTCCAAGTCTTCTGAGCTGGGCTCGATTTCCAGAGAGTCGGGTCCTCCTGACAACATTCCAAAGAAAGAATAGAAAAGAAATGTCGTCAGCGAACAATCGCTCGGTAAGTCCCAAAGAGAGATGGAAATAGACTAAACAGGTAATGAGAATATAACTGGTATAATGTTGATAGTTATGTTAACGAAGTTGTTTGTAGCTTGGTACAGAATATACCAGTATATATGGGAGGAGTCCAGCTTACCCCGTGGACTATGGTATAAGGAGCACAAGGCCCCGTCAAAACCCACGGGACAACGGCAATGGATATTCAGGTTAGGTGAATTAAAGTGATCGTCTCATGCCACTTTAAATACATTCTGTACCAATCTACCGCTTTAAACCCC
This sequence comes from Agapanthus africanus, assembly GCA_030015575.1. Classification (NCBI taxonomy): domain Eukaryota; kingdom Viridiplantae; phylum Streptophyta; class Magnoliopsida; order Asparagales; family Amaryllidaceae; genus Agapanthus; species Agapanthus africanus. Next base: position 284,399 of record JASDDO010000257.1, on the reverse strand, counting down.
GTAATGTATTATTGTATTGTTTAGTAGTGATTTATAAATATAAGACTTGCCAAAACCATAATATCAATTGTTTATGTAAACGGATAAGGGTATAAACGGATGGTCATGTAGACAAGTCAAATGTATATTCATGGATCGGTCAAATCAAGTCATGTTGATATAGATTGCATTCTGGATAAAAGAATTCATGTTGCATTTGAGTTATATTGAATTGTATACATGGATGGATTGATTTCAGATTAGACTGAAACTCCGACTGAGTCAGACACTTAAACAGAATTGAAGTCCTGAATTAGTTTTGGAGTTAACGGTAACTGCTGCACTTGGACGACATGATTTATGACTTTTTCCAAACCAATTACCATTGATGACCCCGTTTTAGTTGTCTACCTTAAATAGGCAAGCACCCATATTCTCCGGCTCCCTGAGGCTCAAGAGAATTGGTCCCACTTAAACCTATATTTTTTAGGGTCTTTATTGTAAATTAATAAACTTGAAGGGGTTTTATGAAAAATAGTTTTGATATATTTTCAAAATAAATCTCAAGTATTTATTTTTCATCTTTAGGGTTTTCATAGATGTAATTTTAAAAGTTATTAGATAGTCTAGTGGATATAAATCTAATTTTAATAGTATAGGGTATTTTCATGTAATTTGACTTGTATTGATTCTTGATGGTATTTTCATGAACTTTTATGATTCTTTTCTTTTGATTTAGAAAACATGGAATTATTAAACATATTTAAAATAGATATTTTGATAATATATATATATATATATTAAAATAGAATTTATTTATTAAATAGAAATCACGTTTTCTTAAAAATTGTAATAAAAATTCCATCAAGATCGCATGCTCCATGAGGAGGTCTGCATCTCGTCCTACTAGTCCGATACATGTGCGATAACCCGCACCAACCAAATCGGATTCCCCAAAATGGGTTGTAAGGATATAATTATATGGAATTTAATTAAAATAATTTTAAAGAATACGGTTTTTAATAGTTTAGGGTATTTTATCGTAAAATTGTATTAGTCCCAAAAATATTATAAAGTGGCAATCATGCTATGTCATGATGAGTGTTGTGATGAGGTAGGTCATTACCTCGTGAGTTTTCTAAAGGTAATATGAGTAATATGATGAAGTAATGTCGAATAGAAAGTTTGTGGTATTTAACCGTAAAAGTGCAATAAAAGTGTTTTTATATGGAGTTTTGAATTGAAATTTGTTTCTAATTATAGCTTAATATTTAACAAACTAAGCACAATGATTTAGATAAGTAGTTCTTAAAAAAATTGTTAGTTTAAAAAGTTTTAGAGATGGATTCCGGTATAACTCCACTTACCGACATCATTAAAAAGAAGAAGTTTTGAGAGGTGAAAGAAGATAGTAGAGGGGACTTACTGAATTAGGGTAATGAGAAGAGATGGAGGAAAATTTTGAAAGCGTCGTGGAGTCACAGTGTCGCCGGATTTGTCCCGAAACGTCGCCGGAACTTGACCTTGGGTTAACTCCACTTGTACAACTTTTTGGACTTAGAAAATTTTGAGAGTTTTGATGCTAGATTTCAGAATGAGAAGAACTAGGGTGTAGGGTGGTATTTATAGGGTAGAATTAGGGTTTAGGGTATTAAACATGAGAATTAAAATACATTAAAATTTGATTTTAAAGCTCATTTTAATTCTCTGTTAATGTGCAGGAAAATCAAACAGACTAAGCTTAGTGGGGGAAGTCCAAGGGGTGCTAGGGCAAAAATTGAAGGCATTAGGGACGGGGGGCCCGGCGGCGTCGGCCCAGAGCCCAATCTCACCGGCCATCTTGGTGAGATGGAGTGTGGGATTGCTGCCACGTGTCGGGGTCTGTTTAATTAACAATTTCCACATGTTTGATTTCTGAGACTTTTCATTTTTACGAGTGTTGCACGTGTAAACTTTTGGGCTTCCAAAAACTTTAAAAGAAAAATCAGCAAAATTAATATGTGGCTGAGGGGATTTGAATACAGAGGCTATGTCACAGCAGTGCAAGGCTTTACCAATGAGCTACACGTGCTTTCTTGCTGTTTAAAAACAATTCAAATTTATAACTTGTGCTCAGGATTTACAAATACTCCATTTGTACATTAATTTTAAAAATTTTCTATACATTAAAACAGAGTCGTTACATTCTACCCTCCTTACAAAAATTTCGTCCTCGAAATTTACAATTATTTAAAGACTAATTTACAAACAAGTAAGGGTATCTTGCACGTATGTCATCTTCTCTTTATCACGTCGATCCTCCTGGTGAGTCTTTCCTCCACATCTGTAACAACTCTATTTCAGTGTATAGAAAATTTGATTAAAATTTAATGTACAAATAGAGTATTTGCAACCATGTATACACTATAAGTATTTGAATTGCTTTTGAACAGCAAGAAAACACTTGTAGCTCACTGGTAAATGCCTTGCACTGCTGTGACATAGCCTCTGTGTTCAAATCCCCCAGCCACATTACTTTTTTGTTGATTTTTTCTTTAAACTTTTAGAAGCTCAAAGGTTTGCACGTGCACTACATGTAAAATGAAAAGTCACAAAGTAATCAAACACATGCACTGGGGTATACCAAGCGACAGGGACACATGTCATGAATCCAAAGCCCATCCCACCGGATTGGACCGGCGAGATGAACTAGAGGGGCCAGCACTGCCGGGCTAATCCGTAGGTAATGTCTTGGATTTTCCCCTGGCATCCTTGGCCTACCCCACTACCCCCATATTGTTTGTTTACTCTGCAATTATCCAGAGAATTAAAAATCACTATTAAACCAAAATTTTAATGCATATTTTAATTCTCAAATTCATTACCCTAACTTTCTAATTTTCCCTATAAATACCATACTACATTTCACCCCTCTTCATTCAGAAATCCCATACAAAAACTCTCTAAAATTTCTAAGTCCCAAATTGTACAAGTGGAGTTAGCAAAGGGTAAGGTTCTGGCGACATTTTGGGAAGATTCCGGCGACGAGACGACTTCCCGACGATTCCAATAGCTTCTTCTATCTCTCCTCTTTATATTCAATCAGTAATTCCTTTTCACCCTTCTCAACTTCTAGTGTTTAACATTTTCTTTTCAAAACTCGTCGGAAGCGGAGTTATTTCGGCTTCCGACACTCTTTTCTTTAAAAACACAATTTCTCTTAAACAATAAATTATCATATCTTCTTATAATGTTTAACAAACATAAATAAACACATTAGAACAAATTTCATCTCAAAATAATTCGTATTGCAATTTCTATTTCATTTTTTACAGTAAAATACCATCATATTTACATACGGCATTGTTTATTCATTTTACCTATAATACCTTTAGAAACTCACGGAGTAAAAACCTACCTCATCACAACACACATTCTTGACATAGCACGATGATTCGTGGAATATTAGTTTGTGGGAAAAATACGAGTTTACACTTAAATACCATAAACATTTAAAAATCGTTTTCTTTAAAAGTGTGTTATTTAATTTCTTGCAAAAACGCCTCTACAAACCATTTTGGGGTACCCCGATCGGGATGGTGTGGGTTATTGCACATCCTCGGGCCTAGTAGAACGAGATGCAGACCTCTGCAAGGAGCATTCGATCTCGATGGAATTTTTAATGCAATTTTTAAGAAAAATATGATTTCTATTTAATAAATAAGTTCTATTTTTATAAATATATATAAATACTATCAAAATATCTACTTTAAGTATATAATATATATATTCCATGTTTTCTAAATCAAAGGAATCACCAATTTCATGAAACTACCATTACAACTCAATACAATTCCAAGATTACACTAAAATACCATATACAATGCAATCTAGGTTATATCCACTAGAATATTTCACTTTATAAAAATTACAATTATGAAAACCCTAAAGACGATAATTAAATACTTGAGGTGTATTTTGAAAATATATTAAAACTATTTTTCATAAAACCCCCTTAAGTTATATTAATTTACAATAAGATCCTAGTAAACATAGGTTAAGCGGGACCAGTTCTCTTGAGCCTCAGAGAGCCGGAGAATATGGGTACTTGCCTATCTAAGGTAGACAACCTAACAACAGTGTTATCAATACGGTAACTATTTTAGAAAATTACACAAATCCTGTCGTCCATGTGCAGCAGTTACCAATAATATCAAAACTAATTCAGGACTTCAACTTCTTTTAAAGTGTCTGATTCAGACAGAGTCTTCGTCTAATATGAAATCAATCTGATTTGAATTCAATTCAAGTATAACTACAATACAATATGAATCCAGTTATACCAGAATTCAATCTATATCAACATGACTCGACCGAACCGAACCATGGATATACTCTGATTATATGACTATCCATTTTTATCCATTCCGTTTACATGATATCATGGTTTCGGCAAGTCATCCATCTATATAACAAAACAATACAATCAATAAAAAATATATTACGGGGTTTTTAAAGGGGTAGACTAGTACGAAATGTGTTAGAATTGGCACGAGACGGTCACTTTAATACACCTAACCCGAATATCCATTGCTGTTGTACCGTGGCTTAACGGTTCCTTGTGCTCCGTATACTTTAGTCTCCGGAATAGTGGGACTCCTCTCGTATACACTGGAATATTTTGTAGCAAGCTACAAACAACCGTGTTAATAGAACAATAGATAACATTATATAGTTATATTCTCTTTTCTGTCTATTCTACTTCTCTTTTTCTTTGGGACTTACCGAGCGATTGTTCACTGACGACATTCCTTTTTTTTTCCTTTGGAATGTTGTCAGGTGGATCCGACTCACTAGAGATCAAGCCCAGTACTGAGGACTTGGAGCAGTTTGCCATCGATCCAGAGCTGTAGGCACTTGTATATACTTTTCATTTCAGTTATTCCATTATTTAGATATTGCTTTCTATTCCTGTATTTACATTTCCAGTTGTACTTGTAAAGAATTGTTAAATAAATAAAAGTTGCAGTTCATTTATATTCATATCTCTTATGTAAATTTTACTTTATATTGCTTAGTTATGCTTAGCGTAATTATTTTTGAGTAAATACGTCGCGTGATCCATTGCGTCTCTTTACCGTACACCAGGAAGTGGGGCGTGACAGGTTTTGTTGGCGGCCCATGCAGGTCAATTCTGCATGGACATGCAGGTTAATTCTACATGAAATCCTAAGCAATATAACACAAGAATCAGTAACTAAAAACATTCTTTACATTTCATGTTCCTTGAATCATACAATTTCATATACTTTGAATCTATCCTAACCCTATTTTTCTTTCAAGATTATGGATTCTCCAAACAATACCAGCACTAACTTCAATAACACACCACCACCTCTACCGTTGCTGCTCCAATCAATGAGCAGACGGTACTGCTTGAGACAATCTGAAACCTCCTGGAAGGACAGCAGTAGCAGAATGCTATATTACTGAACCGCCCAGAAGCGAAAGCGCCTGGAGTAAAGCATTTCCGAGCATTGCACCCAAAGCAATTTTCGGGAAAAGAGAGCCCTCTGGAAGCTGAAGAATGGGCTCAAAGTATTGAGGATGATATGGCAGCAGCACAAGTTCCAGAGATTGCTTGGATACGAGTTGCGAAGCTGCAACTCACTGATAACGCCCGAGTTTAGTGGAAGGCGGAAGAAAGCCGTCTTGACCAACCGATCAAATGAAAAACCTTTCGCGACATGTTCGACGTGAAGTACTTTCCAGAGACTGCCCGTTTTGACATGGAGCAGCAATTCATCCACCTACAACAGAGTTCGATGTAGACCAAATCTGTGGATGAGTATGATGCTGAGTTACCATGCTTAGTAGATAAGATATGTCTCAATATTCGATTTTCTTATATCACATACTACACAGCTAACACAAGACCTTAACAGGTTCGCGCCACACTTGATACCGACTACTGAGATCAGGTCCAGACGATTTCAGCAAGGGTTAGATCCGGAGATCGAAGCTGCCTTAGCTACAGGGGATTTCCCAACCCACGAACTGGCCCTGAAAGCTGCCTTTCGATATGAGGCACTGGTGAAGATGAAAGGTAGACCCCAGTCTACCGGAGTGAAACTCCCTGCCACTCAGACGGTAGGAGGAGCCTCTTCAAGGCCATCTTTTGTGCCCAGGAGACCGGAAGTACCAATCAACCGGCCCATCAAAGCCTTTTGCACCTACTGCAGGAGGGATGGACACCCAGTGAAGGACTGTCGATGTACAAATCGCCTTTGCTTAGTCTGAGGCTCAGCCACACATGATATTGGGTCTTGTACTCGAAGACTCAATCCAAATGCTGCACCCAGACCAGCAATCACTTACCAGCAGCGACCAGCCATCCAGACACCTGCTCCATGACTAGCTCACCCAGCTTCACCACCCCGTGGACCGGCTGTAACTCCTCCTCGTCAGTTCCATCAAGCTCAAAGGAACTTAGGTAAAAAACAATGGAACGGATAGAGGAATGCTCTGTTAGTGTTTATGCCCTAGAGGCCATTACTGTATCATACTAGTTTGTATATTACTTAATGAAAGCTTTGGATATTCACAGTTGTATTGAAAGTCTTGCTAAAAATGGTAGTATGCTACTTGGTTTGTTTCTACTTTAATATATGCATATATTTCTTTTAACATATCGATTATACATATTAGTAGAGCCATTAGGATCTTTGCTTGATTACCAGCATTGTGATGGCAGTCACACTAGTGGGGGCTGGGTAGTCTATAAGCAATATCCTATACAGGTCCCTGGTCGTAGGATTATCGAGACGGGGTATCGATACTCCGGAGTAGACTGGTGTATACGCTTCTCATCCAAGTTGGGGAGATGGTCTGTCCCACAGCTATCGGTACGTCGTACTGGAGATTGTATGCAGGTGCTCGTTAGGTTACGAGTACACCGGACATGACTCGCCGGGAACTGCAGGTTGGTTCTATACCCATCGTCAGATAGCAGTTCCCAGATGACATGAGTACAGCTTAGTCTGTCGACTTGACACTGCTACTTCGCCTCGGGTGTGTTCCCCCTGTACTTAGATTACTACCCTACCACGGATCAAAGGAGTCGTGCAAACAGGTAGTAGTTGGGTGCATTCCCGAAGTACTTGGGGGCAGTGGCGGTTAGACAGGATTCGTCTCTCCTGGTATTGGGGGTTGATGTCGCGCTGTGTATGGAGAGCTATTACGCAAAGTCCCTGACCAGGGCAAATGAGATTTACTGGTAGGTTCCAGTAGTTTCTCAAGGTGTAATGGGCTTCACTCCGATACCACTTATACCGCTATTTGGGGTCTGACGTTTACCGCCCCCCTAGGCCTGATATGCGATAGTCCTAGACAAACAGACCGAACTGTACGGAGATTGTCACATACAGGCTCAGTAGGAGTTCGGATGGGTTTACTCATCGACCTTCTTATCGACATCTACCTAGGAACTGTTACGTACAGCTAGTACCGCTTGCGGCCTGTGGTTAAACCCACTGCCAGCGTAGTGTCGAGTTTTTAGAGTCCCACACAGAGAGTTTCCCTGCATCGGGTAAAAGGTGTAGAGGCCGTATGGTTTTACGGCAGAGCCGCGATCACTTACGTACACTTGTGCACGTACTATGATCGGGCATATAATACTAGCGGGTTTTGGTTTAAGCCAGATTCTAGTATTATATAGATGGTTTTATTCAGTCAAATATTATCCATGTTTTTCGGAAATACGGATGGGAGGGGCAGTCTCATAATTTGTCGGGAAGCTTCTAGAAGGAGGCGACTCATTTGTGTTTATTTCTTTTGTGATTTAAACTAAATGAGGTGGAGGATAAGGTGTAAGTTTCATTAAATGATCCATGACTCATTAGATGACTCATTAGATGATTCATCTAGTGAATTAAATGAAGCATGATGAATATTAGCTAGATATTTATTTTGATGATATTATTATGCTTCATGATATTCACAAATGAGAATAGTTCATTCATTATCACAAAACACTTCTCTCTCCTCAAGTCTTCATCTTCTTCCTCAAACCCTAAAAGCTTTCATGAGCTGAGAATTCTAGGGTTTAAAGTGACTAAGTAATCCATCTAAATACTCTACACCCTCTAGGACTTCTAGATTAGCAAACTAGAAGCCGTAGTTATCTCAGATTCGAGATAGGAGCTCGGACTATAGACTCTCGGGTGGATCGTCTTTGACTCGAGATGGCCGTTGAGCTGCCCATGTTCCATAGAGCCTATGAGGTGTGGAGGGCAGCGATGAAGACCCGAAGGATAAGTAACGTGAGGTAAAACTTCGAATCCGAGTAGTTAAACCTCTCGTAGTTTGTTAGTAATGGTATAGACACGATCCGTGTGCTCAAGTCCGTGTTACGAAGCTTTGATAATTGTTTTTCATATATTCCGCCTCCCCGCGAACACATGGGGTGCGTGACATGGACTTACAGTGGTATCAGAGCCTACTAAACCTTTACTAGCCTGTTAGCAACTAATTAGAACTTCGATCATCGGAAAAACACGAAAACTTAACCTCGGACCCCTCAAGTTTCTTTCGATTTTAAACCTGTCGAAAAAATTATTTCAGAGGCATGAAAATTCACATTAGGGAATTCTAAGAATACTGGAGAAATACGAGTTGCTAACAGGCTAGTTGGTGCAATTCGCCGCGGATCCGCGGAAGCGCGGCGAGTTGGTGCAATTCGCCGCGGATCCGCGGCCGAGTCGACTCCGAGTTGAATCGTATTTACACAGTTTGTCTTATTTTTGGGTGTTCTGTTTTCCTGTATATTTTGTTTCTGCCCAGGTCTTTTCAGTGCTGGCTTGCATTTGGGGTAGATACGGAAAAAGGTTGTCGATCGGAATTCTAAGTTATTTGCTAATCAGGTTTTATCTGTGATGTTTAATGTGTTCGTAAACCTCCGCTAATTGCTAGTATGTCGGTTAGTTGGGGGTTGCACATTTCTGTGATGGATATTGGTTTGTGTATATGAACTTTATTGGATCGTCGTGGATGAATAGCCAGGGATGTGAGATGATGGTTTTTATCTTTCATTCGATGTAAATTGTAATATGTTGTAATATTTTTTTGCGGGGCACATCCGGGTTGAGGTTGTAGCCACCGTTGTATTATTTCACTTACTGTTTTATGCTCCTAGGATAGACCCAAGATGGGGTGCACAAACTACCAGGTACTTTAAAGTGTTTAATGGCCTACTCATGTCGTTGAGGGAGACTGTTTCACTTCTGGTACTAGACGGGTATTTTGCCGCACCCGTAGGGGTCTAGGGTGGGGTTTGGCTATTCAGCACGACCGTGTAATCCGTCTTTTGTTACATGCTCAAACGAAATGCGGATTCCTAGTATATCCAATATGTTTATCTGTGATCTGAAATACCTATTATTGCGTCTGACAAATGTACAATATCTATATATGATATCTAGTAGGCGTTGCTTATGTTTTGCATCCGCGCTAGCCCAGCCTCCACTCTGTCGTTAGTTAAGTAACCTAACGGGTGAATGACGGGGCCCAGTGGCGAATGCGGATGGCATAAGCGGACGTTGTATTTTTGTTGTTTTCTGCAATGATAGGATAAATGATGGGACACATTATTTTAATGCAAAGACCAAAGCTGAATCGTTGGAACAAATTTAAAAGAAACCACTTGGTTATTTTAAAAAGAGCATATTTTTTAATTGCGGAGCTTTAACCACTCCTTTTAAAAAGCTATCAGGTTCCTTCGATTATATCAAGTTCACAACGTTCACGGTTTCGCCAAAACCAGTCGTAGCCCTCTGTCATTTTATATGGATGGTCAGTAGTATTCAAACTATGTTTGTTGGCCTTCGTCAAGGCATAGTGTTTGGTAGCTGCTGGGGTATTCATATGTAGCATAGATAGATGCATTGGTTTGGGACAGTCGTATTACTTTGTTGGCCTTCGTTAAGGGTATGTACGGTTGGGTTCAAATTAACAAGGATAATGATGGGAATAACTTGACATGTGACTTATGATTTGTTGGCCTTCGTCAAGGTCATAAGAGCATGGGGCAAAAATCCACATCGGGAGTTTCTAAAGAAACTGAAACTTGTTGGTATTGCATACCATTTGGAGTTTGATTATGTTGGTAGGATTCCTTCAGCATTATCACACGATGATATTTGGATCCCGATCATACTGTGAGTATATGCTACTCATCAGGAGATTCGTCACTTAACGATCAATGCTATAAACCAAGTAAGTGTCTAGAACGGTGTCAGCGGGGCTACGCCTCCAGAGAAAAGAGGTTATTTAATTAAGGAACTTCGCGAAAGCGTCGTAAAACCTCCCTCGAATTACCGACACTAGCTTGGCTGAACGGTTAAGCAAGTATTGTACGGTGAGATCAGTCCTGACTAATTCTTCTTTTATGGTTTGAGGAAGGATTCGAGAAACAGTGGGAGCCATCCAGTTTAGATAAACTAAAAACCAATCTAAACTTGAAAGAGTATCATGCTAAAGTGTTTTCTTCTCTCTCTCAACTGCAGTAACCCTGTGACCATGACTAGCTTACATCTAGATAACAAGTTGGCTGAATCTGACTTTTATGATTGGCAAAGGTCTGTTCAGATATCCATTGCCTATGACAAACTGGACCACCCTATTACTACTCAAGCCTTCGCCGTCCCAGGTCCAGTTTCCACCGTCGCGGATATGGATATCCGTCACACAAGGGAAAAGGACAGTGCGAATGCCAAGTGCCTCGTGTTAGCTTCAGTTGATGGTGTATACCAAAAGCAGCACGAGAAGATGGACTTAGTTTCCATCTTCCTCCATAACAAAGATTTATATGGAGAGCAATCTCGTATTGCAAGATATGAGACCTTGAACGAATTACTTCAAGCGAGATTGGCTATCGGGTCATCTGTAAGGGACGGCATTCTTACGATGACTAACTATATTAATGAGCTCACGGACCTGGAGACCATGTTAGGAAATAGGTCATATGCTGACTTATTTCCACAGTCCCTACCCTCTACTTACACCCTGAAAGAAACCAGGGAGACACCCGCTCTGCTTAATGGGGGACCTTCTTCTTCTGCATCCAGGGCGAAAGCAAAGGGTGAAAAGAGGAAAACCTCCACAAAGCCGATATACAGTGTCAGTGAAGTAGAAGGAAAGGGAAGAGCAAAAGTTTCGGGACTTGGTGTAGAGAAGGAGGAATGTTCCTATTGTTATGGGAAGGGGCATTAACAGAAGGATTGCAGGGCTTTGGAAGCCAGTAGCCAGGATTCGAAGCATGTTGTGACTTCAGCCTCGAGTGTGTTTGTGATTGAGAACTGTTTGTCAATTAACTCTACTTCCTGGGTACTAGATACCGGAGCATGATCTCATATCTATAATTCATTACATGCTTTGAAAAACCGTAGAGTTATCAGGGTAGGCGATTTGTCTCTCAGAGTTGCGAACGGAATGAGCGTGGACGCTGAATCCGTGGGAGAATATCGCCTAGGTTTGACAAGTGGGCAGATATTGATTCTACGTAACTGTTTGTATGTACCTAGTTTGACTTGTAATATCATATCAGTGTCCTCACTTTCGAGAGGGATATGATTTTACATTCGTAAGCGATGCGGTTCACATCCACCTAAATCAAGTTCTGATTGGGTCCAATACATTAGATGACGGTATATACGTATTGAATCAAGCTCAGGTTTTCAATGTCCAGAACACACTTAAAAAAAGTCTCCGGAAATAAATCAGGTTTTCTTATGGCATTGTAGACTATGTCACATCAATGAAACACGGTTGACTAAGTTACATAGAGAAGGATATTTGAATTCGTTCGAATATCAATCTTATGCTACTTGTGAATCTTGTCTCATGGGAAAGATGACAAAGGCTCCGTTTACTGGACATGGAGTAAGAGCGAGCGAGCTCTTGGGACTCATACACAGTGACGTGTGCGGTCCAATGTCTACACATGCAAGAGGTGGTCATTCCTACTTCATTACTTTTACGGATGATTTCTTAGGTATGGACATATCTTCTTGATGAAGCATAAATCCGAGGCCTTTGAGAAATTCCGGGAATACAAGAATGAAGTGGAAAACCAAACAGGCAAAAGTATCAAGACACTGAGATCTGATCGAGGTGGTGAATACTTAAGTGCCGAGTTTCTGGGATACTTAAAAGAGAATAGAATTCTCTCTCAGCTTACTCCTCCATACACACCACAACACAATGGTGATCGGAAAGGCGGAATCGAACCCTATTGGATATGGTTCGTTCCATGATGAGTAAGGCTGAGTTACCGCGATCTTTCTGGGGTTATGCACTAGAATCAGCTGCATATCTTTTGAACAAGGTTCCAACCAAGACTGTGCCTACCACACCATATCAGATGTGGAGTGGGAAGAAACCCTATCTTCAGTACCTGAAGACATGGGGATGTCCAGCTTTTGTTAAAAAGCAGCATGCGGACAAGCTTGAGGCACGCTCAGTACAGTGTAAGTTTGTGGGATATCCAAAGAACTCCAAGGGGTATTATTTCTATTACGTAGAGGAACAAAAGGTTTTTGTTTCTCGTCATGCCCACTTCTTGGAAGCTGAATTTTTGAAAATCAGAAGAGTGGGAGCGCAATAGAACTGGAAGAAATTCCAGAACCACAAGCTGTTACTGAAAGTATGATAGAATAAAAAGTTTCAGAAGAAAGGGACATCCCAGCGCCTATCCGTAGAAATAGTAGGCAGTCTCATCTGCCCGAGAGATACCACGGTTTTCTCATAGACGGGGATCGAGAGGATTGCGTCATTGACAATGATGGCCCTACTAGCTTCCAGCAAGCCATTCAGAGCGGCGACTCAGTAAGATGGCTGGATGCAATGCGGACCGAAATGGAGTCCATGTACACTAACAAAGTATGGACTTTGGACATTGCTCCAGATGGGGTAAAACCCGTAGGATGCAAATGGAACTTCAGAAGGAAAATTGGTGTAGATGGACAGGTTGAAACCTATAAGGCTAGATTTGTTGCAAAGGGTTTTCGTTAAAGACCTGGTTTAGACTATGATGAAACCTTTTCTCCAGTGGCTATGCTCAAATCCATTCGGGTCCTTCTTGCCATTGCTGCCTTCCACGATTATGAGATCTGGCAGATGGGCGTAAAGACGGATTTTCTAAATGGTAATTTAGAAGAGTGCGTCTATATGGATCAGCCAGAGGGATTCATTCAGAGTGGGAGCAGCGGTAAAGTGTGCAAGTTGCTTAAGTCCATTTATGGACTAAAGCAGGCATCACGGAGTTGGAACATCTGTTTTGATGATACTGTCAAAGAATTTAACTTTATCAAAAATCCAGATGAACCATGCATATATAGTAAGATTGTAGGGAGAGCTGTAGTATCTCGTCTTGTACGTGGATGACATTCTCCTAACAGGAAATGATATTCCTATGCTACAGTCAATCAAAGGATTCTTGTCACAAAAGTTCTCCATGAAGGACCTGGGTGATGCCACCTACATTCTGGGGATCTAGATCTATTGTGATAGATCAAAGAAGATGTTGGGACTTTCGCAGTCCAGGTACATAGACACTATATTGAAAAGATTCAGTATGGAAGATTCTAAACGCGGTAACCTACCGGCTTATCACGGAATCACCCTCTCCAAAGTGATGTCTCCCGAGACTGATTTGGAAAGGGCTCGCATGTCGATTATACCCTACGCTTCTGCGGTAGGCTCTATAATGTATGCGATGTTATATACCAGACCATATGTAGCATACGCATTGAGCGTTGTAAGCCGGTATCAGGAAAACCCAGGAGATAAGCACTGAATAGCAGTAAAGAACATTCTCAAGTACCTGAGGAGGACTAAGGAGATGTTCTTGGTGTATGGTGGAAAGGACCTCCAGATAGAGGCCTTTGCCGACTCTAGCTTCCAGAGTGACAAGGATGACTCCAAGTCCATGTCGGGTTATGTCTTTACCCTCAATGAAGGGGTGGTCTGTTGGAAGAGTTCCAAGCAGGACACCGTTGCTGACTCGACAATGGAAGCGGAGTACATAGCTGTTTGCGATGCCGCAAAAGAAGCTGTCTGGATGAAGAAGTTCCTCACAGAACTTCAGGTGGTTCCTACCAGTGTTGATCCAATACCTCTGTATTGCGACAACAACGGCGCTATAGCATTAGCGAAGGAACCCAGGTCCCATCAGAAGTCCAGACACATCTTAAGGCGGTATCACATGATCAGGGAGATCGTAGATCGCCGGGAGATCGAGGTGGAGAGAGTAGATACGGAGAATAACACTGCTGATCCATTCATAAAGGCTATTCATCAGACACAGTTCGAGAGGCTATTCGAGATGATAGGTCTGTGATATGCCAGTACACGGCCCTAGTGTAAGTGGGAGATTGTTAGTGTTTATGCCCTAGAGGCCATTACTGTATCATACTAGTTTGTATATTATTTAATGTAAGCTTGGGATATTCACAGTTGTATTGACAGTCTTGCTAAAAATTGTAGTATGCTACTTAGTTTGTTTCTACTTTAATATATGCATGTGTTTCTTTTAACATATCGCATATATATATTAGTAGAGCCCTTAGGATCTTTGCTTGATTACCAGCGTTGTGATGATAGTCACACTAGTGGGGGCTGGGTAATCTATAAGCAACATCCTATACAGGTCCCTGGTCGTAGGATTATCGAGATGGGGCATCGATACTCCGGAGTAGACTGGTGTATACGCTTCTCATCCCAGTTGGGGAGATGGTCTGTCCCACAGCCATCAGTACGTCGTACTGGAGATAGTATGCAGGTGCTCGTTAGGTTACGGGTACACCGGACAGGACTCGCCGGGAACTGCAGGTTGGTTCTATACCCATCGTCAGATAGCAGTTCCCAGGTGACATGAGTACAGTTTAGTCCGTCCACTTGACACTACTACTTCGCCTCGGGTGTGTTCCCACTGTACTTAGATTACTACCCTACCACGGCTCAAAGGAGTCGTGCAAACAGGTAGTAGTTGGGTGCAGTCCCGAAGCACTTGGGGGCAGTGGCAGTTAGACAGGATTCGTCTCTCCCGGTATTGGCAGTTGATATCGCGCTGTGTATGGAGAGCCATTAGGCAAAGTCCCTATCCAGGACAAACGAGATTTACTGGTGGGTTCCAGTAGTTTCTCAAGGTGTAATGGGCTTCACTCCCACACGAATTATACCGCTATTAGGGGTCTGACGTTTACCGCCCCCTAGGCCCGATATGCGATAGTCTTAGACGAACAGACTGGACTGTACGAAGATTGTCACATACAGGCTCAGTAGGAGTTCGGATGGGTTTACTCATCGACTTTCTTATCGACATCTACCTGGGGATCGTTACGTACAGCTAGTACCGCTTGCGGCCTGTGGTTAAACCCACTGCCAGTGTAGTGTCGAGTCTTTAGATTCCCACACAGAGAGTTTCCCTGCACCGGGCAAAAGGTGTAAAGGCCGTATGGTTTTACGGTAGAGCCGCGATCACTTACGTACATTTGTGCACGTACTATGATCGGGCAGATAATACTAGCGGGCTTTGGTTTAAGCCAGATTCTAGTATTATACAGATGGATTTATTCAGTTAAACATTATCCGTGTTTTTCGGAAATACGGATGGGAGGGGCAGTCTCGTAATTTGTCGGGAAGCTTCTAGAAGGAGGTGACTCATTTGTGTTTATTTCTTTTGTGATTTAAACTAAATGAGGTGGAGAATGAGGTGTAAGTTTCATTAAATGATCCATGACTCATTAGATGATTCATCTAGTGAATTAAATGAAGCATGATGAATATTAGCTAGATATTTATTTTGATGATATTATTATGCTTCATGATATTCACAAATGAGAATAGTTCATTCATTATCACAAAACACTTCTCTCTCCTCAAGTCTTCATCTTCTTCCTCAAACCCTAAAAGCTCTCATGAGTTGAGAATCCTAGGGTTTAAAGTGACTAAGTAATCCATCTAAATACTCTATACCCTCTAGGACTTCTAAATTAGCAAACTAGAAGCCGTAGTTATCTCAGATTCGAGATAGGAGCTCGGACTATAGACTCTCGGGTGGATCGTCTTTGACTCGAGGAGGCCATTGAGGTGCCCATGTTCCATAGAGCCTACGAGGTGTGGAGGATATCGATGAAGACCCGAAGGACAAGTAACGCGAGGTATAACTTCGAATCCGAGTAGTTAAACCTCTCGTAGTTTGTTAGTAATGGTATAGACACGATCCGTGTGCTCAAGTCCGTGTTACGAAGCTTTGATAATTGTTTTTCATATATTCCGCCTCCCCGCGAACACGTGGGGTGCGTGAAATGGACTTACATGCTCCTCCAGTAAGGAGGAATGTACCGAGGCGACAGGCTTTCACAATGACCGTGGAAGAAGCTGAAGCCACTGGCCAAGTCATTACTGGTAACCTTTCAATTTTTAAGTTGTTCAATACTTGCTATACCCATATATTTTTCCCATACCTAAACCTATCCCACATAACTTAGGTACGATCTTAATAGCTTCACTTCCTGCACTAGCACTCTTCAATACTGGAGAATCTTATTGCTTTATGTCGCAACGGTTCGTCCGAACTCATGCAATTACAGTCAAACCTCTCGTATCCAGCTGGAATGTCAGTTCAGGGAACGACATTCTAAAGGCAATAATGGGATATGACCTGTGTCCAGTGGTCGTTTGCAGCAGAGAATTCTATGCTGACTTCAAGGTGCTGGACTTACCAAATTTTAATGTCGTTTTGGGTATGGATTGGTTCAGAACTTTTTACGCTACTTTCGACCGTCGTTAAAGGAGAGTAATGTTCGAGATTCCAGACCATCCGGTCTTTTATTTCAAAAGTGGAGACCGTACCCTAGAGCCAAGCACATACAAGGCAAAACCGAAGAAGGCAGTGATTGCAACACTTCAAGTGGAGGAAGGATCGAAGCCAGAGGTAGTTCGAGAGTTCGACGATGTATTTCCTGAAGACATATCAGGTTTGCCTCCCGATCGAGCTCTTAAATTCAGCATTGATTTAGTACCTGGAGCACAACCAGTGATCAAAACACCGTATCGGTTAAGCCCTGAAGGTTTGAAGGAGGTCCGTACTCAGTTGGACGAATTATTGACGAAAGGATGGATTCGTCCCAGCACTTCAAGTTGGGGATCGCCAGTTCTACTTGTGAAGAAGAAGAAAGGTTCATATCGAATGTGCATTGATTATAGAGTTCTAAACGAAGTAACTATAAAGAACAAGTATCCTCTTCCGCGCATCGACGACCTGTTCGATCAGCTAAGTGGGTCTTACATTTTCTCCAATTTAGATCTTCGTATGCGTTATCATCAGGTAAAAGTTAAAGAATCTGATATCTATAAAACGACATTTAGAACTCGCTATGGACATTACGAATTTCTTGTGATGCCATTTGGAGTAACCAACGCACCAGTTATATTCATGAACCTAATGAATCAAGTTTTCCAAGAGTACCTACACAGGTTTGTTGTCATCTTCATCGACGACATCCTGGTGTATTCTAAGAGTCAGAAAGAACATACCGAACACCTACGAGTTTTCCTAGAGGCTTTACGACAGCATCAATTTTATACCAAGTACAGCAAGTGTGAGTTTTGGCTAGATCAAGTCGGTTTTCTCGGACATATTGTATCAGGCGATGGAATCTCTGTAGATCCAGCTAAAGTATCAGCAGTAAGCGAATGGCCGACATCGAAGTCAGTGAAGGACATTCGAAATTTCTTGGATCTAGCTAGATATTACAGAAGGTTTATTAAAGGATTTTCAAAAATTGTAACACTCCTGACCAAGCTCACACGTAAAGATGAAGAATTCGTGTGGTCAGAAGCATGCAAATGAGTTTTCATAGAACTCAAGTCAAGATTGACATCAACACCTATCCTTGTCATACCGGACCAATCTGTAGATTTTAAAGTGCATGGTGATGCATCCGGTAAGAGATTAGGATGTGTTCTACATCAGCACGGTAAAGTTGTAGCTTATGCATCATGACAGCTGAAGATTCATGAGCGCAGCTATCCGACGCATGATTTGGTGTTGGCGGCCATAATCTTTGCACTCAAGATTTAGCGCCATTATCTTCTTGGTAAACGAGTGGGCATATACACAGATCACAAGATTCTGAAATACGTGTTTACCCAGAAGGAGTTGAATATGCGGTAGAGAAGATGGTTAGAACTTATAGCAGACTTCGACATCAACCTATAATATCATCCAGGAAAAGGTGAATGTAGTACCTGATGCACTTAGTCGCCAACCATTAGCATTGAACTTCACTGCACAGTGGAAGCTTCAACAAGATTTACATTAGATGGAGATAGAAGTGGTCATGCTAGGCAATGCTTCAAATTTGATGAACTTACAAGTTCAATCTACCATTGTCAATCAGATCAAAGCAGTTCAAGCAATTGATGCTAAGTTGCAAAAGATCAGGGAACAAGTATAAAGTGGACTTAGAATAGACTTCATAATTCATAAAGATGGATCTTTGAGATACGACAGTAAGTTGTGTGTACCTAAAGGTTCTATGCGGGAAGAGTTGATGAAAGAAGCCCACAACTCTCCTTATTCAGTACACCCTGGAGGCACAAAGATGTACAAAGATCTGCGTCAAAATTACTGGTGGCATGGAATGAAGCGTGAAGTAGCCAGAAGCGTCGCTAAATGCTTGGTGTGTCAGCAAGTAAAGGTTGAACATCACAGGACAGCTGGTACTTCAACCATTACCTATCTCAGAATGAAAGTGGGAACACATCACTATGGATTTCGTGAATGCACTTCCTCGCATCATGAAAAGTAACGATGCGGTATGGGTTATTGTGGATCGACTCACAAAGTCGTCTCACTTCATCCCATTTCGAGTTGGCCAATCTACTGAGACACTGGCAAAAAAGTACATGGAGGTAAGAATCTAAGTAAGATTTAAACTCTTCAATGTGTACTATTTTTGATACCCATGAACTCATGCAGGAAATCGTGAAATTATATGGAGTACCGGTTTGCATTGTCTCCGATCGTGACACCAAATTCCAATCGCAATTTTGGCAGAGTCTGCAAACTAGCTTAGGAACAAGTCTGAACTTCAGCACAGCTTATCATCCACAAATAGATGGACAGTCTGAGCGAACTATTCAGATACTTGAAGATATGCTAAGAGCGTATATGCTAGACTTCGGAGAATCGTGGGAAGATCACCTACATCTTATGGAGTTTTCATACAACAACAGCTACCAAGAAAGTATAGGAATTGCACCATTTGCAGCTCTATATGGAAGGAAGTGTCAATCACCATTAAGTTGGGACGACATCGGAGATAGAGAACTCCTTGGACCTGAGATGATGGTGGCAAATGCTGATGTAGTTCACACTATCATGGAAAGAATGCGCATAGCCCAAGATCGACAAAAGCACTGGGCTGATGCAAAGCGCCATCACTTGGAGTTCCAACCGGAAGATCATGTCTTTTTGAAGATATCTCCAAACCATGGAGTGATTCGCTTTGGAAGACGGGGTAAGCTCAGTCCGAGGTATATTGGACTGTTCGACATACTCGAATGAGTCGGAGAAGTGGTTTATCGTTTGGCACTTCCACTTTCATTGGAAGGAGTGCACAATGTGTTCCACATATCCTAACTCAGAAGGTATGTGAGTGACCCCAGCCATATTCTTGATCACTCTGAGCTCACTATACAGCCAGATTTATCCTGTGAGTAACAACCTGTTGAAATCCTGGATAGAAAGGTGAAGTCACTTCGGAACAAGGAAGTAAACTTGGTTCGAGTGATGTGGAGAAAAGACTCACCAGGAGAATCAATATGGAAACATGAGGATGACATGCGTGCAAAATACCCTCATTTGTTTGTAAACTAGTCCTTAAAATAATTGTAAATTTCGATAATGAAATTTTTGTAAGGAGAGCAGAATGTAACAACTCTATTTCAGTGTACTGAAAATTTGATTAAAAGTTAATGTACAAATAGAGTATTTGCAACCCTATATACACTATAAGTATTTGAATTGCTTTTGAACAGCAAGAAAACACTTGTAGCTCACTAGTAAATGCCTTGCACTGCTGTGACATAGCCCCTGTGTTCAAATCCCCCCAGCCACATTATTTTTTTGTTGATTTTTTCTTTAAACTTTTAGAAGCTCAAAGGTTTGCACGTTCACCACACGTAAATGAAAAGTCACAAAGTAATCAAACATGTGCACTGAGGTATACTAACCGACAGGGATACAGCATGAATCCAGAGCCCATCCCACCGGATTGGACCGGCGAGATGAACTAGAGGGTCCAGCACCGCCAGGCTAATCCATAGGTAATGCCTTGGATTTTTCCCCTGGCACCCTTGGCCTATCCCACTACCCTCATATTGTTTGTTTACTCTGCAATTATCCAGACAATTAAAATTCACTATTAAACCAAAATTTTAATGCACATTTTAATTCTCAAATTCATTACCCTAAATCCTAATTTTCCCTATAAATACCACACTACATTTCACCCCTCCTCATTCAGAAATCCCATACAAAATCTCTCTAAAATTTCTAAGTCCCAAATTGTATAAATGGAGTTAGCAAAGAGCAAGGTTCCGGCGACATTTCGGGAAGATTCCGGCGACGAAACAACTTCCCGACGGTTCCAATAGCTTTCTCTATCTCTCCTCTTTATATTCAATCAATAATTCCCTTTTACCCTTCTCAACTTCTAGTCTTAAACATCTTCTTTTCAAAACTCGTCGGAAGCGGAGTTATTCCGGCTTCCGACCCTCTTTTCTTTAAAAACTTAAACAATAAATTACCTTATCTTCTTATAATATTTAGCAAACATAAATAAACACATTAGAACACGTTTCATCTTAAAATAATTCGTATTGCAATTTCTATTTCATTTTTTACAGTAAAATACTATCATATTTACATACGACATTGTTTAATACCATTAGAAACTCACGGGGTAAAGACCTACCTCATCACAACACACATTCTTGACATAGCACGATAATTCGTGGAATATTAATTTGTGGGAAAATACGAGTTTACACTTAAATACCATAAACATTTAAAAACTGTTTTTTAAAGTGTATTATTTAATTCTTTGCAAATACACATCTACAATCCATTTTGGGGAACCCCGATCAGGATGGTGCGGGTTATCGCACATCCTCGAGTGTAGTAGATCGAGATGTAGACCTCCGCAAGGAGCATTTGATCTCGATGGAATTTTTAATGCAATTTTTAAGAAAAATGTGATTTCTTTTTAATTAATAAGTTCTATTTTTATAAATATATATAAATACTATCAAAATATTTACTTTAAGTGTACAATATATATATTTCATGTTTTCTAAATCAAAGGATTCACCAATTTCATGAAACTACCATTACAACTCAATACAATTCCAAGATTATACTAAAATACCATATACAATGCAATCTAGGTTATATCCACTAGAATATTTCGCTTTATAAAAATTACAAGTATGAAAACCCTAAAGACGATAATTAAATACTTGAGGTGTATTTTGAAAATATATCAAAACTATTTTTCATAAAACCTTTCAAGTTATATTAATTTATAATAAGGACCCTAGTAAATATAGGTTAAGCGGGACCAGTTCTCTTGAGCCTCAGGAAGCCAAAGAATATGGGTGCTTGCCTATCTAAGATAGACAACCTAACAACGGTATTGTCAACACTGTAATTGTCATGGAAAAATACACAAATCCTGCCGTCCATGTGTAGCAGTTACCGATAATATCAAAACTAATTCAGGACTTCAACTTCTTTTAAAGTGTCTGACACGGACATAGTCTCCGTCTAATATGAAATCAATCTGATTTGAATTCAATTCAAGTATAACTACAATACAATATGAATCCAGTTATACAAGAATTCAATCTATATCAACATGACTCGACCGAACCGAACCATGGATATACTCTGATTACATGACTATCCATTTATATCCATTCCGTTTACATGATATTATGGTTTTATCAAGTCATCCATCTATATAACAAAACAAAACAATCAATACAAAATACATTATGGGGTTTTTAAAGGGGTAGACTGGTACGGAATGTGTTAGAATTGGCACGAGACGGTCACTTTAATACACCTAACCCGAATATCCATTGCTGTTGTACCGTGGCTTAACGGTTCCTTGTGCTCCGTATACCTTAGTCTCCGGAATAGTGGGACTTCTCTCGTATACACCGATATATTCTTACCAAGGTACAAACAACCGCGTTAACAGAACGAAAGATAACATTATACAGTTATATTCTCTTTTCTGTATATTCTACTTCTCTCTTTCTTTGGGACTTACCGAGCGATTGTTCGATGACGACATTCCTTTTCTTCTTTATCTGGAATATTGTCAGGTGGATCCGACTCAATAGAGATCGAGCTCAATACTGAGGACTTGGAGCAGTTTGCCATTGACCCAGAGCTGTAGGCACATGTATATACTTTTCATTTCAGTTATGCCATTGTTTAGGTATTGCTTTCTATTCCTGTATTTATATTTCCAGTTGTACTTGTAAAGTATTGTTAATTAAATAAAAGTTGTTGTTCATTTATATTCATGTCTCTTGTGTACATTTTACTTTATATTGCTTAGTTACGCTTAGCGTATTTACTTCTGAGTAAATACGTCACGTGACCCATCACATCTCCTTACCGTACACCGAGAAGCGGGGCGTGACAACATCACTCGAACCAAGTTTACTTCCTTGTTCCGAAGTGACTTCACCTTTCTGTCCAGGATTTCTTCGGGTTGTTGCTCACAAGATAGGTCCGTCTGTACCGTGAGCTCGGAGTGATCAAGAATGTGACTAGGGTCATTCATATACTTTCTGATTTGGGATATATGGAACACATTGTGCACTCCTTCCGATGATGGTGGAAGTGTTAAGCGGTATGCCACTTCTCCAACTCGTTCGAGTATGCCGATCGGTCCAATTTATCTCGGACTTAACTTACCCCGCTTTCCAAAGTGAATCACTCCACGGTTTGGATAAATCTTCAGAAAGACATGATCTCCCGGTTGTAACTCCAAATGTCAGCGCTTTGCATCAGCCCAGTGTTTCTGTCGATCTTAGGCTATGCACATTCGTTTCCTGATAGTGCGAACTACATCTACAGTCGCC
Organism: Agapanthus africanus; assembly: GCA_030015575.1. Lineage (NCBI taxonomy): Eukaryota > Viridiplantae > Streptophyta > Magnoliopsida > Asparagales > Amaryllidaceae > Agapanthus > Agapanthus africanus. The sequence continues at coordinate 261,215 of JASDDO010000257.1, read as the reverse complement.
ACTATCATCTCAGGTCCAAGGAGTTCTCTATCTCCGATGTCGTCCCAACTTAATAGTGAACGACACTTTCTTCCATAGAGCACTGCAAAGGGTACCATTCTAATACTCGCTTGGTAGCTGTTGTTGTATGAAAACTCCACAAGATGTAAGTGATCTTCCCACGATCCTCCGAAGTCTAACATACATGCTTTTCGCATATCTTCAAGAATCTGAATCGTTCGCTCATACTGACCATCTGTTTGTGGATGATAAGCTGTGCTAAAGTTCAGACTTGTTTCCAAGCTAGCTTGCAGACTCTGCCGAAATTGCGATTGGAATCTAGTGTCACGATCGGAGACAATGCAAACCGATACTCCATGTAATCTCACGATCTCCTGCATGAGTTCATGGGTATTAGAGATAGTACACTATGAAGAGTTTAAATCTTACTTAGATTCATACCTCCATGTATTTCTTTGCTAGTGTTTCTATAGATTAGCCAATTCGAAAGGGAATAAAGTGAGCAGACTTTGTGAGTCGATCCACAATAACCCATACAGAATCGTTATCTTTCGTGCTGCGAGGAAGTGCAGTCGTGAAGTCCATGGTAATGTGTTGCTACTTCTATTCTGGGATAGGTAACGGTTGAAGTAAACCAGCAGTCCTGTGATGTTTAGTTTTTACTTGCTGACACACCAAACATTTAGCGACGCTTCTGGCTACTTCACGCTTCATTCCATACCACCAGTAATGTTGACATAGATCTTTATACATCTTTGTACTACCAGGGTGTACTGAGTATGGGGAGCTGTGAGCTTCTTTCATCAACTCTTCCTGAACATGACCTTGTGGTACACACAATCTACTGCCGTATCTCAAAGATCCATCTTCATGGATGATGAAGTTTGTTCTAAGTCCACTTTCTACTTGTTCTCTGATCATTTGCAACTTAGCATCACTTACTTGAGCTGCTTTGATCTGATTGAAAATTATAGACAGAACTTGTAAGTTCATCAAATTTAAAGCGTTACCTGGTATGACCACTTCTATCTCCATCTGATGCAAATCTTGCTGTAGCTTCCACTGTGCGATGAGATACATTGATAGTGGTTGACGACTAAGTGCATCAGGAACTACATTCACCTTCCCTGGATGATATTGTAGGTTGATGTCGAAGTCCACCATGAGTTCTAACCATCTTCTCTGCCATATATTCAACTCTTTCTGAGTAAACACATACTTCAGACTTTTATGGTCTGTGTAGATATCTACCCGTTCTCCAAGAAGATAATGATGCCAAATCTTGAGTGCAACGATAACGGCTGCCAACTCCAGATCATGCGTCGGATAGTTGCGCTCATGAACCTTCAGCTGTCTTGATGCATAAGCCACAACTTTACCGTGCTGATGTAGAACACATTCTAATCCCTTACCGGATCATCGCAATGCACTAAGAAACCTCCAGATTGGTCCGGTATGACGAGAATAGGTGCTGATGTTAATCTTGACTTGAGTTCTACGGAAGCTTGTTCGCATGCTTCTAACCACACGAATTCTTCATCTTTGCGTGTGAGCTTAGTCAGGGGCATTGCAATCTTCGAAAATCCTTCAATAAATCTTCGGTAGTATCCCGCTAATCCCAAGAAACTTAGAATGTCCTTCACTGTCTTTAGTGTCGGCCATTCGCTTACTGCTGCTACTTTAGCTGGATCTACAGAGATTCCTTCACCTGAAACGATATGTCCAAGAAATCCGACTTGTTCTAGCCAAAACTCGCACTTGCTGTACTTGGTATAGAGTTGATGCTGTCACAAGGTCTTTAGGACAATTCGCAGATGTTCAGCGTGCTCTTTCCAATTCTTTGAATATAACAGGATGTCATCGATGAATATGACAACGAACCTGTCTAGGTACTCTTGGAAAACTTGATTCATTAGGTTCGTGAATATGGATGGTGCATTGGTCACTCCAAATGGCATAATGAGAAACTTATAATGTCCATAGCGAGTCCTGAATGCTGTCTTTGGAATATCAGACTCTTTAACTTTCACCTGATGATAACCCGAGCGAAGATCTAATTTTGAGAAAATGCAATACCCACTTAGCTGATCGAATAGATCGTCGATTCACGGTAGTGGATACTTGTTCTTTATAGTTACTTCATTCAGAGCTCTATATTCAATGCACATTCTGTATGAACCTTCTTTCTTCTTCACAAGCAAAATTGGAGATCCTCAACTTGAAGTACTGGGACGAATCCATCCTTTCTGCAGAAGTTCGTCCAACTGAGTACGGACCTCCTTCAAACCTTCAGGGCTTAACTGATATGGTGCTTTGATCACCGGTTGTGCACCAGGTACTAAATCAATTCCGAATTCAAGAGCTTGATCGGGAGGCAAACCTGATATGTCTTCAGGAAATACATCGTCGAACTCTCGAACTACCTCTGGCTTGTCTTCTCCTGCCTATAGAGTTGCAATCACTACCTTCTTCGGTTTTTCTTTGTATGTGGTAGGCTGCAGGGTACGGTCTCCAGTTTTGAAATAAAAGACCGGATGCTTTGGAATCTCGAACACTACTCTTCTTTGACGACAGTCGATGGTAGCGTAGAAATTTCCTAGACAATCCATACCCAAAACTACATCGAAGTTTGGTATATCCAGCACCTTTAAGTCAGCATATAATTCTCTGCTGTAGAAGACTACTGGACACAGGTCGTATCCCATTGTTGCCTTTAGAACGTCGTTCCCCGAACTGACATTCCAGTTGGATACAAGCGGTGTGACTGGAATCACATGAGTTCGGATGAACCGTTACGACATAAAGCAATGAGATGCTCTGGTATCGAAGAGTGCTAGTACAGGAAGTGAGCTACTAAGATCGTACCTAAGTTACGTAAATATGTTTTAGGTTTAGGAAAAGATATATGAATGTAAACAAGTATTGAATAAATTTGAAAGATGGAAAGTTACCAGTGATGACTTGGCCAGTGGCTTCAGCTTCTTCCACAATCATTGTGAAAGCCTGTCGCCTCGGTACATTCCTCCTTGCTGGAGGAGCATTCCTTTGTCCCTAAGGTAGGTTCCTTTGCGCTTGATGGAACTGACGAGGAGGAGGTGCAGTAGGTCCACGAGGAGGTGGAGCTGTGAGAGCAAGACGTGGTGCAGGTGCCTAAATAGCTGGCCGCTGCGAATAAGTGATTGCTGGTCTGGGTGCCTGATACTGATTGATTCTTTGAGAACAAGACCCAATATCATGTGTGGATGAGCCACAGACTAAGCAAAGGCGATTAGCATGCTTACAATCCTTTGCCGGGTGTCCATTCCTTTTGCAATAAAACAAGAAATCTAGACCGGGCTGGTTGAAAGGTACTCCTGGTCTCCTGGGTACAAAAGGTGGCCTGAAAGAGGCTCTTCCTGCTATCTGAGTAGCAGGACGCTTCACACCGGCAGATTGAGGTCTGCCTTTCTTCTTCACTACCGCTTCGTATCGACAGGCATCTTTCAGAGCTAGGTCGTGGGTTGAGAAATCCCCTGTAGCTAGAGCAGCTTGGATTTCCTGGTCTAACTCCTGCTGAAATCGTTTGGCCCTGATCTCAGCAGTCGGTATTATGTGTGCCTCGAACCTGTTACGGTCTTGTGTTAGTTGTGCAGTATGTGATAGAAAATTGAATATTAAGATATATCTTACCTGCTCAACATGGTGAACTCGGTATCATACCCATCCACTGATTTGCTCCACATAGAGCCTTGTTGTAAGTGGATGAATTGCCACTCTATGTCGAATCGGGCAGTCTCTGGAAAATACTTTGCGTCAAACATGTCGTGAAAAGTCTTCCATTCGATCGGCTGGGCAAGACGGCTTTCTTCCGCCTTCCACTATACTCGGGCGTTATCAGTAAGTTGCAGCTTTGCAACCCTTACCGAAGCAATGTATGGCACTTGTGCTGCTGCCTGATCGTCCTCAATTGATTGAGCCCATTCTTCCGCCTTCAAAGGGCTCTCTTTCCCAGAAAATTGCTTCAGATGAAGTGCCTCGAATTGCTTCACTCCATGTGCTTCCGCTTCTGGGCGGTTCATTAGGATAGCAGTCTGCTGCTGCTCTCTCTAAGAGGCTCTTAATTTCTTCGAGCAGTACCGTCTGCTCGTTGATCGGAGCTACAACGATAATTGTAATTGGAAGAGGTGGTGGTGATGTGTTGCCGATCACATTGGTGCTAGTATTGTTCGGGAAATCCATAACCTTGAAAGAAAAATAGGGTTAGGATAGATTCAAGGAATATGAAATATAAAGAATGTTTAGTTGCCGAGTCTTATAATTCTTTTGTTATATTGCTTAGGTTTCCATGCAGAACTGACCCTGCATGGTAGGGTTCTGTGTAGAACAGACCTGCATGGTCTTCCAACAAAACCTGTCACGTCCTGCTTCTCAGAGTACGGTAAGGAGACGTGACGGGTCATATGACGTATTTACTCAGAAATAAACACGCTAAGCGTATATAAGCAATATAATGTAAAAGTACACAAGAAAGACATGAGATGTCAATGAACAACAACTTTTTATATGTTAAACATTCTTTACAATACAATATTGGAAAGTAAATACAATACTGGAAAGCAATGCCCAAACAATGGAATGAAACTGAAAATAAAAGTATATACAAGTGTCTAGAGCTCTGGGTCGTCGGCGAACTACTCCAAGTCTTCTGAGCTGGGCTCGATCTCCAGAGAGTCGGGTCCTCCTGACAACATTCCAAAGAAAGAATAGAAAAGAAATGTCTTCAGCAAACAATCGCTCGGTAAGTCCCAAAGAGAGATGGAAATAGACTGAACAGGTAATGAGAATATAACTGGTATAATGTTGATAGTTATGTTAAAGAAGTTGTTTGTAGCTTGGTACAGAATATGCCAGTGTATATGAGAGGCGTCCAGCTTACCCCGTGGACTATGGTATAAGGAGTACAAGGCCCCGTCAAAACCCACGGGACATCAGCAATGGATATTCAGGTTAGGTGTATTAAAGTGGCCGTCTCATGCCACTTTAAACACATTCTGTACCAATCTATCCCTTTAAACCCCGTAATGTATTATTGTATTGTTTAGTAGTGATTTGTAAATATAAGACTTGCCGAAACCATGATATCAATTGTTCATGTAAACGGATAAGGGTATAAACGGATGGTCATGTAGACAAGTCAAATATATATCCATGGATCGGTCAAATCAAGTCATGTTGATATAGATTGTATTCTGGATAAAAGAATTCATGTTGCATTGGAGTTGTATTGAATTGTATACATGGATGGATTGATTTCAGATTAGACTAAAACTCCAACTGAGTCAGACACTTAAACAGAATTGAAGTTCTGAATTAGTTTTGGAGTTATTGATAACTGCTGCACATGGACGGCAGGATTTGTGACTTTTTCCAAGCCAATTACCATTGATAATCTCGTTTTAGTTGTCTACCTTAAATAGGCAAGCACCCACATTCTTCGGCTCTCTGAGGTTCAAGAGAATTGGTCCCGCTTAAATTTATATTTACTAGGGTCTTTACTGTAAATTAATAAACTTGAGGGGGTTTTATGAAAAATAGTTTTGATATATTTTCAAAATAAACCTCAAGTATTTATTTTTCGTCTTTAGGGTTTTCATAGATGTAATTTTAAAAGTGATGAGATAGTATAGTGGATATAAACCTAACTTTAATACTATAGGGTATTTTCATGTAATTTGACTTGTATTGATTCTTGATGGTATTTTTATGAACTTTTGTGATTCTTTCTTTTGATTTAGAAAACATGAAATTATTAAATATTTAAAATAGATATTTTGATAATATATATATATATATATATATATTAAAATATAATTTATTTATTAACTAGAAATCACGTTTTCTTAAAAATTGTAAAAAAAATTCCATCGAGATCGTATGCTCCGTGAAGAGGTCTGCATCTCACCCTATTAGTCTGATGGATGTGCGATAACCCACACCAACCAAATCGAATTCCCCAAAATGGGTTGTAAGGACATAATTGTATGGAATTTAATTAAAACAATCTTAAAGAATACTGTTTTTAATAGTTTAGGCTATTTTATCGTAAAATTGTATTGGTCCCAAAAATATTGTAAAGAGGCAATCGTACTCATGATGAGTGTTGTGATGAGGTAGGTCATTACCTCGTGAGTTTTCTAAAGATAATATGAGTAATATGATGAAGTAATGTCGAATAGAAAATTTCTGGTATTTAACCGTAAAAGTGCAATAAAAGTGTTTTTATATGGAGTTTTGAATTGAAATTTGTTTCTAATTATAGTTTAATGTTTAACAAACTAAGTACAATGATTTAAATAAGTAGTTCTTAAAAAAATTGTCAGTTTAAGAAGTTTTAGAGATGGATGTCGGTATAACCCCACTTACCGACATCATTGAAAAGAAGAAGTTTTGAAAGGTGAAAGAAGATAGTAGAAAGGACTTACTGAATTAAGATAAAAAGAAGGGATGGAGGAAGATTTTGAAAGCGTCGTGGAGTCGCGGTGTCGCCAGATTTGTCCCAAAATGTCGCCGGAACTTGACCTTGGGCTAATTGCACCTGTACAACTTTTGGACTTAGAAAATTTTGAGAGTTTTGATGCTAGATTTCAGAATGAAGAGGACTAGGGTGTAGGGTGGTATTTATAGGGTAGAATTAAGGTTTAGGGTATTAAACATGAGAATTAAAATGCATTAAAATTTGATTTTAAAGCTCATTTTAATTCTCTGTTAATGTGCAGGAAAATCAAACAGATTAGGGTTAGTGGGGGGAGTCTAAGGGGCGCTAGGGCAAAAATTGAAGGCATTAAGGACGGGGGGCGCCAGCCCACAGCCCAATCTCGCCGGCCATCTTGGTGAGATGGGGTATGGGATTGCTGCCAAGTGTCGGGGTCTGTTTAATTAACAATTTCCACATGTTTGATTTATGAGACTTTTCATTTTACGTGTGTTGCACGTGTAAACTTTTGGGATTCCAAAAATTTTAAAAGAAAAATTAGCAAAAATAATATGTGGCTGAGGGGATTTGAACACAGGGGCTATGTCACAGCAGTGCAAGGCTTTACCAATGAGCTACAAGTGCTTTCTTGATGTTTAAAAACAATTCAAATTTATAACTTGTGCTAAGGATTTACAAATACTCTATTTGTACATTAACTTTAAAAATTTTCTGTACATTAAAACAGAGTTGTTACAGATAAAAATAATCCAATAATATAATACTAGAATGCGGCTTAATCCTAAACCCACTAGTATTATCCGTCCGAACATCATCCGTGTAGCTAGTACACGTATATGATCATAACCCTGCACGTAAAACCATACGGCATCTACATCGTTTCGCCTGAACCAGGAAAACCCTCTGTGTGGGACTCTAAATACTCGAAAGTACGCTGGCAGTGGGTTTAACCATAAGTTCGTCAGTGACACTAGCTGTACATAACGTCTACCCAGATACCTGTCGAAAAGAAGGCCGACGAGCGAACTTATCTGAACCTCTACTGATCCTATTCGTGACAATCTCTATACAGTCCAGTTTGTTCGTCTCAGAGTATTGCATGCCGGGTCTAGGAGGTGGAAAACGTCAGACCCCTAATAACCTGACAAGTCGTGCCGGTGTGGCTCAAGACCATCCCAGAATCTACTGGTCTAACTACTAGTAATTCTCAATCCGTCCTGACCAGGGACTTATGGTGTTGGCCAACAGAACACAGCGTGACATCGACTCCGTATATTGGGAGAGACGAATCCCTAACAGTCGCTCACTGCCTCTATGTGGCTCGGGACTGTACCCAACTAAAATCTGTTTGCACGACTCAGTAGAGCCGTGGTAGGGTAGTAATCAAAGCACAGTAGGAACTCACATGGGATAAATGACGACCTCAGGTCGACAGACTATCTGCATTAATATCACCAGAGTAATGCTATGTGACGCTAGGTATAATATCATCTAGCCAGTTCTCGGCGAGTCCGTCCAGTATACTCACCCCCAGTGATCACCTGTATAAAATCTTAGGTGCACCACACCAATGGCTATGGGACCAATCCATCGCCCCTCGTCAGGGTCTATATATGTATACACCAGTCTACTCTGGAGTATCGATGCCCAGTCTCGATACTCCCACGACTAGGGACATTTTAAGGATGTGCTTATTGACTACCCAGCTTCTACAAGTTTGATTGCCAACACAACGCTGGTAGTCAAGAAAAGATCATACGGGCTTTATCAACATGCATACAAGATATAAAATAACAAGTAAAACATATCACACGTTAAGATATAGGCAAACCAAATAGCATACTATCATATCGAGCAAAATTGTCCTGTACATACATATCACTAGCATCCTACACAATGAAGGCCTCTAAGGCATATATATCCAACACCTCCGAATCTGGTCTTCCTGACGAACATTCCAAAGAAAGAAACAGAGAGAAATGTCTTCAGCAAACTAGCGCTCGGTAAGTCCCCAAAGAAGTTAAAGAAGATGAAATATAAAGTGAAGAGAAACCAAGTAAAAGTGAATAGGCAAGATTATATATGAGAGTATCTAAGCATATTTATTTACTGGTATAAGATAGTTATTCTAACGTGGTTATTTGTATTTTGATAAAGAATGTATCCATGTATACGAGAGGAGTCCATCTTACCCCGTGGACTATGGTAACATGTACAAGGCTCCGTCATAACCCACGGGACAACGGCATGCGAATTCATATAGGTGTCTTTTAAGTGATGTTCATATCAGATTTTTGCATTTTCATATCGCCCATTCTTGATCGCATTGCATATAGGTAGGTACTTTTGATCCGTGTTTGCTAAATAATTGCAGGATACAGGTTCTCAGCTCTTTACAGTAAAATTCATGAAAAGTCGCAACAAATGCAGGACTACGGCCAACAATAGATAAATACTGATCTCCGCTCGCTATCCGTATGATGTCGCATATCAGTTCAAGGGACAAAATGGCAAATCATTGGTCATTTCATGCACAAAGCACAAGGGCAGCATAAGATCTAAGACTTCAACGCGGAGCACAAGAAAATCAAGGCAAAAAGTCCACATCAATTCACCTTTTACACTGCTGAAAATCTGGAAGAAAACTGAAGAGCTTCTGAGAAACCAAGTGTACCAAACAGAATAGAATAGCAACATGGAGAACCCCAGAAAAGATGAGCCCCCAAGTCCACCAAATGGCCACGGAACCGCGGCCAATATGGCCCTTAGGCCGCGGATCTGCGGCCGAGTCAACTCAGTGTTGACTCGGTTTTTGTGGGTAGTTTTGTAATTTCATTTTGGCTCAGATTGTATCCCTAGGGTTTCATTTGCCTGCCTATAAATAGCTCAGTTCTAAGCCAAGTAAAGGGTGTCTTTTTCTTTGTATTAGATTTAGGATAAGTGTTTGTAGTTCTTCTTCCTCTTCATCTCTTTCCATTAACATTGTAGTGAGCTTCATGAGTGAGGATGAATAAAAGAAGAGTTCTTTTTATTAACATACTTGTCTTGTAATTGTGTTCTATTATCTTGCTTGTAATTTTCTTTGTTAACTTAGTTGTTGTTATTTGTTTGTTTGCTTTCTTTCTTTTTCTCTTTTTCTTTATCTTTACAACCATGATGCTTGAGTATGATCCTTGCCAAAGAGAGGTCTCAAATAGCTAGTTGTGATTTGCTTAACCTCATTTCTTTCTACCTTCCTTCTTGTTTTCTTTTCTTTTTCTTTTTAATGGGTGAGTAGTTTCTCACTTGTTAGGGTAGGATAAGGAAAGTTTGAGAGAAGGAAATCTCTCTCACTTTTTTCTTTTCCCAACATCTTGATTCGGACTCCCGTTAATTGAACCACAATCCGCTCCCTACGGCACTCTATCCTACATGATAGCGGTGATTCCCTAATTAGACCGGTTGTGGTTGAATTAACCGAAGGTTAAGGCTAAGAGCCAAGAACGGACGGATAAGGACCAAAAGGAAGGAACTAAGCGTTGGAAAGCCTAGCTTATACTCGCAAGTTCCTTCCTAGTCGTGCTAATTCCCGTTGTTGCCGATTACCGTAACACCGATATTAAGAGTGGAAATGAAAGAAGTGAGCGATTCCTAACTCAAACTAACCTAATCCTAACCCCAACAAGCTCTCTTTATACATATTTCAGCACATAGTGAAACTAAACAAACCTGGACAAATTGGACTTAACTTGTTAAAACACTAAGAAAAATATTCCCATCTCCCTGATGACGACCAGTACTCAACCGGCTAGCTACCAAGCGAAACCGTCTTGATTGCGGTAATTAAAACTAAGCACGCAAAATCTCTAACAATCAAATGGCGTCGTTGCCGGGGAGACGGTAGTTTATTTCTTTGTGTAATTTCGGGTTAATTTGTGAATATACTTATAACCAAAAACAAAAAAAATATATTGTAAAAATCATCTTATTATTTTTGATTAGTTTTTGTGAAAGTGTGTATGATAGGAAGAAGGTCAAGTTCAATGCCAAAGTCGTGGGGAGTTTGACCCATATCTCGCGGCTCACCGCGGCAGATCAAGACGGAACCACGGTTTGCTGTAAAATTCTGGAGCAAATTCAGTGACCAAATCAAGGTTCAGGGGCTCTAACCAAGAAGAGAAGACTTCAATTAGCACAGAGAAGAAATTTGAAGATCCAACTCGACTGTCAAGCCGCGGAACCGCGGCGGATTTGGCTGTTTGACAGCGGAACCGCAGTCCAACTCTGACGTCAGCAACTAAAAATCCTCTGTGAGTGTTCCGAACCTCTTCTCCACTCCTCTGAACTCCACTGAACTATTCTTTCTGCAGCATTCTTTGCACAAACTCTCTTCCCCTCTCCAATAAAATTGTTTTTGTGCAACATTCTTTACGCCGCCGCCAAATAATTTTTTGCAAGTGTTTTAGATTTTTGTTTGTTACTATTTTGCATAAATAATACGGACTTTATGGGGCTATAACACCAATTCAGATTGGGTGGGGATTTCATCACCCTTCCTAAGACCCCAAAAATCACTAAAAGCATACGCATTACCCTCGAGCTTAATAAAAAATATCTAGACTCAGCCAACTAAGGACTGTCGTGCTCAATAGGACAGAGGAAGGTTGTGGGCATTCAATCGTTTATCTAAACTTGACTTGGTGGTGCCTAGGCTAGACAAGTGAGAAAGGTAATTTTAAAAGGCCCGTCTCACAGTGATTCGTGAGCGGAACCCTCCTTTTCTCACTTGTGCTTACCTGGCCACAATTGGCAGTGAAGAGACGATTTGGGGGTTATCTCATAACTTGTCACTTTGAAACAGTTAGGAGCAGTCTAGTGGACTTTGAAGACCATAGCTCTAGATATGATTGTGCATATTTTGACTGTGATTGTTTGAAGTTGTATTATAAGTCCGTATATATTTTTGCAAAACTCTTTCTAAAATAAATAAATAAAAAGAAACAACAAAACAAAACTTTTATAAAAACTTACCCTTTAAGGCCAGAATCCCATTTCACCCACCTTTCATCCGCATTTCTCCATCGACGTTTTCTTACCCTCACTTTCTACGCTTTGACTATACTAAACTCGTTTAGTGTATGTCCGGTTGGACTCGGGACACTAGTTCCCGCCTAGTCCATGTTACGTTAGTCGGTACCGACTACGCGATCGACTCCGATGTCGAAACTCCCTCCACACCTCTTTCACCCTTACCTTTGCTGGCCAACTCCGACGTTGACCGGGATTCTGTTCATACATCCTCACCTTCACCTTCACCTTCACCAAATTCTTCTTCTGAGATGTCAGGATTTCCTCCTAACATCCCTTTACCTCCCCCGGGACTAATTCCACCTCATCTGGGTGCGAATAACTCGCAACCACCTCCTGTTGTAGTGCCACAGCGAATCGCGCTCCAGGATCGTTTCTATCCTACCCGCTCTGCACTTCCTACCCATCTTTCATTTCCACCGGCCAATGGGGATAATTTCGAAATTAAGCCCCACTTCATCAACATGTTGCCCAAATTTCATGGGCCGGAATCCGAAGATGCCTGTTTCCCCCAATCAGAGCAAAGCTCTGTTTGAATTTCAAAATTCAAAAATTGAAGCAACGCTTCAGATCTCTTGCGCTGCGCGCCACGAGTCAAAAGCAGACACGCCAGCGTCAGGAGCGCTGCGCCCTAAGCAGCACACCCACAATCAGAGCAAAGCTCTGTTTCAAAATTCAAATTCAAAAATTGAAGCAACGCTTCAGATCCCTTGCGCTCTGCGCTGCGCGCCACGTGTCAAACGCAGGCACGCTAGCGCAGTTGCGCTGTGCTCTGCGCTGCGCGCCACGTGTCAAACGCAGGCGCGCTAGCGCGAATTGCGCCAGCGCTCGAATTTAAAGAATTCCCCACCGTTAGATCAAAAGATCTAATAATAATAATAAATTATTAATCAGAATTAAAATTCTATTCCAGAAAGATCTTTCCAATCTTATTAAAATAAGAAGATTATCTTCTGTAAAATAGAAACCTTAGGATCAAAGATCCAACGGTTGGAAATATTCCCAAATCAATCAGAGAAAGATCTCTCCAACTAACTTAACAAATCAATTGTCCTTATATAAAGGCCCCAAGACTTCAAGTCTCAGAGGGAGAGAACCCTCTGCAAACTTTGAGAAAAAACTCAAAGAGAAAGAAAAGCAAGTCTTTGAAGAAAGAAGATCATTTTCTTCATCTTTAAAGGTAAAGAATTAAATTCTTGGAAGAACAGAGATGAAATCATCTCATTAAAAAAGAAGAGCCATCTTCTAAGAAAATCAAAGATCTAAGAACAAGATCAAGATCTTCAATAAAAAGAAAAAGATCAAAAAGATCTAATTATAAAAGATTAAAAGAAGTAATTTACTTCATTCACAGATCTTTTGATCTATAAAGGCACAACCTTTTGATGAGAATAAGAACCTTGGTTCTTGAATTTTTGATCTTAAATTGATCAAACTGCGCTCTGCGCTATTGGACAGCACTTTGCACTCTTGAATTGCGCCTTTGCGCTCCTTGGACTGGCGCACTGCGCCAGAACGCACCACATGTCAATCACAGAATAGTTTGCGCTTTGCGCTTCTAAATATAGCGCACTGCGCTCTTGGACTGGCGCACCGCGCCAGAGCGCGCCACGTGTCACTCATTGGCGCAGCGCACTCATAAAGCGCAGTGCGCTAACAGACTTGCGCTTAGTGCTGAACGCGCCACGTGTCACTCACTGGCGCAGCGCATTTATAAAGCGCAGTGCGCCAACAGACTTGCGCTTAGCGCTGAGCGTGACACGTGTCACCTTTGTGGGCGCTAGCGCAATGCGCTCTTTGATTGGCGCAAAGCGCCTGACAAGCCACGTGGCGCACTATCAGACCACTATTTTGCTCCTGATAAATGCTATGCATTATTAAAAGGGCAGAGCCCAAGTAAAGGCCTAATAGGCATAACATAAGTAAAAATGTTAAACATTTTTAACTGGACTTAGTCCAATTCGGCCATAAGTCCTCAATTTAAATTGAACTGAGCCCAACTGCTCTTCCAATCAATTTATACCCGGTTCGAGGGTACATCTCTTTACTCCTCTGATATTTGCCGTTGTAATCCTTCAATGTCGTTAGAGAGGTGACGGGTCCCGACAACCACACATTACTACGGACTGTGGGGTCCTTAAACTCATGGACTATGATGTCCTTAACCTCGATCGTGATGTCTTAAAACTAATACCGGACTGTGAGGTCCTTAAACTCATAGACTATGACGTCCTTAACCTCGACCGTGATATCTTAAAACTAATACCAGACTGTGAGGTCCTGAAACTCATGGACTATGATGTCCTTAATCTTGACCGTGATGTCTTAAAACTAATACCGGACTGTGGAGTCCTTAAATCCACGGACTATGATGTCCTTAACCTCGACCGTGATGTCTTAAAACTAACACCGGACTGTGAGCTCCTTAAACTCACGGATTATGATGTCCTTAATCTCGACCGCGATGTCTTTAAACTAACATTGGACCGTAATGTCCTTAAACTAATTATCGACCGCAATATCATTAAACTAAATAATAGAGCCCAATTGCTCTCTTGTCGGATCTAAACGATCCCGTTAAGTTGATCTTAGTCTAAAATTAGACTAACGTGTCCTTAACAAACGTTTAAGTTGATCTTAGCTCCAAATAAGGCTAACGTATCCTTAAACACAACCCCTCTAAACCCAAATCTAAGAAAGATACGGATTTGGACTAGTCCACGCCCTACGGGCGACAACATAACTTAGTCTCCTTATACAATCCACGAGTAACCAAACACAAAACAAACACCCACGACACGAAGTGACCATATGGAGAAGGAAAAAGTTGTTACCGCGATGCGGTAGCGTAATTAACTGCAGGGGCTTGCGCCTGCAGGGAAGAGCGTCCCCACAATCAAAAACCCCTCAAACGAGGGGGAATCTGACGAAGTCTGCTACATCGGCCGCATCCGTTTAAACCTTCGATACACGGTGCCATAAATCTATTTGGCATCTTCGGAGAGGTGGACGAATAGCACCAATTAACATCTACCCCGAAATTCAGGTAAGACGTTCGCCGCATCTTTCAGAGGGGAACAGATTCTGGCACGCCCGGTGGGACCTTTTCCTCTTTCCACTCCACACTTCGTGTGTCGTGTTCGCGAACCAATCGCGTTTGCCAATGGTTGCCTTTGGGTTTCAAGGTACTAAGATTTGGCGTTTTGCTTGCTGCAAAAAGCAAAAAATCAATGGCGTCCACTTGTGCAAGATGTTCAAACTGCAACTGCAACCTACGCTCCACCTCATCTGGAGGTGTAGCTTATAGACCTCAAGCGGCATCCCTGTTCACTATGCCGGTGGAACAGGTCACCCAGGCTGCTATTGGATTGTTTTTCGGGACCATGCTCCCGCCAACGAGCTTCATCGCTCCCGTGCCCATACCAGAATCTCCTAAGAAGTTGGTCTTCGATCGACTTATAGCTACCGCGGCCCCTCTCAACGGGTCATCCAGCACCGGTGCCTCGGTCTTCTCCAGATTGGGCCAAAATTCCTGTGGGCCTATAATGAAGCCTGCAATCCCAGAGAAGGTTATTCCGAAGAGAGTAACCAACCCTGCTCCTGAAGTCGTCAAGGCGGTTTCTCCTGCCAAGGGGTCGGTCTTTACAAGACTGACCGTCCCAACTCCCGCTCCTGCTACTCAAAGAACATCAGTCTTTAACAGGCTGACACCAGCAACGGCCCCTCACCTGAACAGGGGGCAAGACAAGGTCATCCCCATTACCGAGCCAACTCCATCAGCTCGACATGCTCGATGTCGCCACTGGCGTCGAGTGAGGAAGTCAGGAGGCAACTCCCTTTCTGGGCTAACTCCACCAGCCCCGACGGCGAAAATTAATGCTGCTGTTCTAACTGGAAACAGCTTTGAGCTGCTAAATAAGGTGCGTAGGAATTCTCCTACAGCCGTACTAAAAAGATCTCCTCCTCCGGCGGAGAATGTTGTGGAAGCAAAGCCAAAACAGTCCCCTCAGCGGCTGTCCTCCAAGATCTACAAAGTCTGGCGGCAAGTCCGGAACTCAGTAGTTGATCAAGATCACCCTCGCCGACAAAAAAGGGCGAAGGTTCAACAAGAAGAAAGTCATCCTGCCAAGCCACGAAAAGCTATCTGGGTGCCCACCACGACGGCCCCCTCAACTTCGACCACTCATAAGAAGAGAAGGCCGGAGAAGATCCCCGTACCTGCGACAAATGTCAAAGGCACTGAACCCAAACGCCCTAAGTCTGGGGGCATGGTGGTCCAAACTATTTACATGGCATCCGGAAAGGAAGATAGCCGCGCTTCTACGGGCCACCGACCATTCACCCGATCCATTACAAGAACCCAGGAACAACAGCAGCAGAAACTCCAAGAGATGCTAACTGCGATGGCCGCACTCACTGGACCAAAAGAAAGCACGGAGGCGTCATCGGAACAACGTTGCGAACACGAGACTGATGCTGAATTCCTTCGTAGAATGCTCGAAAAGAAGGACAAGGAGGCTGCGGAACAAGCGACCAATATAAAGCAAATGGATCTTCTGTTCCAAGACATGGTGGGCATGATGATCCAGCAGGATCCCCCTGCTGAAGATCCTCCGATTATCCTCGAAGACGACAGAGGAGAAACGTCAAATCCACCTCCGGCTCTTTCAACAGCCAAAGAGGAAACAATCTTTAAGGCCATCCTGGATGATTATATTGCTCAACAAATACGAGTTCACCAGGCAAATGAAGCGGCCGGCCAAGTCGTCAAAACGGGGAGACCATATCCGAGTTGGTATGATCAGATAAAATACCCGCCAGGCTACACGATCTCGAAATTCCATGTCTATAAGGGGATAGGCAATCCCCATCAACATGTCGTCCAGTTCAGGGCTCTTTGTGGCAACACCAGTGGTGATGATAAGCTCTTGCTTCGCCAATTTATCGGCAGCTTATCGGAGACGGCGTTTGAGTGGTACTCTGAGCTTCCGAACGACTCCATCAAAACTTTCGCAGAAATGGAGTTGCTGTTCACCCAGCGATTTGCGAGCTCCAGCGAACGCACCCCAATAACGGCGTTGATCAATGCAAGGGTGAAGCCGGGCGAAAGTTGGGTCCAATATGCGATCCGATGGCGGAACCTGTGGTCGAAGTGCGAACAGTGCATCGAAAAAGCACCAGCAGTGGGCATGTTCGTGGGCACCCTAGATCCTCATGCAACTATTTCACAGTTCACGATGTTCTTTAAACCGACCATGTTCCAGGATTTAATCGATAAGCTAGCCCAGATGGATCAAATAGGTCACAGACCGTCTCCCCCGAAGCTGGAACCGCGGAACGACAAGGGTAAAGGGAAGGCAACCTTCGTTGCGAACACCCAACAGCAGCCCAGTGCCCCAAAGCTAGCAGATCAACTGGAAGAGAGACGGCGCTATTATAATGAGAAAATGAAGCGTCCTTACTCATTCCCACGGGACAAAACGAAGAGGTTGTTCGAGCTGGCGGTGCGCAACAGGCTTATCAACTTGCCAAATCCAAGGCGACCACCGCAACCCAGCGAAGTAAATAATCCCAATTACTGCCCTTACCACCAAACGGTAAGCCATCCGATCGAGAATCGCTTCGTCTTTAAAGGATGGATCGAAGATCAGTACCTACAGGGCAAGTTCGCGTTGTCTGAGAAGTGGAAAGTAAACCCACTGCAACTGCACACTCCTAAGAAGATGGACACACCGGGGGCAACGTGCTTTTTTGTTGAAGAAGCTCCATGGGAGGTCGTGCTTTCAGCCAAAACCAAAAGGATGCTGAATGATCTTCAAGCATGCCCGGTAATCAGGTGGAAGAACCCGCTGGAACCCGAGATCATCGAGGGTATGCTGAAGCTGCGCCCAACTCCAAAGATTGGTGGTGATAGCCAAAGCGTTCATGCTCAGCCGTCGAAATCTTCGAAAAGGAAGAAGAAATCCAAGGAACCCGTGAAGCCTGGCGACAAGCACACGGATTTGCAGAAGCAGATTGATGCGCGGGAAGAGTACAACCAGAAGGCGCGAATCCTAATCACGCTTCAAGTGTTCCTCGGCCACGTCCTTGAGGACGAAGATGATGGAGAAGACTCGTCGGATGGATCTGAGGATTACGTAGCAAGTTGTCATGTGATCTCTCACTTGTCGCTAGACAATGAAAAAGCTCGTTGCACAGAGAGACCGGGGGCAGGTCCCGAGCCGGAACTTCTATGGCCGTCAGACGAAATGATCGACGCCTTCCTGAATGAGATTCATCTGAAAAGTAAAGCCGATCGGGAGCGTGAGATGGCCATATTTGAAAGAGCCAAACGCCGGCGACTAGACGAAAGAGTCGAGACACTCCCGCCAAATCAAGAGACATCCGTCGCGGATAAAAACTGGTTCAAGACGAAGAAAAGGTTCGCTAAAGCCATATCAATGGGAATGAAGCTACCACCCTCCGAAGGAAACACTCCCGGTGAAGCAGAGATGCATCCTAGCTACTGCTCATATCATCGAAAGATTCCGCACCCCACCGAAGAATACGACGCTTTTAAAAGATGGTTGCAGGAATATGTTGCTCACCGGCAATATTTTAAGCGGATGAAACGCAAAACTTAGCGGTAGTAAAGAAGTGTGACTGAGGAGCATAAAAGAGATACTGGTAACTGTCGCATGGTCAACACCGTGGGATCGCAAATTCTCACTTTCGGAAGTGACTCTGACGAAGAAATGGCTCTTGGCCCCCTCTTTAAAGAATCCGCATTGGGGAAGGAGGAAGAACCGAAGGCCTGTGAAAACATCCAGCTGCGCAATCGCACGCTTCCAGAAAAGAATCTCGGATCCACGAGTAAAAAAGATAAGGGAAAAGAAAAGGTCTCCGAGGATATCGCCCTGGACGACCAAGTCATGAAAGAACTGACCGCCAAGGACCCGCCAAAGAAGAGTAAGGTGGACTATAACGTTCTGGTGCACTTGAGGAAGTTACCCTCGCAGCTCAGTATTCTCGACGCCCTTTTACTATCCAAAGAAGCGAGAGATTCATTGATCAAGGCGCTACAAGAACCAGAGCAATTCTAAGCTTTTCTCACCGGAGAAAAGATGAAGGACGAGCTGGAGGAAGTACACACAGCCGATATCACTTTCAGCGACGAAGACCTCTTCCTTGGGACGTGCGAGCACAACCGTCCTCTCTATGTCTCAGGGTACTGCCACGATATAAAGATTGGCAAAATCTTGGTCGACAATAGGTCTTCCGTTAATCTCCTTAACGTGCGGGTGTTAAAGGAAATCTGCATGAGCGTCCAGCATCTCGCTCGTGATAAAATCACCATATCCGGTTTTAACTCCCAATCATCGCGGACTCTCGGGTCTGTGATATTGACGCTGCAATTCGGGTTACTTGTCACGGATATTAAGTTCCACGTCATAGACGCCAAGACATGCTATAACGCTTTGCTCGGCTGGCCCTGGTTACACGAGTACAACATCATCCCTTCCACACAGCATCAGTGTATGAAATATTTCAAGGATGGCCTCGAGTATACCGTAACAGGAGAGCTGAATCCATTCTCCGTGAACGAAGTCCGCAAGTATGAAGATGCAAAATACTTCTTGCCAGATTTTGAAGACACGGAGAGATGTCACAAACCGGAGAACAAAGCTATCTCCACCATTCCCGTCTTCGGGAGTGATACTGAAGAAGAGGAAGCGATAGTTTATTCAGGTCCACCCCAGCACAACAAGCCAGGACCGTTCGCTCCTATGTTGATCTTTGGCAGCGACTCGAAAGATGAGGTCCATGCTATATTTTCCGCTCGGCCTTCAATACAAACATTCATTGATGAAGAGCAAAGTTTGCAAGTTGCCATGGTTCCGACCAAACATCATAAAGAACTGGACGCGCTTGATACCTACAGTGTGGAAGAGCTGCAGACGTTCTATGTCCCTCCCAGGCGAGAAGGCGAAAAAGCGATCCTATTCTACCGCTCCGGGGAAACTAAAGTGGAGAAAGAAATCCGGCACGGCGCGGATCCTACACTTGACAGACTTCAGCCCATCCATCTGCCTAGATATTATACAGAAGGCTTGAAAAGCCTGTTGAAGCGCCAAGGGATACCCTTCAAACAGACCGCTCGAAAAGCCAAGTTCTATGACAGGGTCTGAAATGTTCCCGGAACTCAGCGCAAGTTGCCTAATGGGAGAATGGAAGCAATCGGGTTTGGATACGTTCGGTCCAAGAAACGGGAGCTACTCCGCGACTGCTATGTTGTACATGACTTTGATGAAGAAGGAGATGCTCAATGGGAGAGTGCTAATCCTGAACCAGAAAAAGTCCCCGACGCAAAAATGCCCAGTCCGTCGTTCGAAGAACAAATGGACAAGCTTATAAGGGAAGCTGGTCAAAAAGTTCGAGATGACCATAATCGCGAAATGACCCTCTATGAGAAAGCCAGGACGCAACGCCTTCTCCAACAGGCTGCGAAAAATGAAAATGCCCCTCCCTGTCAACCTGTTATAAAAAAGGCCCGATGCAGAGGCAGAAATAAGTCAAAAAGCGGAAAAGGCATTCAGCAACGACAAAGCGGGACCAAGAAGTCACGCGAGCGGGAATCGAGCGGTTCGGATTTGTCCCTTATAAAGAAGATGAGTCGAGCATACTCTTTTCCTCAAGACAAGACAAAGAAGATACTGGATTTTGCCATAAGACATCAAATGATTATCCTCCCGGAGTCCAAGCACCCCGAACAAACAGGCGAAGTCTCACACCCGAACTATTGCTCTTATCATAGGGCAATAGGACATCCTCTCGAAGACTGCTTCACCTTCAAGAACTGGGTCGAAGATCAGTATCAACTCGACAAGTTCGCTCTATCCGACAGTTGGAGGATAACTCCGCCACAAAAGCATGAACCCAAATCCACGAGGGTAGACCCAGATCTACATCGGTCTTGGAAGCGAGCTCGTACTTGTCATATGATAACACTATCAAAAGAAGAGCATGAGGATAGGGATGATTTTCCCTGGTGCTTCGAAAACAATGATGACGAGGTGATCTCAGAGTTTCCACCGGCGCCAAAAGAGCTGGAAGATGGAATACATACCACCGCGGATAACCTCAAGAAAATTGATTTGGGGACGACAAGTGACCCGCGACCGACATTCGTCAGTGAGTTGCTGTCTGAGGAAAGGGTAGCTACTCTAAAAGACATGCTTATGCAGCATAAGGATTGCTTCGCGTAGAACTATTCCGAAATGCCAGGATTAGATCCAGAGATTGCTGTGCACAAACTAGCCATATCCCCGGACGTCAAACCAATCAAACAAGCACCGAGAAGAATGCGGCTCGAGCTTGAGATGAGTATCAACACCGAGGTCAAGAAGCTGATCGACTCTGGCTTCATCCAAGAGGTCCAGTATCCTGAATGGATCGCCAACATCGTCCCGGTGATGAAGAAAAATGGGACAGTGCGCATATGCGTAGACTTCCGGGATCTCAATAAAGCCTGCCCAAAGGACGATTTCCCAGTACCGGTCACTGAGCTGATGATAGATAATACATCCACTCACGAAGTCTTCTCCTTCATGGACGGCTCATCAGGATATAATCAGATAAATATGCATCCCGAAGACCAGAAGCACACCGCTTTCTGGACCCCTTTGGGTATATTCTGCTACAAGGTGATGCCCTTCGGTCTAAAAAATGCCGGTGCCGTCTATCAGAGGGCCATGACGAAGATCTTCGATGACCTCATACATGAAATCGTCGAATGCTATATCGACGACCTCATGGTGAAAAGCAAATCATACGAGGAACATCTTGAGCATCTGAAGATCGTATTTCAACGCCTTCGGCAATATAACTTGAAGATGAACCCTCTCAAATGCGCATTCGGAGTTTCCTCGGGCAAATTCCTAGGATTCATTGTCCGACATCGAGGTATCGAGATAGATCCGTCAATGATCAAGGCAATTATGGAGATGCCCCCGCCAAGAACTCTCAAGCAATTGCGGTCTCTCCAAGGAAAGCTCGCGTATATTCAGCGATTTATAGCCAATCTCTCCGGCAAGTGCCACCCCTACAGTCACTTGATGAAAAAGAGGACCCCGTTCATCTGGGATCACAAATGCCAAGGCGCACTAGACGAAATCAAGCAGTATCTGCAGAGCTCGCCAGTGCTGGCTGCTCCGGTCAATGGAAAGCCTCTCATTCTGTATACAACCGCCCTCGAAGGTTCCCTAGGCGCATTATGGGCACAAGGGAACAACCAAGGAAAAGAAAGAGCTCTCTATTACTTGAGTCGAGTTCTCCTGGGGGCAGAAAGCAATTATTCTCCCATCGAAAAACACTGCCTGGCGTTGATCTTCGCGATAACGAAACTCAGGCACTATGCATTGGCGTATGAAGTCCGTCTCATATCGAAGGTGGACCCTCTCAAATATTTGATGTCAAAGGCTATATTGACAGGGCGACTCGCTAAGTGGGCCTTACTCTTAATGGAGTTCTCAATAACTTATCAACCCCTTAAGGCAGTGAAAGGCCAGGCCATCGCCGACTTCCTCGCTGAACATCCGATACCGGCCGATTCTCCCTTGAATTGCGAACTGTCAGACAAACATGCGTTTGACACGATCGACGGTAGTGATGCCCGATGGGAACTTTATTTTGATGGAGCGTCTTCCATAAAGAAGCGCAAACAGAACACGCCCATAATCAAATCAGGGGTAGGCCTCATCTTCGTTACCCCATAAGGAGGGATAATGCGCTTTGCTTTCTCCTTAACAGAGCCGAGGACGAACAATGAAGCCGAATACGAAGCTTTGATAGAAGGTCTCGAGATCGCCATCGACATGGGGATTGAAAACCTCCTCATATACGGAGACTCCCAACTGGTCGTCAACCAAGTAAACGGCGACTACCAAACGTGCAAACCACAACTGGTGAAATATGGCGAGAGAGTACAGCAACTGCTGACTCAAATTCCCTCTTACACCCTCGAAAGCATACCGCGTGCGGAAAATAGCAAAGCAGATGCATTAGCCAAGCTTGCTAAAGAATTGGCTGACGAGAACCTCGATGATGTAAGAATCGTGGTACAAAGCCGTCGGGTTCTTGCACCGGCAGGAATATCTCCGGAGTTGTCCGAGGAAAAGGGAGCGACCGAGCAAGTGGCTCTATAAGTAAAAGACCAAGAAAAGACTGAGGATTGGAGAGAAGTCTTTATAGACTACTTTAAATTCCATCGAACACCTGAAGATGCGTCCTCAAGACATTAGCTTATGAAACGAGCTCTGTCTTTCGCCTTCGTCAATGATACTCTGTACAAGAGGTCATTTGATTCTCTGTGGTTGAGATGCCTGGGACCTGAAGAGGCGAAAAGAGTCGTCCAAGAAGTTCATGACGGACTCTGCGGTTCTCACCAAGCAGGCCTGAAGATGAAGTTGAAGATTAAACGGATGGGCTACTACTGGCCCACGATGATTCATGACTGCCTCGAATATGCGAAGCAATGCCACTCATGCCAGATCTATGGGGACTTCATCCACCAACATCCAAATCCACTACACCTAACAGTGGCTAGCTGGGCGTTCGAAATGTGGGGAACTGACATAATCGGCCCTATCGAACCCGCATCGTCCAGAGGACATCGTTTCATTTTGGCGACAACTAATTACTTATCCAAATGGGCAGAAGCAGTACCGCTGAGGGAAGTGAAGACGGAGAATATCCTCCATTTCTTCAAGACGCACGTTATTCATCGGTTTGGAACTTCGCGGCGGATCATCTCCGATAACGGGCCAGCCTACAGAAGCCACAAGATCAGCCGCTTCGCACAACAGCACAACATAGACTGGAGATACTCTTCAGTTTATAATCCCCGAGCCAACGGTCTAGCTGAAGCTTTTAACAAGACCCTGACAAAGATCGTGAAGAAGACGGTGTCCCGAAATAAGAAGGACCGGCACGAGAGACTGCATGAAGCTCTCTGGGCATATTGAACTATGTTCAAGACGGCCACGAACACAACGCCGTACGCGTTGGTATTCGGTACAGAAGCGGTACTCCCCCTCGAGATAGAGTTACCCTCTCTACGAGTGGCAGTTCATTACGAGCTAACGGACAAAGAGAATGCTCACTTTCGGCTCGAGGAGCTCGATGCCCTTGATGAAACCCGGCTCATAGCGCAACAAAATCTGGAGGCTTATAAAGCAAAGATGATGCGCTCATACAAAAGATTGACTAGGCCGAGGACATTCCGCCAAGGTGAACTCGTGCTAGTGGTCAAAAGACCTATGATCTCCAATCGTGCCAAGCGGGGAAAATTCGAGCCGAATTATGAAGGCCCATACATCATAGACAAGGTCTACCAGGGTGGAGCCTATTTTCTCATGGACATGCATGGTGAAAGACCTTTCAGGACAATAAACGGTCGCTTCCTGAAGAAGTACTACGCTTGACGAGTCACGGCCTAGGTCAATGATAGATGACGACGAGTATGTCCGCTCACTATCTTCCTAAGCCCAAACTCTATAAGTAGTAGCCAGCTTACTTTACAACGGACCGAGACGTCCTTAAACTAACAGCGGACCGAAACGTCCTTAAACTAACAGCGGACCGAAACGTCCTTAAACTAATAACGGACCACTATGTCCTAAAACTAGCTGTTGAGCGAGATGTCTAGAAACCATGACGTATTGCAGCATCCCAAAGCTGATAAAAAAAGAGAACAAAAAAAAGAAAAAACGGTATGTCCATAAGCAAAATGGGCACGGATAAAAACCCGAAAGGGCTCCGTGAGTAAAAACAGCAGGGCTACCGGCGAGTGTGTGTGAAAACCCGAAAGGGCACAACCTCGTTAAATGACACTTACAGGATCCTCTCAACCTTGTGAGGAGAAACCACCTGCGTGAGATCCTTACGACTCACAAGGGAGCAACACATTTAAGAATCCTCACGATTCCTAAGAAGAAATTACACTTGCAAGATCCTCACGACTCGTAAGGAGAATCATCTTATGAGACCCTCACGGTTCATAAGATTTGAAAGTCTTAAGCTACAGAGACCTGAACCTGTTCTTAAGCAACCCCTACAACCTCCGATACTGCCCTACAAGCGGCTCAATATTGACCCTTGTATACAATCCACGGGCGCGAATAAACATTTCCCTAACCAAGTCCCATCCGTGACTAGGGATATGTTCGCACGATGAGCAACCCTTGTGAGTCCTCTCGACTTATAAGGAGAAAACACTCTTGTAAGATCTTTACGACTTATAAGAGAACATACACTTAGGAATCCTCACGATTCCTAAGGAGAAAACACACCTACGAGATCCTCACGACCGTAGGGAGAAATACCTTTGTGAGACCCTTACGGCTCACAAAGTTAAAAGCCTTGGTCGACAGAATCCTAACCCTGTTTACTAAGCCACCTTTGTTCGACATCGACAGAGGCAAATGATGGTTCGCTCCTGGCAATATCCCAGTTGTAGCGGTGCTGATGCCGAAATTGGTGTCTAATTCCAAGCTTGCAGCGAAAAGCCAGCAAGCCACACATGCATACAAAATAGCCGAAATGATGGGGCAACTTGCAAACGAAATCAACAAGTAAAAAAGATTTATGCATGCAAAATAGCCAAAATGATTGGGCAACTCGCAATAAAAAGCAGCGGGTAAAAATAAAATAAATAGCTGAAATGATTGGGCACCGCGAAAATAGTCGAAATGATGGGGCAATCGCGACCTTCGCGATATAATAACTGAAATGATAGAGCATCGCGGAAAAAGATAAAATAAAAAAGATATGAATGAAATTTACGCCCTACAGGTGATATTACATCAATCCTTGTATACAATCCAGGGGCGCAAATAAAGAAGGAATCACACTCCTCCGCCCCCAGGTTCACAGGTAGCCTGGAGATCATCTCAACATTTGTCCCAGCAGACACAACATCAAACAAAGCGGAACAGCGGCAACTCCCAGTTCCATGACTCGACGGTATACAGATGACCGAGAGTCAAATCCCAACTCCGTGAAATACAGATATAATCAGCAAAATTCCTGGTTACGTGGAACATGGATAACGTCACTTCTGACCCCATGGAAAACGTCCAGAGTGGATCCTGGTCCTCGCAGAGCACGGCAGTGAACCCGTGTGAAACATCCAGAGCGGAGCCTAGTCCTCGCCAAACACGGCAGTGAACTCGTGGGAAGCATCTAGAGCAAAATTTCTGATTACGTGGAACGCGGATAACGTCACTTCTGACCCCATGGAAAACGTCCAGAGCGGATCCTGGTCCTCGCAGAGCACGGCAGTGAACCCGTGTGAGGCATCCAGAGCGGAGCCTAGTCCTCGCCAAACACGGCAGTGAACCCGTGGGAAGCATCTAGAGCAAAATTCCTGGTTATGTGGAACGCGGATAACGTCACTTCTGACCCCGTGGAAAACGTCCAGAGCGGATCCTGGTCCTCGCAGAGCACGGCAGTGAACCCGTGTGAAGCATCCAGAGCGGAGCCTAGTTCTCGCCGAACACGGCAGTGAACCCATGAGAAGCATCTAGAGCAAAATTCCTGGTTACGTAGAACACGGAAAACGTCACTTCTGACCCCGTGGAAAACGTCCAGAGCGGATCCTGGTCCTCGCCGAACACGGCAGTGAACCCGTGGGAAGCATCTAGAGCAAAATTCCTGGTTACGTAGAACACGGATAACGTCACTTCTGACCCCGTGGAAAACGTCCAGAGCGGATCCTGGTCCTTGCAGAGCACGGCAGTGAACTCATGTGAAGCATCCAGAGCGGAGCCTAGTCCTCGCCGAACACGGCAGTGAACCCGTGGGAAGCATCTAGAGCAAAATTCCTGGTCACGTGGAACACGGATAACGTCACTTTTTGACCCCGTGGAAAACGTCCAGAGTGGATCCTGGTCCTCGCAGAGCACGGCAGTGAACCCGTGTGAAGCATCCAGAGCGGAGCCTGGTCCTCGCCAAACACGCCAGTGAACCCGTGGGAAGCATCCAGAGCAAACATCAGACCGTGAGGTCCTTAAACTCACGGACTATGATGTCCTTAACCTCGACCGTGATGTCTTAAAACTAATAATCAACCAAAATGATTTTAAACTGATTTTACCTTGGTTCAAGGGTACATCTCTTCACTCCTTTGATATTTGTCGTTGTAATTCCTCAACGTCTTCAAAGAGGTGACGGGTCCCAATAACCACACATTTCGCGGACTGTGAGGTCCTTAAACTCACGGACTATGATGTCCTTAACCTCGACCGTGATGTTTTAAAACTAACATTAGACTGTGGAGTCCTTAAATCCATGGACTATGATGTCCTTAACCTCGACCGTGATGTCTTAAAACTAACATTGGACTGTGAGGTCCTTAAACTCACGGACTAGGATGTGCTTAATCTCGACCGTGATGTCTTAAAACTAACATTGGACTGTGAGGTTCTTAAACTCATGGACTATGATGTCCTTAACCTCAACCGTGATGTCTTACAACTAACATTGGACTGTGAGGTCCTTAAACTCACGGACTATGATGACCTTAACCTCGACCGTGATGTCTTAAAACTAACATTGGACTGTGAGGTCCTTAAACTCATAGACTATGATGTCCTTAACCTCGACCGTAATGTCTTAAAACTAACAACGGACTGTGGAGTCCTTAAATCCACGGACTATGATGTCCTTAACCTTGACCGAGATGTCTTTAAACTATAGTATCCTAGAAAACGTCCAGGGCAGGGCCTGGTCCTCGCCAAACACGGCAGTGAACCCGTGGGAAGCATCCAGAGCAACCCTTGACTTCGTGAAATGCGGATAAGGACAACTTCGTCCATCACTCGCGGGTCCTCACGACTCGTAAGGGAGTAAATTCTCTTGTGAGATCCTTACGACTTTCAAGAGAAAACGCACTTGGGAATCCTCATGATTCTTAAGGAGAAATTACACCTACGGGACCCTCTCAGCCGGTAGGGAGAAAATTCTTCATGAGACCCTCACGGCTCATAAAGATTGAAAAGTCTTAGGTGACAGATCCTAACCCTGTTTTCTAAGCCATCGCCACCTTATAAAGAGCACAGGATTGACAGCTATACGCTATCTACAGACCACACTTGCTAAAGTCATATAGCAAACAACACAGCAAAAAAGAAGAAAGCAGAGAAATGACACAAGACATTATGAAGAACGTGTATCTTTTATTCATGAATTCGATCGGGTACAAAATACATCGTATTAAAGAATAAAAGAACAAATACATTTATTCAAAATTACAAATGGTACAAAATTTTTATTGAGAGGAAAGCGCTTTTAGTAGTCCAACCAGCCGCTCGCGCACTTCCCTCAGCCTCTCTTCCTGATTGGCTGCCGCGGCCAACTCTGCTTCGACTTGGGCTCACTGCTGCAAGTAAGATGAGAGTTGTTCCTTGACGGCTCGCTGAGCTGCTTCACGATATTGTGCATCACGCTCAACAATATCGAGCTTCTGCTTAAGTGTTAACCCATCAGAGATACACTGCAGAAGGCCCTCGAAGATAACTTTCACCTGGGCAGCGTTCACGTCGACCTCAGCACGCAGTCGAGCAGACTCGCTTGAAGTTTCTTTGCATTCCCTTCGCTTTAAAACCACTTCTTGTTCGAGATG
This sequence comes from Agapanthus africanus, assembly GCA_030015575.1. Taxonomy (NCBI): domain Eukaryota; kingdom Viridiplantae; phylum Streptophyta; class Magnoliopsida; order Asparagales; family Amaryllidaceae; genus Agapanthus; species Agapanthus africanus. Next base: position 233,016 of record JASDDO010000257.1, on the reverse strand, counting down.
GCGGAAGTAAGAAGCGCTTTGCTCGATCCATGCCGCCCGTTGAGTGCTCGTGGCCAGAATTTCAGGTGCCGGACGCTTAAGCTCAAGCTCATGCAAGCAAGCCTCGACCTCCCGGCAGCGATTAACCCAAGACTCAACGACGCCCTCACCGTGAAAGTTCATGAGCGTCGCCAGCATAGGGTTAATCTCTGCGGCAAAATCCGCGGTAGATGTGGGAGCCTCTGCGTCGAACTCCTTGATATACTCGCTTAACATGCGTAGGCTGGTCACGGCACCTTTGGATGATGGACACCTTAAAAAGGGACCGGCCGGCATTATAATACGAGACTTGAACGGGGTTGGAGTCGATGTGATTGCTGCAAAATAGGTGTCAGCTCAAGAAATAAAGAAAACAAGTAAAAAAGTAGAGTCTACTATACCGGCTGCAGCAGGGGGCAGAGCTGGGAGTACTGGTGGCGCAACGACAACCTCGTCCCCTCCTTCGATTCGTAAGGCTACAAGCAATATAAAGAAGAGATTAGCAATAATGTGACTACCCGTTAAAGGAGAGGACATCATTTAGAGAAAACACTCACCGACACCAGCAGGCGGACTCGTCTCGAACAAGAAGAAGAAGTGTGGGTGCAGCACCTGGTACAGGTGGTCAAAAAGGACTCCTGTAAAGACGCAATAGTACAACATCAGTACATAAATTATGCAGCCTAAAGATAAGACGGATGAGTCATAAATCCATACCTTCCAGCATCTGCGACGGTGCGAGGGAAGAAAGAGAAGTCACCGTCAGAGCGGTAACTGACGGCGCTCCCTCGGGTAACGCGGCATCAGCACTAGCCGCACCTGTGTTAGAAACAAGATAAGCCATGTCAGGAAGGATTGCAGAATAAAAAGAAAGACGGTAACCCAAAAAATTTACCTGATGAGTCGCCAGCCGGAGCCGTGACGTGGGTGTCACTTGATGCAATGGTGGCGTCCCCCTCCTCCATTGTGGTGGCCTCACCTCCCGTTGCCTCATCCCCTGACTCTACGGGAAACGTCGTCAAGCTAGCGACGCCGGGAGACGACAAGGAACTGCAGGCAGGGAGAGCAATAATCGGAGCAGTGCCTGACTCTTGAGAAAGAGCGGCCATCTCGTGCTCAGCAATCATGCTCGTTTCGCCCGTTACCACCTCGGGCTCAGTGGTCGCAGCCGCTTCATCCACTACTGCCTTAGGCTCGGCCATAGCAGCCGTCTCACCCGCTACCACCTCAGGCTCAGCGGTTGCAGCTGTCTTGTCCATCGCTGTCATAGGCTCGTCCGTAGTAGCCATTTCATCCACTGCTGCCTCAGGCTCGGCCGTAGCAGCCGTCTCATCCGCCACCACCTCGGGCTCGGCAGTCGTGACTGTCTCGTCAGCCACTATCTCGGGCCTGGCAACTACGGCTACATCGCCAATCATCACCTCGAGTTCAGCAGTTACCTCCTCTATCGTCCCCTCAGGCTCAGCGGTCGTCACCACCCCTTCAGTAAGGCTCGGACCTGCAGGACAAGATATATAAGAACTGATAGTTTAAAACTTTGACAACAAAGCCTCAAAAACACATTACCTGAGGTGGATTTACCGTTGGCTTCCCGAGCTGCACGTGCCGCCCGTCTGTGAGCAGTAGACAAGGCGACCGGGAGCTCCTCTGAAGGAGTAGCAGCGGGAATAACGGCACTTGAACCTGCTCCAACAGCCAAAGCAGCGCTACGCTCCCTTGCTGTGCGCCGCAGACGCTTCCTTTCCTCTCGGGCCGTCACGACAGACCTTTTGGAAGCCTCCTTCAGCAAGGCGTCGTCGTCCGCATTCAGGGTTGCCTCCAGAGCCGTCAAGGCTTCTATCATCGGCTTTTTAAGAAGGGCCTCTTGCGGCAATCCCGAAGAGGTCGGGACTTCGGTAGCTGGCCCGGGGAGAATTCCCGCATCGGCTTGCGAGGCAAGTCTTGTGGTCCCTGCGATAAGACGAAGAGCGGGTCAGATTACTCATAAGAAATGGAAGCAGAGATATAGCAAACCGAAACGTACCAATGCCCAAAAGAGCGCGATTCCTCTCTTCCTCCTCGAAAGTCCTGAGGGAAGCCGCCAGAACCTCTTCAGTAGTGAAACCTGTTACAAAAAGAAGAATGTCAGTCAAGACATGACAATAAAAATATAACGCAATGACAAAAGTACGACTAATATTTACTTGATTGCGTGAGGGCGGCTATTTTCGCTTGTTGGCTCGCAAGTTGCGCAGAAGCAGCAATAGCGGCATCGAGATCAGTGTCTTCTGGCGCTACGAAGAAACCCTCGTTGGTTCCATACTCACTTAGGCCTTCGGTAAGAGGGGCCTGAGGCTCTAGGCCGAGTACAGCATCAAGAGAGAGGACCGACTTCTTCTTCCTCTTCTGCGCGCGAACCCCGGTCGCACCCAAAATCAGCTTATGCTTCGTGGGCACCTTGGGACGGCGGGTCACGATGTCCGAGCCCACACCGGATTGGGCCAAACTACGTTTACCGTCTCCATGGGAGCACGGGGCGCTGAGGGCACGTCCACAGGATCACGGGGCAATCCATGCGGGGGGCTTAGCACATGTGGAAGCTCATCTCCAGTATCTCCTCTTAGTGGAGGAGGGACATGGGTCCTTCGCTTTAGGGGGACGTTGCGATCGCTGGCGGGGGGCGCACCCTTACGATCAAGCAGCAGCCGCTTCTCTTCCCGGATAACAGCGCCCATCGCGTGCTGATACCAAGCCCCGTATACGTTGAGGGCCCTTAGAATGCAACTCGGTTCGCTAATGAAGAAGTGGGAGCCCGTGTTTAAATGCAGTGCGCTCCATATTCCCTCCCTGGTGGCCGCAGGCTCTTCTAAAAACGCCTCCAGTGGGATCCCCTGGTTATAACTTAGTTGTTGGGCGAAACGATGGGGGTTGTACCTCATAAAAAGCGCCACCTCATTCTGCCTGAACACGAAGAAGCCCGGCCTAATGGAGTATAGATGTAGAATCTCCCGGGCTTTCAATACGGAGGCCCCGTCCTTGAAATTATCGCGCAACGCCAACACCGCCTTGGAGGTCTCCGGGCCGGTTGTCAGGACCTTGTCTGTGAAAGAAATACCCGCTCCGACCGTGCGCGGACGAAGAAGCAACCCCCTAGCCTCTCGCGGAGGCGGATTCACGATAGAAGCACTGATCAGCCGCATAACTCTCGGGAATCTGCACTTTTCGTAAAACGAGGGTCTTTTATGAATACCAAATACCTCGAGCACGTGCATTTCCATCCACGAAGTAAAGTAGTGCATCGGGAAATTAGCGGGTTGCACCCTCGGTTCAGTTGCGTCCGCCGCCATGCTAAGACCATGGTACAGGTGGGCCAACCCGGCAATTCCGATGGCCAATTGTATGCCAGCCACAATTCGATGTGCTGGGTAGAAGACGAACGGCCTCATATAGCGAGGGTGCATAGTGAGCGCGAACCAGCACAGCCATAGCCCCAGAAACCCGAGAAAGAAAGTCCCTTCGTTGATGCTCGGAGCAGCGATTTCCGACAAAGGGATAATTACAGCATTGGGGAGGTAAAAACCTTTTTGATCGGCTTCCAGTGCTGGTCGATGATCTAAGCCAAGGCCGAAGGGGTCGTTAAGCTTGGCAAATTTTTCGCCCCGTTGCGATAGAATCTCCGGTCGAAGAAAGCGGGCGATGAAGTCTGCGAAACTAACTCTCCGGCCTCCTGATTCCAAGAAAAGACTTTCATACATATTCAGCACCTTAATCAGACTCGAAAACTGGTGCTGAATAGCGTTCTCCGGCGTTAAGTCTATCACCAACGGCTTGGTGGCAAAAACGTATTCTTCCGGAGGAAGTAGCTCCTCATAGTGCCCCCCCTCACCGGCAGACCGGAAATCTCAGCAAATTCTTCTAGAGGGATGGAAACTTCCCTGTCCATTAGAAGAAAGGTATGGGTGGGGATGTTCCATTGCTCTACGAATGCCTTAATCCACCATGTTGAAGGAGCAGAGTACTCGAACAGCGAGGCGTAAACTGCGGGGTATAGACCGATCTTCAGCAGGTGCGTCTTCTTTGCTAACAAAATATATCTGGCCCACTGCAAATACCCTGCCGAGTGTCGAGGGGTCAACCCGATGTTGTAGGGTTGTCCCCAAAGGCACGACTCGCCCTAGCATATGCGCCATCCCAAAATATCCACGGCTGCCGGCAGCTGCAAGGGTATGGCAACAATCGAAGGTTGAAGAAGACCCTCCGAATTCCAATTTACGACCTCCACGGCATAATTCACCGGGGGTATATCTGCGTACGAGATCGACGAGATCGGATCCGATGGCTTCGCGCAAGAGAAGCTTCGGCGACCTTTAATTATTTGGTCGTACCACCTACCCCACAGGTGATGGTTTTTGTACTTCGGGTCGTAGTCCTTAATGAGAGCAAGAACCTCCCGGTCTACCGGTGCCTCAGGGAATCCTCCCTCTGAACGGAAAAACGGGAACGAGAGATCAGAAGACATGTCGCCTGCAAGAAAAAGCAAAATTCAATTATCGGTATTATAATTTAATCCCGACGCTCGGTACTTTAAAAATTTGTACCACACTGCAATGCAGTGGAGAGGGGACCAAAGGGGGACCCACAAAATCCAGATGACAATGCATCAATTAATAAGACAGCCTCATCATTGGATGAGACTGTCAATTAATGAGGAAATCCTCAAAGAATATTCTCATTAAATGAGAAATCCCTCAAGGCAAGGAGAAAATCTCCCTTTTAGAGCAAAGCTCTGTAACAGAGTGACACTTGTCAAACTCTGGTTACGAGGGAATAAAATTCCTTAAAGAGCCTAGGTCTGTAATGATGATGGAAAATCCATCAAAGATTAATGAAAATTAATTCCTAAGAATTAAAATTCTGGGATCTAAAAGATCCATGGAAAAACTCTTAAGAGTTCTTCATCAAAAGATCAAAAGATCTATACATTGTCAAAAGAGCAGAGCTCTGACCCATAGGCTAAGAAACCCTAAGGAAAAATCTATTTAGATCTATCGGTTCTTGAGAGCAAGGCTCTGTTTATAAAACCCTAAAGGGGTTTTCTTTAGATCAAAAGATCTATGAGAGCAAGGCTCTGTTAATGGGTAAAACCCCTAAGTTATTAAAATTAATTTAATTTAATTTAATTTTTACCTAAAATTTTCTAGAGTTTTAACTCTTGAAGTTCTTGGAAATGAGAGCAAGGCTCTGAGATAAAAATTCTTGAAGATGATAATCATCTGAGGACCAAGGGTCCTATTTATAGGCGCTGAGGCACCTCCTCAACTTCTGAGTCGATCCAATGGCTCAGATGTTGCTACCGCTGCACTCACGTGTGCGCCACGTGAGCGCAACGGTGGGGGGGCATTTGTTTCCCCAAATCAGAGTAAAGCTCTGTTTGAATTTCAAAATTCAAAAATTGAAACAACGCTTCAGATCCCTTGCGCTGCGCGCTGAGCCCCACGTGTCAAAAGCAGACACGCCAGTGCTAGGAGCGCTGCGCCCTAGGCAGCGTACCCTCAATCAGAGCAAAGCTCTGTTTCAAAATTCAAATTCAAAAATTGAAGCAACGCTTCAGATCCCTTGCGCTCTGCGCTGCGTGCCACATGTCAAACATAGGCGCGCTAGCGCAGTTGCGCTGCGCTCTGTGTGTCAAACACATGCGCGCTAGCGCAGTTGCGCTGCGCTCTGCGCTGCGCGCCACGTGTCAAACGCAGGTGCGCTCGCGCCAATTGCGCCTGCGCTGGAATTTAAAGAATTCCCCACCGTTAGATCAAAAGATCTAATAATAATAATAAATTATTAATCAGAATTAAAATTCTATTCTAGAAAGATCTTTCCAATCTTATTAAATAAGAAGATTATCTTCTGTAAAACAGAAGCCTTAGGATCAAAAGATCCAACGGTGGGAAATATTCCCAAATCAATCAGAGAAAGATCTCTTCAACTAACTTAACAAATCAATTGGCCCTATATAAAGGCCCCAAGACTTCAAGTCTCAGAGGGAGAGAACCCTCTGCAAATTTTGAGAAAAAACTCAAAGAGAAAGAAAGGCAAGATTTTGAAGAAAGAAGATCATTTTCTTCATCTTTAAAGGTAAAGAATTAAATTCTTGGAATAACAGAGATGAAATCATCTCATTAAAAAAGAAGAGCCATCTTCTAAGAAAATCAAAGATCTAAGAACAAGATCAAGATCTTCAATAAAAAGAAAAAGATCAAAAAGATCTAATTATAAAAGATTAAAAGAAGTAATTTACTTCATTCACAGATCTTTTAATCTATAAAGGCACAACCTTTTGATGAGAATAAGAACCTTGGTTCTTGAATCTTTGATCTTAAATTGATCAAACTGCGCTCTGCGCTATTGGACAGTGCTTTACACTCTTGAATTGCGCCTTTGCGCTCCTTGGACTGGCGCACTGCGCTAGAACGCGCCACGTGTCAACCACAGAACAGTTTGCGCTTTGCGCTTTTAAATATAGCGCACTGTGCTCTTGGACTGGCGCACTGCGCCAGAGAGCGCCACGTGTCACTCACTGGCACAGCGTACTCATAAAGCGCAGTGCGCTAACAGACTTGCGCTTAGCGCTGAGCGCGCCACATGTCATTCACTAGCGCAGCGCACTTATAAAGCGCAGTGCGCCAACAGACTTGCGCTTAGCGCTGAGCGTGACACGTGTTACCTTCGCGGGCGCTAGCGCAATGCGCTCTTTGATTGGCGCAAAGCGCCTGACAAGCCACGTGGTGCACTATCAGACCACTATTTTGCTCCTGACAAATGCTATGCATTATTAAAATGGCAAAGCCCAAGTAAAGGCCTAATAGGCAGAACATAAGTAAAAATGTTAAATATTTTTAACTGGACTTAGCCTAATTCTGGCCATAAGTCCTCAATTTAAATTGAACTGAGCCCAACTGCTCTTCCAATCAATTTATACCCGGTTCGAGGGTACATCTCTTTACTCTTCTGATATTTGCCGTTGTAATCCTTCAACGTCGTCAGAGAGGTGACGGGTCCCGACAACCATACATTACTACGGACTGTGGGGTCCTTAAACTCATGGACTATGATGTCCTTAACCTCGACCGTGATGTCTTAAAACTAATACCGGACTATGAGGTCCTTAAACTCATGGACTATGATGTCCTTAACCTCGACCGTGATGTCTTAAAACTAATACCGGACTGTGAGGTCCTTAAACTCATGGACTATGATGTCCTTAACCTTGACCGTGATGTCTTAAAACTAATATCGGACTGTGGAGTCCATAAATCCACGGACTATGATGTCCTTAACCTCGACCGTGATGTCTTAAAATTAACACCGGACTGTGAGGTCTTTAAACTCACGGACTATGATGTCCTTAACCTCGACTGCGATGTCTTTAAACTAACATTGGACCGTAATGTCCTTAAACTAATTATCGACCGCAATGTCATTAAACTAAACAATAGAGCCCAATTGCTCTCTTGTCGGATCTAAACGATCCCGTTAAGTTGATCTTAGTCTAAAATTAGACTAACGTGTCCTTAACAAACGTTTAAGTTGATCTTAGCCCCAAATAAGGCCAACGTATCCTTAAACACAACCCCCCAAACCCAAATCTAAGAAAGATACGGATTTGGACTAGTCCACGCCCTACGGGCGACAACATAACTTAGTCTCCGTATACAATCCACGGGCAACCAAACATAAAACAAACACCCACGACACGAAGTGACCATTTGGAGAAGGAGAAAGTTGTTACCGCGATGCGGTAGCGTAATTAACTGTAGGGGCTTGAGCCTGCAGGGAAGAGCGTCTCCACAATCAAAAACCTCTCAAACGAGGGGGAATCTGACGAAGTCTGCTATATTGGCCGCATCCGTTTAAACCTTCGATACACGGTGCCATAAATCAACTTGGCATCTTCGGAGAGGTGGACGGATAGCACCAATTAGCATCTGCCCCGAAATTCAGGCAAAACGTTCGCCGCGTCTTTCGGAGGGGAACAATGCCTACATCTTCATCAACAAGTTCCAGAACGTCTGTGCAATGTTGAAGACAACCCAACTGTCCGACGATGCTATACGGCTACAAGTCATTCTTTTCACTCTGTGTGACCTTGTTGAGAAGTGGCTGTATAGTACCGCATCGTATTCCATAACCAGTTAGGATGAGTTTGTAAAAGTGTTTCTTAAAAAGTTCTACCCAAATCACAAGACCGCGAGAATCCGAAACGAAATCAACCAATTTTCCCAGCTTCCGACCGACCCTTTTTGGAAGTGCTTTGACCAGTACAAAGACCTTCTTGTTCAGTGCCTTCATCACGGTATTGAGAGATGGCAAATTTGCCAGACCTTATACGAGGGCCTGAATCCAGCAACTAAGCAGTTGCTGGAGACCATTTGTCAAGGCTACTTCCTATCCAAATCTGATGAGGAAGCTTGGCAATTCTTCGATGATCTTGCGGAACAGACGCTTCAGTGGGAAAGCACCAGACCGAACACTTCGTTTACCTCTTCTACTTCTTCCGGTCTCTCCAGGGGAGGAGTTCATCAACTCGACATCTCAATTGCAATGAAGGCCGAAATGGCAGCAATCACGCGAAAAATGGAAGTAATTGAGAGCAAATTCTCATATCCTTCTCCTGCCCCTGCTTTTCCCCTACATACCATCTGCGCTTGTTGTTCTGATCCATCCCATTTGACCGAAGAGTGTCCTTACAACCCACCTTCTCAAGGACAGGATCAGGTCAATACTGCATTTCAGCAAAGACCAAGAAATGATCCATATTCTTCCACTTACAATCCCGGTTGGAGGAACCACCCAAATTTCGCCTGGAATCAGAACCAGCATCAATTCCAAGGCCACAACAACTTCCAGAGGCCTCCTCCTCCTCATCAACAAGCTCGGCAACAAACTCAACATCAATATCAGCAGCCCTTCCAACCCCAACCTTTTCAAAATCAGACGAACAACTTTGCACTCAACAATTCTTTTCCTCAAAACAACTTTGTTCCGTCAAACAACAATAAGGTTTCCTCGCTAGAACGGAGTCTGGAGGCTTTTGTAAAGCAATCGACTCAATCCACCACCAACATCCAGTCTTCCATTCAGTCTCTGGTGTAACACACCGCTGCTCACGGGCAAAGCATAAAGACCGTCGAAGCCCAGATTGCACAGCTAAATGTGGCGTTAAGTGAGCGAGAAAAAGGGAAGCTTCCATCTCAACCACTCCCAAATCCTGATCACCCACATAATGTACATGTTGCTCTTGAACAACAGAACCATAATATGAGTGCAGTGACTACGTTGAGATCTGGAAGGATGTTGCATAACAACACTGGCACGCGGATAAATGATGACACCCCAGCTGCTGCTTCTTCTCCTTCTTCATCTTCTGAGCCTATTCTCCATTCTTCAAAAGGCTCTTCTTCTTCCGCTGCTTAGAACGGACCCACATCTCACTCTACGAAAACACCAGCTCTGGGATCCGTTCCAACTCCACAATATCCTCCACCAGCATTGGGCTCAACCAATTTCAAAAATGCTCCATTTCCAAACCGTTTGAGATCCAATAAACAAAATCCACAAATGGAGAAGATTCTGGAGTTGTTTAAACAGGTTAACATCAGCATTCCCCTCTTGGATGCAGTCCAACAAGTCCCTTCCTAGGCAAAAATCTTGAAGGACTTATACACTAAGAAGAGAAAATCTCAGGTACCCAAGAAAGTTTTCTTAGCTAGTACCGTGAGTGATGCTCTTACCCAATCTTTACCTCAAAAACGGAAGGACCCTGGCTGTCTTACGATTTCAATAACCATTGGGGATAAGAACATCAACCGCGCACTTTTGGATCTTGGTGCCAGTGTTAACCTACTTCCGTATTCAGTATATAAGCAACTAGGTGTAGGAGAGCTGAAACCCACACACTGTACTCTCCAAATGGCCGACTGATCTATCACCCATCTTAGGGGTGAGCTAGAGGATGTGTTAATAAAGGTAGGGGACTTCATATTCCCCATTGACTTTATTGTTTTAGACACACAACCTGTAGCTAACCCCCGGAATCGAATCCGGTGATACTCGGCCGCCCATTCCTTGCAACCTCAAATGCTGTGATCAATTGTCGAAATGGTTCGATGAACCTAAATTTTGGAAACATGACAATTGAACTAAACATTTTTAGGTTAGGGAATCAGCCATCCGAACCTAATGCTCATATACTCGACATTTGTTCCATCTAAGAGATCGCCCCAGAGGACTGTGAATTCGAGGGATTCTTATTTGATCACAGCAATATTGACGCCACTAGTGCGTTCCTCCTTGAGCCTGTTGTTGCTTCTTCTCCCGATAATGATTTTGAGTGTTTCATGTTTTCGAATGATCTTGGTTTGTAGCCACCCGAGTTTAAATCCTTTAAATTTTCGGACGCGTTAGTTGAATCATCCAACTCGGTCGCATACACTCGTTTTGAGCCTCTGTTAGAATCCTTTAAGTTCGAAACATTTTCGTCGATCTTGCCTTCAATCGTTTCACCTCCAACGCTCGAACTCAAGCCATTGCCGTCTCACCTCAAGTATGCTTACTTAGATGAGAACGAGACCCTCCCTGTGATCATCTCGGCTTCTCTAGCTCCAGAGCAGGAGAAAACCCTTTTGACGGTCTTGCAAAGCAATCGTCAAGCTTTTGGCTGGACAATGGCGGACATCATGGGGATTATTCCCCTGATCGTTGAACATCACATTCATATTATGGATGATGCCAAACCAGCCAGGGATCTACAGAGATGACTTAATCCAGTCATGAAGGAGGCTGTGAAAAAAGAGATCGTCAAATGTCTTGATAGTGATATCATTTACCCTTTCTCTGATAGCTAGTGGGTCATGTTGGGTTACGGCAATGCCCCGACCGTCTTTCCGAGGCCAAATGCGAAACAAAAACTTTTCAAAACTTGGTGCTACCATAACCAAATACCCGGATCGAACCATTAACCGTTAACTAGCAAAATTGTAAAGAGGTTTCAAAGATTATACCGATCGATCCGTGTCCTTCGGTCTTCAATCTCCGTCCCATGCTTGTCGCAGCTGCCCCAACTAAGTTCGCTCTCCGATCTCACTCGTCGAAATGGCACCACGTTGAGGAATCTTTATACGGGCTCCCGCTTCTAACCGAAGCAACTCAAACATGAAGTTTGCTAGCCGACATGTCCAAAGTGAAGTAGAAATAGTTGTGATTACTTTGTCTCATAAAATCCATTGATTCTCAACACATGAGATGGTATGGATGGAGGTTGAAGAATAATCCATTGGAGGAATTTGTGAGCACAAGAAGAAAACTAGTGAAGAAGAAGAAGAGCTTGCTTATTGTATGGGATGAAAATGTGATAGCTCTCATGATCCAAATGAAGAGCCAACCCCAACCCTTAGTAGCTGCCCTCTCTCTCTCCACACATCAATTCCACACAATAATCAATTATGAAAATGGACATGGCATAAAAAATAACACCATGAGTCACCAAACAAGCACATGCCATAATCAATGCTTAAGGACAAAACTTGCACTCACAATTTCCACTTAATAAACATTAATCCAAATGTTTATAACAATAAATATAATGGCATCTTCTAAAGTAAACTCATGACGGATCACAAGAATACCCCTCATCTGTATATACATACCTGCATCCGCATTCCGACTGAATGCGAACACAATGATACGAAAGCAATCCAACAAATCTAATACTAGGATCTGGCTTAAACCAAAGCCCACTAGTATGATCCGTCCGATCATGATCCGTGCACAAGTGTACGTATATGATCGAACCCTGCCATAAAACCATACGGTCTCTACAACGTTTCGTCCGAACTTGAGAAACTTTCTGTGGGGGACTCTAATGACTCATCAATACGCTGGCAGTGGGTTTAACCACAAGTACGTCAGTGGTACTAGCTGTACGTAACGGCTGCCCATGTATTGAGCGAAAGGGGAGATGACGAGCGAACTCATCCTGAAACCCTACTGAGCCTGACAGTGACAATATCCGTACAGTCCGGTCCGTTCTTCTATGAGTATCACATATCGGGTCTAGGGGGGTGGATAAAGTCAGACCCCTAACAACGCGATAATTCGTGTCGGTATGAAACCCATCACCACCTGAGAAACTACTGATCCTAGATCAGTAATTCTCTACTACCTTGGCCAAGGATTTCTGGTGATGGCCACCTGTGCACTGCGCTACATCAACCCCCAATACCGGGAGAGATGAATCCCCGACGATCCGCTCACTGCCTCCATGTGGCTCGGGACTGTACCCAACTAAAACCTATTTGCACGATTCCTTTGAGCCGTGGTAGGATAGTAATCAAAGCACAGTAGGAACTCATACGAGACAAATGACGATCTCATGTCGACAGACTAACCTGTACATATGTCACCTGGGAACTGCTATCTGAAAATAGGTATAATACCAACTAGCAGGTTCCCCGCGAGTCCGTCCAGTGTACTCATAACCTAATGAGCACCTATATACTTTCTTAGGTGAACAAACTAACACCAATGGTTTGTGAGACCTGGCCACGGCCCCTCGTCGGGGTCTCGATCAGTATATACTAGTCTACTCTGGAGTATCGATGCCCAATCTTGAAACTCCCACGACTAGGGAAATTTAAGGATGCGCTTATAGACCACCAGCTCCCATGTATATGATCACCATCATAATGCTGGTAGTCAAGCAAAAATCCTATGGGCTCTAACAACATGTAATAGTGATGATAAAGACAAACCAGATAGCATACTATCATCTCGCGTAAGACTGTCCTACCGGTATAGGTCCTCCCTCAATCATTGCAATCACGTGCCTGCGATCCAATAATTGACTTTGAGGGCACCATATCTAACATGTCAGTCCTATACATGTTGTCCCCAAAAAGTCGGGTATAACGGTCATCACCAATGAGGCGAACGAGTTAATCCCTACTCGTACCCAAACTGGATGGCGAGTATGCATTGATTATAAAAAACTCAACGCCGCAACGCGGAAAGACCACTTTCCGCTACCATTTATTGACCAAATGTTCGAACGATTGGCTAGACATGAGTACTACTGCTTTCTGGACGGCTACTTTGGCTACAACCAGATTCCTATCGCCGAGAAAGATCAGGACAAAACCACGTTCACCTGTCCTTTCAGCACGTTTGCATATCGCCGCATGCCCTTTGGGTTATGCAATACTCCCGCTACCTTCCGGTGGTGTATGATGAGAATTTTCTCGGTCATGGTGGAGAAATTCTTGGAGATATTCATGGATGATTTCTCCATTTTTGGCGATTCTTTTGACGAGTGTCTGCAACATCTCGACGCTGTCCTTACCCAGTGTAAGGATAAAAACCTCACTTTAAACTAGGAGAAGTGCCACTTCATGGTGCGCGAAGGTATTGTATTAGGACATATCATCTTGCAAAATGGCATTGAGGTCGACAAAGCGAAGATTGAGGTCATTTCCAATCTCCCTCCTCCCAGATGCGTCAGAGACATCCGATCTTTCCTTGGCCATGCCGGGTTTTATAGACGGTTCATCAAGGACTTTAGCAAGATTTCTAAACCCTTGACTCTTCTGTTGGCCAAGGATACTACATTTGACTTTAACTTGAGCTGTGTAACTGCGTTCGAATCGCTGAAAAGATCACCCACTTCTGCTCCCGTTCTTTCTTCTCCTGACTGAACGTATCCCTTTGAGATTATGTGCGATGCATCCGACTTTGCCATCGGTGCGGTCCTAGGACAGCACATCGATAAGATGCCACACGTGATCTACTATGCTAGACGGATCCTGAATGATGCCCAACTGAATTACATGACAACCGAGAAGGAATTCTTGGCTGTTGTGTTTGCATTAGAAAAATTCAGGCCTTATTTGATCGGCTCTCCAGTCATTGTCTACATAGACCATTCAGCTCTGCGACATCTTTTCGCGAAGAAGGACGAAAAATCTAGGTTAATACGTTGGATTCTCTTATTTCAAGAGTTTGACCTTGTCATTAAGGAAAAAAGAGGTTGTGAAAACGTAGTGGCCGACCACCTTTCACGACTACCTTTTTCGCCGACGCTTCCACTTCCCATCAACGACATTTTTCCGGATGAACAACTCTTGATAGTATCGTGCGAACCCTGGTTCGCAGATATTGTGAACTATTTGGCAACATGATTACTACCAAATGAATGGTCAAGTCAGGACAGACTTCGATTCTTATCCCAAGTAAAACACTTTTATTAGGACGAACCCTATCTATTCAAGTACTGTCCCGACCAGATTATTCGTCGGTGTGTTCCTGATAATGAGTTCAAGTGTGTGCTGTCATTTTGCCACGATCAAGCGTGTGGAGGGCATTTTGGCCCAAGAAAGACAGCCGAGAAAGTTCTGCAATGTGGCTTTTACTAGCCACAACTCTTCAAAGATGCTAATGATTTCTGCAAGACTTGTTCCCAGTGCCAACATTTGGGCCGGATATCCAGGAGAAACGAGATGCCGCACCAACCAATCTTGGTTGTCGAGATTTTCGATGTTTGGGGAATTGATTTCATGGGGCTATTTCCCAGCTCTTTTAGGAACCTGTATATTCTTCTAGCTGTTGATTACGTCTCTAAATGGGTCGAGACTGTGTCAAGCCGGACGAACGACAACAAGGTTGTCGTTCGATTCCTTAAAGAAAACATCTTTTCCCGGTTCGGGCACGCCCGCGCGATCATTAGTGACAATGGGACGCATTTCTGTAATAGGACTTTCGAGGCCTTGATGCGGAAATACTCCATTAATCATAAGTTATCCACGCCCTACCACCCCCAAACATGTGGGCAAGCCAAAGTTTCTAACCGACAAATCAAACAGATTTTGGAGAAAATGGTTTCCAAGAACCGTAAGGATTGGTCTTTGAAACTCAACGATCCCTTTTGGGCATTTCGAACTGCTTATAAGACTGATCTTGGTATGTCTCCTTATCGGCTTGTTTACGGAAAGGCTTGCCACCTGCATGTGGAAATCGAGCATCGCGCATTTTGGGCGATCAAAGAGCTGAACTTGACCCTTGAAGATGCGGGCAGCCATCGGAAGTTGCAGCTTAACGAACTAAACAAGCTTCGGGATGAAGCTTACGAAAACACGGTTGTCGTTAAGAACCGAACGAAGGTGTTTCATGATAAACACCTTACGCGCAAAACTTTCACACCTAGTCAACAGGTACTTCTTTATGAAACCCGACTACATTTCCATCCCGGTAAGCTCAGATCTTGCTGAAAATGACCATTTTTTGTGTGGAGTGTGTACCCGCACGGAGCGGTGGATTTGGAAAATCCAGAGGACGGTTCACTATTCAAAGTGAATAGACACAGGATAAAACTGTTCCTCACCGCAGACCCTTCGGAGGAGCTCCTGATATTGCAGGAGCTGGTTTACATTGACCCATCGGATGTTAGTGCCTCAAGAAGCATTAATAGTCGCATGAAAGATGTATGAGCAAAACCGTCCATCATTAAATGAAATGAAGCAGTATTAGGTATTAAGGCAAGGGTATTATAGCTTGAATTGAATTTCTAACTGTAGGGATGATAATTACACACGTAGGGGTATATGATCAAAGTTTGGAGGAGAGCTAGGAATGAAAAATAAGGCTTATATCTTCAGTAGAGAAGATAAAAATTTTGGATTTGAGATGGTGTTGTAGAAGGAAAACTCAAGAGATGCTGAGAGCTTTATAAACTGGCAAAACGTATAGGATCTTAAGTTAAATGAAAAGGAAGCGTGAAAAATACGGGTTGATAATTTTCTAAGTTAATGATGATAGAGTTTCTTGCTGGAATGCTGAATTGTAGAATTAGAGTCAACGGCCAATTTGATCGGATTTTGTGGGTAGTATCCGCTGAAAACCCTCAGGAGACAACACTCCTCCTCTAGGGCAACCTAGAGGTTTAACGGCTTGTTGCACGAGCTCAGTGCAATTGCGTTCCCTGCGAAAGTGAGGTGAGGACTTTTTTGTGAATAAAATGGCTTTGCTTGGGACGAGCAAATGATAAGTTTGGTGGTATTTGTTCACATCAGATTTTTGCATTTTCATATCGCCCATTCTTGATTGCATTGTATATAGGTATGTACTTTTGGTCCGTGTTTGCTAAATAATTGCAGGTTACAGGTTCTCAGCTCTTTACAGTGAAATTCATGAAAAGTCGCAACAAATGCAGGACTACGGCCAATAACAGATAAATACTGATCTCCGCTCGCTATCCCTATGATGCCGCATACTAGTTCAAGGGACAAAATGACAAATTATTGGTCATTTCATGCACAAAGCACAAGGGCAGCATAAAATCCAAGACTTCAACACGGAGCTCAAGAAAATCAAGGCAAAAAGTCCACTTCAATTCACCTTTTACACTGCTGAAAATCTGGGAGAAAACTGAAGAGATTCTGAGAAATCAAGTGTACCAAATAGAAGAGAATAGCAACATGGAAAACCCCAGAAAAGATGAACCCCAAAGTCCACCAAATGGCCACGGAACCGCGGCCAATATGGCACTTAGGCTGCGGATCCGCGGCCGAGTCAACTCATTGTTGACTCGGTTTTTGTAGGTAGTTTTGTAATTTCATTTTAGCTTAGATTGTATCCCTAGGGTTTCATTTTCCTGCCTATAAATAGCCCAGTTCTAAGCCAAATAAAGGGTGTCTTTTTCTTTATATTAGATTTAGGATAAATGTTTGTAGTTCTTTTTCCTCTTCATCTCTCTCCATTAACATTGTAGTGAGCTTCATGAGTGATGATGAATAAAAGAAGAGTTCTTTTTATTAACATGCTTGTCTTGTACTTGTGTTCTATTATCTTGCTTGTAATTTTCTTTGTTAATTTAGTTGTTGTTATTTGTTTGTTTGCTTTCTTTCTTTTTCTTTTTTTCTTTATCTTTACAACCATGATGCTTGAGTATGATCCTTGCCAAAATTAGGTCTCAAATAGCTAGTTGTGATTTTCTTAACCTCATTTCTTTCTACCTTCCTTCTTGTTTTGTTTTCTTTTTCTTTTTAATGGGTGAGTAGTTTCTCACTTGTCAGGATAGGATAAGTAAAGTTTGAGAGAAGGAAATCCCTCTCACTCTTTTCTTTACCCAACATTTTGATTCGGACTCCCGTTAATTGAACCACAATCCGCTCCCTACGGCACCCTATCCTACATGATAGCGGTGATTCCCTAATTTGACCGGTTGTGGTTGAATTAACCGGAGGTTAAGGCTAAGATCCAAGAACAGACGGACAAGGACCAAAAGGAAGGAACTAAGCATTGGAAAGCCTAGCTTATACTCGCAAGTTCCTTCCTAATCGTGCTAATCCCCGTTGTTGCCGATTACCGTAACACCGATATTAAGAGTGGCAATGAAAAAAGTGAGTGATTCCTAATTCAACTAACCTAATCCTAACCCTAACAAGCTCTCTTTATACATATTTCAGTACATAGTGAAAATAAACAAACCTGGACAAATTGGACTTAACTCGTTAAAACACTAAGAAAAAGATTCCTATCTCCCTTCGGACGACCCGTACTCAACCGGCTAGCTACCAAGGGAAACCGTCTTGATTGCGGTAATTAAAACTAAGCACGCAAAATCTCTAACAATCAAGTAACCTCTCGTGCCATGAGATACAATCTACCCTTTTATCCCTGCGTATTGTATTGTATAGTTTAAGATTACAGGTCTTGGCTGAATCCATGAATATAAAAATGTATATGTTCATGCTCAAGCTGTAATCATGTATTCAGGTATTCATGTCAAGTTCATGTCATGTTATATCCATGGTTCGGTCAAATCGAGTCAAGTATTTAAGTTCAAGTTTGATATTTGAATTCGAGTGTTTAGGTTCATGATCAAGTATTCAAGTTTGTGTTTGATTTTGGATTCTGGTTTGAGTTTGGATTCAGGCTGGAGTCGGTATCTTATGAAAAGATTTAGCTCTTGAATTTCGTAAGTTCGGAAGTAATCGGACAACTGCTGTACATGGACGGCAGGATTTGTGTTTTTTTCCAAGAAAATTGCCATTTGATAACTCCGTTAGTTTGTCTAACCTGATTAGGCAAGCATTCACTTTCTCCAGCTCCCTAGGGATCAAGAGAAATGATACCGCTTAAACCTATATTAATCTAGAGTCCTTAAATATTTATTATTGTTGTTTTATTGTATTTATATTGTTTGCATTTCTCGAGGGGGTTTTATGAAAAACATTTTAATATTGTTTAAAAATAAAGCTCGAGGGTGATTTATGTTATTTAGAGTTTTATGAACATGTATTTTAATTTTAGTGGTATTTTAGTGATAAAACCTAGTTTTTAAAAGTTTATGGTATTTTAATGAAAACTACTCCTTTTGTAAACTTAATAGTATTTTATTAAAAATTTAAATCTTTCATTTAAAAATATATTTTTTCACACTTTGTTTTTTTTTAAAATACGGTTTCATAATTTTATATAATTTTACAAATTTTTAATTTTGATTAAGAAAAGTCGTATTATTTTAAATCGTATTTTTATTCCTTTCGAGACCGAATACTTCGTGAGAAGTTCTGTATCTCATTCTACTATCCCAAGAACGTGCGATAACCCACACCATCCGTAGATGGGTTCCCCTAAAAGGATTGTAGAGGCGCAATTGTAAAGAATTTTAAAAATAACAATTAAAAACATGTTTTCATAAAGTGATGGTATTTTATTGAAAATTGTTTCATTTAGATGAAAAATTCTAAACAAAATATCGTGCTATGAATCAAAAGTGTACGTGTGGAGTAGGTCGTTACCCTATGAATGTTCTAGAGGTATGTATTACTAATTATCGAATAAAGTGTTTTAGTTAAAGTTCATGGTATTTATATGAAAAAGTTCGTTATATGCTTATTTCACTTAAAATTTTAATCACATGAAAAGGTAAAAGATGTGAATAACATGTTAAGGTGATATTAGAGGTTTAAAGTGAAATACTAAACATAGTAAAGGCGACAAAAGTTTGTTTAAGAAAAATATAACGAGTTAACTCCACTTTATCGATATCATTTTAGAGATTAGTTTGAGATGAAAAGAAAGAGAGAGGAAGGGACTTACGGTTTTAGAGCGTTAACAAGAAGGGAAAAGAGGGAGAGGAAGCCTTCTGCGATTGTGGTATCGTCGGGAAAAGGTTTCGGGCTTCAACGGAAAGAGCTTGATCGCTAACTCCACTTAACTTGCTTAACTCTTCTTAAACTTAGAGAATTTTGGAGAATTTTTTATAGGGATTTTCAGAATGGGGAGAGTTAGGGGATGAGATATATTTATAGTGTATAAATGAGAGTGTGTGAGTTAAAAAATTGGAATTAAAAAGAATTAAAATAGGATTAATGAGGAAATGAAAGGTCTGATTAATTGCAGAGAAATCAAATAATACAGGGGAATCGAATAGACGCATGAGGGAAGCGCGGAGGCGTTTGGAAGCATCCTGACCGTCGGTGGTGGTTAGAATGAGGAAATGAGTGGTCAGATTTGCTCCATTTGCCTCAAGATTCGTGCCACGTGCTATATCCTGTGTTAACTCCTCATTGCTATGTCACCACAGTGTAGAGGCTTAACCAGTGAGCTACAGATTGTTTTTTACTTTTATTGAACAAAAATAACTTATAACTCCTAATTAGGCTGAAATACCCTTTCTATACATTGAATAAGTTACATTTATACAGGGATTTCAGAGTCCTTACATGCATCATCAAGGATATTAGAAAATGTATCTCTAAGACAGCTTAAATTGATCTTATTCTCCTTAATATATTCTCTGGGTACATGAATTTTGCAATTAATCGTTAATTAATATGACTGTAATATGGTTCAACTTTTAATTTAAAGAAAATAAAAAGTATACTTGTCCGAGAACCGACTCCATATATGTATCCCAAACTGGATGCTCAATTCCCGGACCTACAATGATAACTCCAACCAATCCAACTCTATTTACTCGTAAATCAAGTAAGAAGGTAATATCCTGAAGTGTGATAGTGGTCTCACTCCATCTAAAATGAAAAGTGTGAGTCTTTCTTTTCTAACGCTCAATAAGAGAAAAAAATGAGGGCGTGGTCGAGTTGGATGTGACACATTAATGAAACTTGATAAAAACCAGCTCTGCGAAGCTGCACGATAATATGAGGATCAATAACTTGCCATTTGTCACAATTATAACTGACGACTGTAAGATTATCTCCATCCTGGAAAATTTATTCATATTATTTTCAAATATTTGAATTAAAATATATATACAACCTCTCTAAATTTAAAATAACTTGCTATATTGCAATTTCCATAATCACACATCTATATGCTCATAAATTCACATATTTTAGCTTATAATATACAAGTCTACCAAACTAACATATTTCCATAGTATGATTAACTCAACCTTTTGTTTTACATATTCTTATTGTTCAAGCAACTGGCCTGTTTTTCAAACTCAAATTGTTTTTCAAATAGATGCATTGTAGCAATGACGACTAAATGAAACCGAACATCAATTTTTTTTACATTCCTGCTCCAGCTCACACAACCATTAACGACTAAATAATAAGGTTCTTTATAAATCAACTATAAATATTTCAAGTACATGTTTCATGTTGCAACTTTATGTTTAACTCAATTTAAACCTAGATTAAAGATATTACAAATTTAAATTAAGAACAAAATATCTATATTATGAATTAAAAAAATAAGTTTTGAATCTTAGCTCTCCGTGTAATATACTGAAAGATCTATGCTCATTTTGCTGTACGATGAGTGATCTATCGAGTGCTTGATCTTCCATTATATTTGGTTTTTTGTTACAAATCAAACAAATTGGAGATTGGAAAAGGGCAGTGAGAATAGAAGTGAGATTGGGGAAGAAATAGGATAAGGGGAGAGAAGAGGAGAGATGAGGTGTTTTTGAAAGGGGATTTCGGAGAGAAAGCCGGGAAGACAGCGAGAGGAAAGTAAGGCAGGCGTGGTTCAATGAGGAAAAGTGTGGGAAAAAAGGACAGGCGTGGCAGACAGTGTGGAAACAAGACGGATGTGCCAGTGGGTAAAACAACTTTCATTTCACGATAATTATAATTGATAATCGGGACATGACAATAATTGGGGCCATGCCACGTGACCCCAAAATTCATGGGGCAAGGCGGGTTCTTGGAACCCGCCTTTCCCAAAAGCAGGGACAGGCGGGTTCAAGGAACTCGCTTTGTCAATATTGATATACAAAAATTTTGGGACTACGCCTACTTGGCTCCAAACTGTCATATTCTCTAAATTATAATTTTCACCGCCCTATTCCTGTAATTTTAATTCTACAGTACCATATTTCGAACATCCGGCCCAAAATTTGAGACTTCTTTTTGATATCCTATACCCGTCAAGATCCGTACAGCTGCATATATAAAACTCGTGCAACCCGAACCTTGAAACCGACCCTGATATGAACATTCAACTATAAATGTTAGGTAAACCAATAAAGTAATGCATTGTATTTAATTAGTACAATGCATTGCTTTTTTATAGATCTAAATTATACAATTTAATTTCACTTCTTAAATTATAAACTCTACAAATATATATTTTGTAGAATGTGCAACAGTTTATCATTTTGATTCTTTTAGGGGCTATTATGTTGGGAAAATGGATGTTTTGCATGCCACATAAGAGTTTACATTACACTATAGGTTTTCCGTTCTTTGGTATCCATGAAATCAATTTCCATATAGCTTATTTTTTTCAATGAAACAAGGATGCCCTTAGCTGCGCCCTTAGATTTAGCATTATAATAGTAGAGATAACATTAGGTATGCTTTTATTAGGCTTTCTAATAAAAGCAAATTTCTAAACAGGACCGTGAAGACTTGATTTCTTCAAATTGAGCACAAATTTACTTTTACAAATAAATAAATCCCAACTTATTTCAAAACTCAATAGAAAAAGTTATTTTCATGTAATTTTGAATCTTTCCTTCACCCGATTTAATGATGTTTCAACCGCCAAATTCCAAAATAAAATCAAAATGAGTAACTCAAAATTATTTACAAAATATTTGGAGTAAATGATTTTCTGGGATTACACTAAATATTACTGAAAATGATGATAAAAGAAGATAAGATAAGTAATACAAGAGTAAACAAATTACATTTGAAAGGGAGTAAAGGGATTATTTCCACAATAGAATAAAAAAGGTTAATGGGGTTACGAACGATAGACACAGTTTCACTGGATCCTCCGTTTAAGTTGCAGAGAGGCTCATAGGAAGTCGTGTCTTTTGTTCACAACCGTGTCTTTCGTTCATGACTATGGCCACATCCCCATTTTCCCAAAATAAAATATCTCAAAACAAAGTATAAATCCAGTGTCGTGATAATTTATCCACCATCTGTGCCAAGCTTTCAATCCCAACTTCAAATCTAAATCAAGTTCCTCTATATGATTCGACTGTGATGTTGTAGGATTAGCAAGCATCATATCTACAGCATCAGAAGTACTTTCACCACCTACATTGCTCACGACTTCGCCCGCTTGTTGTCTTCTCAAAGCCTATCCCCGTCTCAATAACTCCAAATAAGACTGATGAATCAACTCGCCTATATCCAAACCAATCGGTGTTTCCACAATGCACGACCCACACAAGCTACCAATCTCATCTAGGCTTCGATTCTGATTCAAATTATTAATTTTGTGGTTTGATGTTCCGTGCTTTTCCTTCTCGTTGCAATGATTGCAAGGAATTGCCGAGGAAGAGCCATGGCGTGTTGATTCCATGTTAATCTCATCTGTGTGTTGGTCTCGATTCGAATTGTTAGCTTTGTCATTTGATAACCCGTTCATCTTCTTTCTGCTTGCATACTCGATATGAATATCGATCGATGTTGCTTTTCGAGCACCTTGATGCTACTAAACTTCACGTTACGATGCTTGCGAGAAATCATCGAGGACGAACCGTGGCTTGATGTTGAATCCATGTTGAATTCATCTAGGTGTTGATCTCGATGTGGTTTGTTTGCTCTACGAGTTGATTGTTAGACTAAGCATCATACGCAACCCTACATCTTATTAACATGTAACACCGGGCTTCAATTAATGGTGACGGTTTAATTGGTTATTGTCACACAACCACAAGGTAGTTTTATGAGCTATTATAACCAATTGATGGAAGGGGTTATATAAGAGAGTCTGGTGCCTACAACTATAATCCGGATAAAGACTTGTGAATAAAGTTTTATTTTTCTTCCATCAAGAAAAATATGATGCCGAATTAGGCGAGAAAGAATAACGGAATGTAGTTTATTTTCATCCTACAATCATGGCTAAATGTGTCCCAACTATTATATGGCAAAATAAAAGGGCATTTGATTTTAAAATCGATTGGTGACGTGGCTTTTTAATTTTTCAAAGAAATCCAACAAAAAAACACCTTTGTTTTATGTGTAATACACGTAATTAAATGTCACATCATTACCACTTTACAAGTGTGATGCATGTAATTAAATTGTCATGCCATTATTTTACAAGTATGATGCATGTAGTTATAAAGAAATTTATCATAAAAATTTATATAGTTAGGTGAAACATGGACATGGCAAAAATGATAGTGTTATGTAATCTTATATTTGGCATGTACACGAGCGATCAAGTTGTAAATCATGCTTTGTGAATATTAAAATTTTATTTTACAATTGGCATCAAAGCCATGTCTTTTTAATCCATGGTTCACACTTAATGAAAGAAATTGTTGTAATATCCTCTTGTCATGATTAATATAGGATTCATTTCTATTCCTCTCTTGTTCTGGTAAAGAGAAAACCTTTCTCTTATTAATTATTTTGAGAGCAGGCAGATCCTCTAATTTGCATTTCATATATAGGAAAAAAATGATTCATGTAAGATATTAAGATTGGAGATACGCAAGAAACTATCTGCAGGACTTGATCTTTTTTGCCTTTAGATTTACATTGAAATATGTGTTGTTAATTATGTGATTATTTAAAAGAATGACGCTCCCACACTTATAGGAGGTCTTCGGTGGCAAGGGGATTTTCAAACAATTACGTATAGAAAGTTCTTATGGCCTCCTCCCCACAAAGCTTAGGAGTCGTTGCAAAAAAAAAAAGAGAAGAAAAAAAAATAATGAATGGATCTCTTCATAATTGATTGCGCATATCCTAATGCAAAAGCATAGAAAAGAAAATGGTATGATTTATTTCCAAATTTTATTGACGGGATCCTAGCCTATCTCATTAAGATTGAATCATTTTCTTATAAGATCCTCATTTTTATGGGTTTATGAAAGCTTATTTAATTTGATTACATATAGAATCATGGATTAAAAATGCATTGAGATATCTACTATTATAATCACAAAATTTGTGTAGAGAGTCTTTCTGAACTCCGAGTGTTATTCTGATTTTCTCATAAAATTATAGATATAAAAAATTCAAAAACAAAAAAAAAATCTAAAACAAAAATCCACAATGCCTAACAAACATCCCAAAATATTGCATTAGTTATTAAATTAAAAAAAGACACATTCCCACATCTCTTATCAACATAAAAGAAGAAGAAAAGCAACCATTGCTAAGGAAGAAGAAGAATGGAAGAAAGAAGAAATATAAAAGGAGAAGAAGTGATGATGCTCATAAATGAA
Organism: Agapanthus africanus; assembly: GCA_030015575.1. NCBI lineage: Eukaryota > Viridiplantae > Streptophyta > Magnoliopsida > Asparagales > Amaryllidaceae > Agapanthus > Agapanthus africanus. The sequence continues at coordinate 208,301 of JASDDO010000257.1, read as the reverse complement.
AATTCCTCAGATCACAACACGTTGCAGATGGTGTGTCATCCGCGTAAAGCTCATTAATGTAACGTTTAAGAAATCGTTATGCGAATTTTCCGTTAATAGATAAAATAGACAGTGTTTTTCCGTAAAAAAAACCTTGTAGTGATGTTTTATCTGTGTAAAATTCATTGCACCTAGTTTACTTAGGAAATTACTAATTTGCAGTTTTTAGTGGTCGCTTGAGAATTTTGGTTCATTTTAATATTTTTTCTTAATTAAAATATTATTATAAGCTTTTAATTATGCACTTAATTAGTGGAAATTACATTTTTAAGTGGGTTAATTATGTTAAAAGGAACCTATGCTAACTTAATCATAAGATTAAGCACTAAACCATCCTTGCAAAATATCTTGAAGAAATATCTAGTTATTTATGGAAATTAAAAGGAATTTTAAATTAAAGATAAAAGGTGGCATAAAGTATTTGTTTTATTAATCATTAATAAGTGTTTTTAACTAGAAATTTCCACACAATTTCCTTAACCTCCTCACTTTTCTCAAGTGGCCGGTCCCTCTCCCCCTTTGCTGCCCCATTTTGATTTTCACCCCATTTCCACTATTTCAAGCTTAAATAAATCATCAAAATTCATCAAATAATCCCACAAACTCAAATACAAATCCATACCCATTATTCTTCAACCTTAATCAAGCTTGGATTTTCATGAAGATAACATTTTGGAGGTCATTTTGTTGATCTAGTTGCATGATTGTGGATCTTTTGTGGATGTATAAATCCTAACCCTAAGCTCAAGTTCTTGTTTTAATACTTAAATCTAGTTATTAGATGTTTAATTAAAACTTTAATTTGCATGTTTGGAATTTCAAGAAAAGGTTTTTGAAGATCAAGTTAAGATTTGATTGGTTGTAATGATTAAGTGTATTGTTTAGATAAGGAAAACATAACCTACTTGTGAGAATGCTATTTGTTATTTTTCTAATTGTCTAATTAAGCTTAAATGCAAACTAAACTTTTCTAAATCTTATTTGAGTGAGATTAAAATTCTAGTAAGGGTTTGTGTGATTTAATCAAGCTATTATGAGATGATTGTGATCGCTAGTTTTGGTTAAACTACTAGAATTGAGCGAAAATGATTAAAAGTGCTTACTAGATTTTCAGATAAATTAGGCGTGGGTTTCTATTGACGTTGCGATGTTATAGATATTAGTTTTCACGATATATATTGTGTTGTGAATACGCGATCGGTACGATCAGGGTCTAGGCTTGGTGGTTGTGTCATCCTAGTTAGGGTTGTGCCGATATCGTACGCGTTTTGTACACTGAGTGCACAATGTGTTTATCTTGTGGACGTTATCCTTGTGTTTCGTTGTCTTTATATCGGCACAGGATATTTAGTCTTATGTGTTGTGTTTGTGAAATTTTAGGATCGCGAGCAGGGACTTCGGACGCTGCGAAGAAAGGAAAGCAGGTGGTCGGATTTACTTAGCTCGAGATCATCTGTGAGTAGATTTAACATCTACAGGGGAATTGTCCGCATGACGTTATGCGTCTGGGCTGGATTATATGACATGATTATTAGTTATAAGTATTGCACATATAGAGATTGTGCATGAACTTCATTTCATATTATTACTTGTTGTGCTGGGACTTGTACCCATTGGACACTGCACTATTATTGACGGTTCATGTTGCACGAGCATAAATTTTATGCTACACCCACACCGTCGATAACTGCCATGACACGCACAACACCTATACATATGTGATATTGTATTAGTTAGGGACATTGAGATATGATCCTTATTTCCATTGTGCATATGAGATATAGCATACCTGTATACCTACATGCTTACGTATATACCTGGAGGGTATTGTATCATTATTGACATGTACACACATATACCTTGCTATGCTACAGCTATCCATATACCTGGAGGGTGTTGCATCATTATTGACATGTATATACACATATGCCTTGCTATACCTTGATATAGCTACACCTATACCTGGAGGGTATTGCATCATTATTGACATGTATATACACATACTGGACATAGCTACATCTATACCTAGAGGGTATTGCATTATTATTGACATGTATATACACATACCTGGACATAACTACACCTATACCTAGAGAGTATTACATCATTATTGACAGGTATATACACATATGAGATAGCTATATGTAAATCTTGCATACATACTTACATGTACACACATATATCTTACTATAGCTACATGTCCACCCTTATATGATGTTGTGTTAGATTTTGGAGGAATTAGGAACCGCATGATATATTTAATAACTTGTTGCATTTAAATAGCGGTTTTTCCTTTATATGCTCATATTACTGTTTTATGTTGCATATATCATGTTTCATGGATTTACGCATTGAGATATGGATTTCATATGATGTTTTCTGGATGTTTTACTCCTGACTATATATATCAGTGGTATGGGACACTGATATATATGTATGTATGTATATATATATATATCAGTAGTATGGGACACTGTTATATATATACACCTATATAATATATATCATCATAATGATCTATGCAAGTATTCTTATTCATTACTTGATATTTTATGGATTTGAGAATCGTGGGGGTATTTCAAGAAATTATGTATTGTTTGAAAACTCAGTTTCTCTTGATATGATATTTCAGTGCGTCCACCATGAGTTTTCTCGGTTCTGAGACTTGTGTTATATACCCGATTCGAGGAGCAGATAGGCACCGTCTGCGGGTACATGGTGGACCCGGTATGGTTCCCCGGGGCAAGATATGATTTTTCATGGTATAGACGATAAGCCTGGCTGGCAGGGCTAGTACCTACGGGTGATAGTATTTGGACTCGGCGGTTATCGTGAGGATACCGACCGGAGTGATGTACGAACATGACATCAGGGCCAGTTGTGGTGACGGCGCCTGAGTTATGAGGATTTACGTGTCAATGCTGAACATGGGTTTCATGATATTTCGAGTGTCGGTGTTGGACACTCAGGTTCCAAGATTTTGAGGTGTCGTTGAGGGACACATACACACACACACACACACACATATATATATATATATATATAACCATAATTTTCATGATGTTTTCGGATGTCGATGTTGGACATTCAGGTTCCTTGAGACTTACAGGATATGGGGGCCGACCTGAGGATGCGGTGCCTATGGTATTGGGATTTGGAGTGTCATTGATGGACACTAGCTTCTCCATGATGAGGATTCCGTGTTGATGATATGTTTTATCCTATACTCAGCATTTAGTTGATATGCATTATTGCATGTTTTAGTAGTACCTGATAGAGTACCTCTCATGACTGTTGCATATACATAGTGCTATTTATTGCTATCAGCTTGCATGTGATAGATTACCGCAGTACGTGCATACCTGCGATTACCTGCATATGTTATTTACTATTCACGAGTTAGCAACTCACCTCTGTTGTGCCATAGTGTTTGCAGGTGTCCCTCAGAGCAGTCGCGGCAGGACTTCTTCATCACATCGTATCATCTTTTGCGGCGGATACCGCTATGGCTGACTGTGTGCAGTTTTGCTATAGGTGGGTTTTGCGGTTATCCGATGATCTCATTTGTATATTCGTTGTATCTAGTACTCCCCATCTACTACTTCATGTATTGACTTAGCGACGAGTTGTGAGGACGATATTGTATATTATTTGTGAATTTGGAGGTCTTTCATGCTGTTTCACTTTTTATCGTCTTTTTCTTTGCTACGGCATCGTATATCTGTTGTGGTGGTTGTTTTCCACCTTTGGGCGTAGATTTGCTCCTGTTGGGGATACTTTACTTATATTCTATATTGTACCTATTTTCGGGGCTAGTTTTTACAAAGGAGGTGCTGCCCAAATTTTTAGGAAAGTAAATTTGGACTTTAAAGAATTTTTACTTGAGATTCCAAAAAGTTTTTAACAATGTTCTTATCACTCACTAGTTTTGATGGTTTAGATTTTTGGGTTTTCGGGTTACTTGAATTACGTTACGCCTGTAGACGTTACGTAGTTTAAATGCCGTCACGTGCCAATTTCGGTTCGTGACAATTAAGCTCCTGGGGGCTGCGGAGGTAGAATCAATATGGAGCATTGGTGATTTTCCTCGGATGGTCTCCAAGCTTACACCCCCACTTCTTGCCCTAGAGCAATCCAGCAGCCAAACATTCATCCCCTTTTTCTCGTCTCCGAGCTATTGCAGAGCTGAGCTTCCACAGTCTTTCTGCTCGTCTCCGAGCTGCTGCAAGGCCTGAACTTCCCCGGCCTCCCGGGTCGTCTCCGAGCCACCGGACAGGCCGAGCTTCCTCAGCTTCCTCGATCAACCGAGAGTGCGGAGCCCATGCGTCTCCGCAACGGCTTTGTGTATCTCGCCGAAGCGAGATATCCGCCGCCCCATGTTCCGCATCCCACGCGGACGCATCCCTCCATTAATAAGCGGATCCCTCCGTCAACGCGGGCGTAATGAGGGGGCGTAACTGACGGTGAGAATCTCGCGCCGGCTTGCTCCACACGACCACTATATAAACCCCTCTTTTAGACGATTTAGGTATCGGGAACTCATTCTAATAGGCCGCTACGCTGCTCTAATTTTCCGGTACTAACTTGATATTTGGAGGGTCTTACGGTGGTTTCCTACCCCGGAACTTTCCTTGCAGGTAGCTCGACCTCAGCAACTTCCAACAACCCATTGAGATCCACACGCTTAACAACTCCCAAACCAAATCTCAACCGATAAAGATCGCTTGCTATCAGATCGACAGAGGATAACATCTGATGAAGATCACAGCCTCCAGCAAGAAAAGAAGGTAAATCTGAATTTTCCTGATATATATTCGTTTTTTTGTGTTTCCTTATACATGAATCCATATTAGATGACTTTAATTGGTTGTTATTGATGATGCTCGATATCGGTGATCTCCCAGATCAGGACACGTGGCAGATGACATGTCCCAGAGCAAGCAAGAAAGGAACTACAGTGGCCGACCAGACCACACCTACTCTCGTCCTACCGAGCTAACGCTGGCTCGCCTCCGAGCCCCCTGCACAACTGGCCTCCTCGGCCTCATCGTCTCCGAGCTACCGCGGAACCAAGATACCTCGGCTCTCCCGCTCCTCCGCAAGCTCTCCCGCTTAGGTCATCTTCCTCGGTCTCATCGACCGACCAACAGCACCGCTTGCAGGCGTAACCGCCATCCCGCGATTCTCGCCATGCATGAGATCTCCGCCGGCCACATCCCACGTTCCACGCCACCATGATCCCCCATTAATGAGCCTGTCTTGCCATTAATGGGAGGTCCCGCTCATCACGTGGGCATGACGTCGGGAGCGTAACGGCCGGCGTGATTCTCGCGCCTGCCTCGCCTGCTGCCACTGCTATATAAACCCCTTCTTCAGACAGTTCAAGTAAGCCATTTCTATTCCACTAAGTCGTTACTCTGCTCGGATCTCTAGTCTAACTTGACCGTCGGAGGGTCCTCGGTGGTATAACCCCCCCGGGACTTCCTTGCAGGTAGCTCGGCAACCATAACCTCAAACCCATTGAGATCCACACGCTTCAGGAGCGGCAGCCTCCAGATCCAATCTCAGCAACTTGTCGCCGCCATCAGCAGATCAACGGAAGGCAACATCTTGGCGCGATCCAGGTCGCGTCAGCTGGCGCCATCTGTGGGAACTCCTTGATTATACAAAAACAAAAGTTCACTTTCTGATCTCAATCCAATGGCGAGCGATCATCACGACGATCCAAGCACCAACCGCCGCCTCCCCTCAACGGGGGCGCGGACAAACCTCCACCGCCGAATGCCATCAACGCCCTCGCCGGCCGGATAGACCGACTCGCGTCTGTTGTGCAGGCGCTGATCCGCGTCCAAACAGCAGGGTAAGATCACCAAGTCGCCGCTCCCCCGCCTCGGGACCAGGACCCCTAGAGGGGGAGAGAAGACTCTGTTCGTGTCGGCACCGCCGACCACCGCCTCGCTATCTCCTACGGCCGTAGATTTCCCGGGCCGATACGTTCTGAGACCCGTTGGGCACCCCATAGTTCGACACCGAGGTCCATCGCCAGAGCACCTCGTCCCGAGATCCTCCGCGCACCTGTCCCTCCCGAGGAGATGTCTGTCAGCTCGCCTGTTACCAGGCATGACCGACACCCGCTCCCTTGACGGGGTCGTGCGGACGGAACTCAAAGCGGCGGCTCGAGGGCCACCTCGCTGGGGGATCTAAGGAACCTTATTGAGAGGAACCGGAGCCGCGGCTAGACACATGCCTCCAATAGCAGAGGCCGTGGATCAGAATGCACCGAGTCGTCGGGATACCACGACCGACTCGACGCCCTCGAGAAGAAGATCGAGGGTATGCACCGGGAAGGACACCGTTCGAGCAACGGGGATAAGTACGCCGCCAACTCGCTCACAAAACCGTTCACCGAGGAGCTGCTCGATGTCCACGTCTCCTCCCGCAACAAGCCCCCAAAGGTCTCCCTCTTCGACGGCAAATCTGACCCGAAGGACTACTTGGATGCATTCACCGCGGGAATGAGCTTCCAAGACAACTCCGACGCCGCCCAGTACCGAGATTTCTCGACCACTCTCATCCGCTTTGGGCGAGACTGGTTCCGAGGACTCGAACCGCGCTCGATGTAACAACCCTAATTTTCTTATACACTTTTTCCTATACAAATTTTTTTTCAAAATATTTTTAAAATCCACAAAGGGGTATTTTAGCCCGAGCACAAGATTTAGGTAATTATTTTTGTTTTTAATTACAAGCTAAAAGAATGAAATAACTCCATTTTTAGTGTACAAGAAATTACTTTAAATTTAATGTATACTAGAAGTATTTATTCTTGCTGCTATCAGTTTAAGTAATTAAAAACCACAATAATTACAAGAAGGAGCTTGTAGCTCATTGGTAATACCTTGCACTGCTGAACCAAGCCACCGGAGTTCAAATCCCATGCCCCATATTATTTTTGTATTTATTTTGTTTTAATTTTTTTTTGGAAGTCAACGGTAAAAAGGCCATAACTCCCAAAATATGTACTGGACAACAAAAAGTAAATATACCAAATTGTACCCCCAGAAAATCCCCGGCCACTGGAAGCCTGACTCGGCCCGACTCGGAGCCGCCGTCCGGCGAATCGGCCGACTCGGTCCGGCGCCGCCGGCCGGACTTGGCCGGACGGCCGAGTCACCAACTGAGAAAAGTTGTCTCTTGACTTGGTCAACCCTCTTGCACACTTATTATACCTGGATCGGTTTTAATTTGGCCAATAAATCCCTTTTACTCCTAGGTTTAATGATTTTTAATGATTTTTATATATTTTTTAATTAAAACCCTAACCCTAGCCTAGCCCTATATAAATACCCCTACCCTCTACCATTTTACCCTACAACTCTAAGTCCACTCTCCCAAATTCTCAAGAGAACTCGGTACGTTAGAAAAAGAGCGAGAAGCGAAGCGCTGCCGAAATCGACGACGAATTCCGGCAATCGTACTAGAACCTTCGCGACGTTTTCGACGCACCGACAACCACCACTTTCTTAGCCTCCCTAGCTTGTCTAAACCCGTAAGTCCCATCTCTTCTATCTCTCTTTTCCTTAATGTAAAAATACGACTTTTTGGAACCCGACGGAAATGGGACAAACCGATTTCCGATTCGGTTTTTCTACAAATTTCCACTTGTCACATAATACATAACACATACCTATATTCATGTTGACTATTAATCACCCATAAACCAATTTAAACAAACTTTCTCACATGAAATGATAGTTTCTTTGCAAAACCATATTCTTTTCATAAAAATACCATGAAGTTCATTTTTCTTAGTTTAATTAATTCTCTCACTCATAAATATGTTTATCTTGATCACTAAACTTGTAGAAATCAATTTGAATGAATTTTCACACATGAAATGATAACGTTTTCAAATACCGTATTCTTGCGCTTTAATACCTTCAAGTTTAACATGACATGTTTAACCTCTAATCTTCATCAAAACTTAAAATAAGTCACGAGGTAATGACCTACCTCTACACACACTCAAATATAACCCTAATTGATAAATATCAAAACACAGAATACGAAATTACAGGACTTTTCACTAAAATACCCTAATCTTTATAACCTTTATTGAAAGCTTTAAGTTGGAAACATTTCTAAATAAAATCTTTTAATAAAATGAAAACACGATTGGTCATGGACATCGATCGTTTATCTAAACTGTCTTGTGGTGTCTAGGCAAGTGTGTCTAAGGCTAGTGGTTTTTAATTAGGCCCACGACTGTGGTTCCTTCCCACTTACCTGGCACTTACCTGGCCGCAATTGACGGTGAAGAGGCGATTTGAGGCTTCTAATGACTCATCGTATAGACCTTAGAAATAGGCTAGTTGGCTTAGGAAACCCTAGAAATAAAATACGGAAAGTTATACCCTTTTACAAATAAGTACCTTATATTTATAACACCGTTTTCCTAAATGAATAGTATTTATAAAACCTAAGCAAAGTGCCGCTACAACCCACTTTTGGGGAACCTGTTAGGGATAGTACGGTTTATCGTGCACCCGCAGGCTAGTAGTGAGAGATTCAGACCTCCGCAAGGAGCATTCGGTCTCGAAAGGTTTAAAATACGACATTTAAGAAAAAATGAGATTTTTTTGAAAATAAAATATTCATTTAAAATTTATTCATGTGTTAATATATATATAATTATCATTTAAACACCTATTTTATTATATTATGAAGTTTCCACATTTTCCTAAAATTCCAAGATTAAAAGTTACATTAAAATACCATGAATTTCAGATAAAACAATTAATACTTTTATTAGGATATATTCACTAGAATAACACAAATAAAATTCACATTCATTATAACAATAAAGACGATTATTAAATACTTGAGGTGTATTTTGAAAACTATACAAAAGTACTTTTTACAGAAAACCCCCTCAAGTTTTACAAATTACATTAAGGCCCCTAACTAATATTGAACTTCAAATTATCTTTCTTTTAGTCTGACTCGGGTTAGAGTCTGACTATTCTTGACTCGAATATGATTCAAGTCAATCTATATTCTTTTATATTCCAACACAATTTGAATACATGAATCTCTGAATCCAGTTAACAATATATTATTTTTGACTGAATCAAACCATGGATATTCATCCATTATCCTGATATTCCATTTACCTGATTATACAGTTGCAACATGTTTACTGATATCATGGTTTTGGTCAGTCACCCAACTTACATAATACATTACAACAATACTGTTAAAACACAATGGGGTTTAAGGGGTAGATTGGTACGGAAGGTGTTAAAGGTGGCACGAGACGGTCAGATTTAAGACACCTAACCTGAATCCAGTTGCCGTTGTTCCGGGTTGTATAACGGAGCCTTGTACTCTATTTCCGTTTGCCCTGGTTTCTAGCATATAGAGACCCCTCTCGTATACACTGACATTCTTCTGTACCAAGCTACAAACAACATCGTTAATATAACATTACAACATTACAACAATACAATACAATATTGAAAGCTCTCTCTCTTTCTCTCTCTTTCTCTCTCTTACTCTTGTCTATTTCTCCCCCATCTTGGGACTTACCGAGCGACCTGTTCGCTGACGATATTCTATTTCCTTCTTCTTTGAATGTCGTCAGGTGCGTTGGACCAAGCTGAGATCGAGCCCACCGGTGAAGATTTGGAGCAGTTCCATGAAGACCCCGAGCTCTAGATATTGTACCTTGTTCTTTCCAGTATTTTCATTTACTGTTATGCCACTGTTTAAGCATCGCTTTCCATTTCAGTTGTATTTACTTTTCATGCATTGTACAAAAGAATGTTATTAATAAAGTTGCTGTTATTTCTATATCTCTTGTCTCTTGTGATTTACTTTTATATTGCTTAGATACGCTTAGCGTATGTACTTCTGAGTATATACGTAGCGGGTCTCGTCGCGTCCCCTTCGCCGTACACTGGGAAGCGGGGAGTGACACTCGATCTCAAACTTCGACGAGCTGGCCACACAATTCCTCGACCACTTAATCGGGAACAGGCGACAGAAATGCACAGTCGACCATCTCTTCACGATCAAGTGCGGGGACAAGGAGACGTTCAAGGCATACGTCGCCCGCTTCTACAACGCCCTTCTCAAGGACCCAGAGCACCGGGACGAGACAGTCATCACGGCTCTAAGGTGAGTTTTTAGGTACAAGGAGTGGTTACGCTCCTTTGCATTAGCTCAATCTAAGACCATGGCCGAGGTAAAGGCCTGGACCGAGCGCGAGGTCCAGCTCGAATCCGAGGTGGACGCAAAGCTCACCGGGCCGAGAAAACCGACCAAAAGAAGAGGGCAAGAGAAGAGAGGAGGGGACCTGATGTAGGGTTCCTAGGCACACTAATGAGGTCTCACAAGGCATCAACCATGCCAATTTCAAATTTTACAAGTGCCGAGAAACCCTAATACGGATCGTTAACTAGATATATAGGCGAAAGATGCAACTAGTTAACAACTTAACTAAGTGAACGGAAATACAACCTTTGTAGATCCGGTTCTCCACCTCCATAGCTCCGTGATGAAGTCCCTTCACTGTACAAATCTCATCCCGGATCTAGCATCGGCTTCATCGGAGAAATGGGCGGGCTTGGTCGTCGGCTTCGATGCCGAAGATGATCTACGTCGAGACAACACTAGATCAAGCTCCAACTTCACCAAGTCAAGAAACTTGTGAAGAAAACACCCTATACTACTTGGCAAGTGGTAGAGGATGAAGAAATAGGAAGTGGGTTCACTTTAGAATTGGATTTCTCACTCTTTTCATCAAGTCACCATTGATGAAGCAAGGTTTTCTTCAAGTGAAGAAGAAGAAGAAGATGAATATTATGATAAGTTTTTTTAAAATGAAAAAGAAAATGAATACTTATCATAATGTAAACCATGGTTAGGTGTAGAGAATTGATTAAGGTTAGATGAATGGTTAGGGTTAAGCATGAAGACAAAATGGTCACTTTGGTCAAAGCTTCATGAAGCTTCAACAAGCTTCAAGAAAGAAAGCAACCATATTGTTTTCTTTTGCAATTTCTTTTTAATCCAAATTAAAAAGATAAATGAATGAATAAATAAAAACCCTAACCATTTACTTAACCAAGGTTTAATTCTTTACACTTAACCAAATGAGCAAGTATCATCAAACATGATACAAACATGTGCACAAAAGTATATCACATATACAACTTGCACATCAAGTGAGAAAATCCATTTAAAGTGAACCAATACTAGTTAATGCAAAGTAATATATCAAATATATAATTATACATTAAATCATTAAATCAACACTTGATTTAACGATCCGGTCATATCGCATATAACCGACTAGTATCTTATGTATCGGCTTATCGAATCAATCCTTGATTCGATATCTAGGTTATATCGCATATAACCAATCGATACATTCATCGCGAGAATGGAATACGGTATCACATACACGCATTATTCTCGGTCCTGCACATATCTCATATGCGCTCCTATTTCGTTTCGCTTGAGCCAGGAAACCTCTGTGTAGGACTCTAAAAACTCGTCAAACGCCGGTAGCAGATGATGATCATATCAAGCACCCACAAGCCGCAAGCGGTCTGCTAAACGTAACGGCCATCCGGGTATTGAGCGATCAGAAGATCGACGAGCTAGCACGCTCACACTTCTGTGAATCCAACCAGTAACACTTGCCGTACAGTTCGGTCTGTTCGTCTGATATGTCGCATATCAAGTCTAGGGGTGGTAAACGTCAGACCCCAATAACCGATAAGTCGTGCCGATGTGAGGCTCATAACGGGTTGAGAAACTACTGGTAACACTTACCAGCAAATCTCTGATCAGCCCTGGCCAGGGACTTCCCTGTTACGGCCAATCGAGCACAGCGCAACATCAACCCCCAATACCGGGAGAGACGAAACCCCTCCTATCGCTCATTGCCTCCATGTGACTCGGGACTGTACCCAAAGATCACCGTTTTGCACGCCCTCATGGACGTGGTAAGGTGGAGATCAAAGCACAGTGGGAATCATACAAGACTCTATGACGATCTCGGGTCTACAGACTAACCTGTACAAGTGTCACCTGAGAACTGCCATCTGACGTGAGGTATGATACCATCTGGGAGTTCTCGGCGAGTCCTTCCAGTGTACCCAGTCTCCACTGAGCACCCGTACACCATCTCTGATGTCAAACACCAATGGATATGGGATCATCCATCGCCCATCTCATGGGTCGAGAAGCGTATACGCCAGTCTACACTGGTATATCGATGCCCCGTCTCGATACACCCACGACTTGGGACCTTGAAGGATGTACTTATGGACTACCATGTCCCCACTAGTATGATCTGCATCATAGTCCAGGTAGTCAAGTACACATCCTAAGGGCTTTATCAACATGTAACTATAAGACAGTTTAAAGAGACTAGTAAGCATGTTAAGATAAAGAGCAACCAGATAGCATACTATCATATCGAGCAAGAAAGTCATCTCTATATATGTCCAAGCATCCAATATAATATACATCATCTGTACAATACTGGCCTCTAGGGCATACATACAACTAACAATCTCCCACTTGCACTAGGGCCAGCTGCTGTAGTATCGCATACCGAGCATCCCGAAGAGTCTCTCAAACTGTATCTGGGGAATGGCCTTCGTGAGTGGATCCACCGTGTTGTCCTCTGAGTCTACTCTCCTAATCTCGATCACCCTGGAGATCAACTATCTCCATGATCAGGTGATACTGCCTCAGAATATGTCTGGATCACTGATGGGACCGGCGTTCCTTGGCATAACCTACAACTCCATTGTCTCACAATGGTTGGAACGTAGTTCATCTCATGAACCAATATACACCCAAACATCCTCTTTGGTAGCATCTTAAGTAGCGATGTATCCTGCCTTTATCGTCTAGTTAGCCACGGTATCTAGCTTGGAACTCTTCCAACATACCGTCCCTTTACTGAGGGTAAAGACAATGCCTGTGACTGACATTCAGTCGTCCTTATCATTCTGGAACCTTTCCAGTGATTCTCCCCAGAATCAATTGATACCATCTCACTACAACTAGTGAGAATCCTAACATCCATTTAGATCTATCTCATAGATCCAAAACCCAGGATTTAGGAGGTATCACTTTGATCCTATATGGAGAATCATTATGATAAGCGGAGATTGACCGAGCGTAGCATAGGAAACTCCTTTCTTATCAAGAGTATGTCATCCACGTACTCTACGAGGATCATCACCATACTCCCTACTACCTTTTTGTTTATACAAGGTTCATCTACCATTTTGATGATGTCAAACTCTTTGACTAACACATCAAAATAGATGTTCCAACTCCGCGATACCTGCTTTATCCTATAAAGCATCTTGTACACGTTTTCGCTGCTCCCACTGTCTACGAAGCCCTCTGGCTGTGTACTTATAGACGTTCTCTTCTAAAACATCATTTAGAAAAGCAGTCATGACACCCAACTGCCAGATATCGTAGTCATGGTATGTAGCCGTGGCAAGTAGGATCTGGATGGACTTAAGCATAGCCACTTGAAAAGGTTTCATTATAATCCACGCCTGGTCTATGACGAAAAACTTTAACAAGTCTAGCTTTGAAAGTCTCAACTTTTCCATCTACACCAAGTAATCTTCTCAAGATATACTTGCTCCTGATGGGGATTTAACCCTTCAGATATAGCAGCCAAAGTCCATACTTTGTTGGTGTACATGGATTCCATCTCAGATCGCTAAGCATCCAGCCATTCTTACAGAGTCCCTACTCTCGATGGCCTGCTCGAAACTAGTTGGGTCATCATCTCATGATGCAATCCTCGCTCCCACTGTCATAGAGAAACAGAAGTATCTCTCAAGTGGGTGAGAAACCCTACTAGATCGGCGGAGAGGCTGAGGTTCGTTGGTAACTATTGAATCCTTTGGTTCTTTCAAATCATCAGCTGCAGTTTATATAGCTGGAACATTTCCAGTTCTACATAACTGACCTTATCTCGAGCTTGTCCGGATTTTGCTTTTCAGACATAGGCTGGACAACCCCAAATCTTAACTAACTTAAGAGATGGGCTCTTCCCTTATCATATCAAATATGAAGTGGTAGGCAACTGATTTGATTTGAACCCTATTCAATAGGTATGCAGCTTCTCAAGTGCATAACTCCCAAAAAGGAAATAGGAAACTCAGTAGTACTCATCATAGAGCACACCATATCACATAGGGTGCTTTTGCTCCGCCCCGATATACCATCGTGCTATGGTGTATACGGAGGAGTAATGCTGAGAGAGAATCTCATTCTCCTTTAGAATAATCCAGGATTTCCGTGCTCAAGTATTCTCCTCCTCGATCTCATCAAAGGACATAATACTTATACCCGTGTTTTGGTTCTCTACTTCTAACTTATATTCTGTGAATATCTCAAAAGGTTCGGACTTGTGTTTCAACAGGAACATAGGTCTGAATCTCAAAAGATCATCAAAGAATGTAATGAAGTATAAAGAACCGGTCTTGGTATGTGCAGACAGGGGGCCTACATACATCAACATGTATCATCCCAAGAGTTCATTAACTCTTTCTCTGTTTCCAATAAACAGAGCTGGTGTCATTATATCTTTGTGACATGACTGGCAAGTTTCACAAGATGTAAATTCAAACTGATTTAAATATGCATCTAGAAGTAACTTCAGCTAGTCGGGTCGCATTGATATGACCTAGTCTACAATGCCTCAAGAAGAATTCGTTCATTTCTGAACTCTTCCTCTTTTGTGTGTTGTGTATACTGAGAATTGTAGTTTGATTTAGAACATCAACGCTTTTAGATAACGTGCCTGATCCGATCAACTTTTGATATAGGAAATGTTCAAAACATCATCCAACTATACAAAATTTTATCATTTCTTTACTAATAAAGAGATAGATATTATTTTGTATATCAGGTTCGGTATCCAATAACATTCGTTCAGAATCAATGTATTTGGAATACAGGGTGACAGTGACCAACAGACTTGGCTGCAACACTTGCCCCGTTTTCTGCCTCATGAAACTTATCACCCGTTCTCAGTTTTTCTACCTTTTTGCAGCCCTATGTAACAGATTACATATCTGGGATCCTGATCCGGTATCATATACCCAGGATGCGGAGGATACTGAGAAACAGTTCTTTGTAACGAACACACCCGAAGATGATGCATCAGCATGCACTCTCTTCGTTTGGGCGGCACGGGAATTCTGGTAATCCCCAATTTCCTGCTCTGTCTTATAACAATTATAAGTTGGAGTGGGACCAACGTTCCCCAGCTCAGTATAATAAGCGGGTTCGGTCAATATTCCGTATTATTATCTTGATTAAGGCGTGATATGGTCGCTACCTGGAAAGAGAGAGAAGAAAACACTCAGCGTGCGCTCTTTGCAAGAATAGATTGGTTATTATTTTATCTAATCAGGATGGCTCCCACTGTTTTTGTCAAATCTTCCTTCAAACCCTAAAAGGAAAGACTAGCCGGGATTAATTACACGCTACAAGTTCGCCAATCTTTCAGCCAGGCCAGTGTCGGTACTTTGAGGGAGGTCCCCCGTGCTTTCGCACGAACCTAATTAATGTAAACCCCGTTTTCCCAGAGGCGTAACCCCGTTGACACCTTTCTAGACACCTACTTGATTAGCTAATTGCAATGTGTAAAACTCTCCCAGGAGTAACTCTTACTCGCAGTGGGTATCGGGATCCAACTATCTCATAGAAGGTATGCAATCTCATTGCAAATTTCAACACTTGAAATTCCCAATAATATTTTACCCCTAGTGTTCTATGACCTTGACGAATGCCAAACAACCCATAGTCCACTAGTCAAGTTCAACCCGTACATTTCTTGATTGAATTAAACCCACCCGCACGACCCTTGACGAATGCCAAACAACGCCGTACGAATACCCTAATCCAATCTGCATCATATGCATAAGCAGATAAATACTAGTTAGCTACCATATACTACGCCTTGACGAATGCCAAACTACCGTAGCATGAATACTAAGTAGTACTTATCTGAAATGACGGAGGGCTACGCAGGTTTTCAGAAAACCTATTGCGTAATGAACTTGATATCGTTGTAGGATCAAATGAAGTTTTGAAATGGAGTGATTTTGAGGCTTTTCTAGTTTTGCTAAAGGGGTCACTCCCGGTGAAGGGATCGTCGGCCCTTTCCTCGTCGAATGAGGTGCGGGATATATCATATATATCACTGTGCAAAGCAGAAACTATAGAAGCAATCAAAAGCAGACCGAGTATGTAGCATCTGCCAGTTATTGCTAAAGGAGTCACTCCCGGTGAAGGGATCTCGGTCCTTTCCTCATCGAATAAGGTGCAGGGCATATCATATATACCGCTATGCAAAGCAAGAACTGTAGTTACTTGTTTTATTTTAAAATTTGATTCTACAACATCATTTGGTTTCTTTTATTTCATTAATCACATTAATGAAGTCCCATCATTTAAGTCACCTAAACATCACAGATAAATACGACGTACACTTATGCCATCCGCATTCGCCTGGATGTCCCCTCGTGCACCGTTAGGTTAGGTAACTAACGACAGAGCAGGGCAGGGCTAGTGCGGGTGCAAAACATAAGTAACGTCTATATAATATATCATATATACAATATACTGTATCTATCACAGAACATCACATGATCACATCACAGATATCGCAGTAGAAGAAACATATGAAACATTGGATATACTAGGACGTCCGTGTTTTCAATATGAGCCAGTATAAAACACGGATTTCACGGTCGTGATGAATAGCCAATCGCACATCCCTAGACCCCTACGAGAGCGGCAAGCAACCCTACCAATTCTAGGGTTAGGAGACCCGGACTCGACTCCTCGAGATGGTCTCCCACTGGACCCTAGAACCCGGTTACTTGTGCTCCCCTCCTTGGGTCTATCCTAATGCGGAAAAGTAAATAATATACAAAAGGTAACAACTTCCGCAACCTGGAAGTGCCCCAATAAAAGAATATTACATACAAGTTTTTACATGAATGAAAATGAAAAACACTCATCTCACATAAAAACCCCCGGCTATTCAAACACGACGATCCAATATAACATATCCAGCAACACATAACATCACATGTCATCAACGTAAGTAAATGTGCGCATCCCAATTATCGTTGACATATAGCAACGAAACCGGCGATATCACATATTACACTTACGGTCACAGAAAAGAAAGTGTAAAACTACAACAGTTGGAATCCGCAACCTCCTTAGACATCGCATGCCTAATCATATGAAATACTTAGACATCACATGCCTAACAATTATAAACCCCGCATTTTAGTCCCATTATCGAAAACTCTTTTCAATATCAAGTGAGACGAAACCGCTAGATTTATAACATTCATTCAGTTATCTCATAACTGTTTGTGAATTCCAATTATTTTATCCCATTCCGGATAAATAGAAAATATTAAACTTTCCGATCGAACATTCGAACACCCAAGTTTTCCCGAAACCGTTCAACACATGAATTAGGTTCAAAGACATTCACTTCATGCTTCAGTACCAACGGTCGAGCCGTAGAAGGGTCAAGCCAACGCCTCACATGTGGCATGCCGTACTGCCCCAAACCCGAAGGTTCAAAGGGCAGTTCAAGACGGTCACATAATCGAGTTAAGGTTTGTTGTCTTCTAGAGGGACCATCGCGTTACTTGCACTACTCAGAACGTCCTTAAATCACAGAAAAATCCAACACTTGGAAATTTTCCGGCAGGGGAAAAGTTGGGTATTTATATCCGGTCGAACTTTTTAACATATTCTAAAATTATCCGGAATCCACATAGACAAAATCTGATAATCCGATCGAATCATCGAATCCCCAAAACAACCCCAGAAAATTCAACTCTTGAATAAATATTAAAAATTCCCATAAAACTCAGCATCATAAAATAAGAATTACTGTGCAAACAAGGAAGGATGACGTCATCATACGGCCGCGGAACCGCCGCAGAAGCCACGCTTCTACCGCGGTTCCGCCGCGCTTTGAACTCATCATTGGTCAAATTTTGCACCGTAATTCTTATAATTCCCTGCTGAATTTTTTAAGCATTTTTAATCTGGAAAAAACCCAGTTTTTGAAAAAAGTCCAGAGAGCGATTTGGTTTTAGGGTTTCGGTTTCGATCGGGTTTCAAACATCGTCAAAGCATCGCCTAAGGCTCTAGCTAGGCTATGATACCACTGTAGGGTTCCTAGGCACACTAATGAGGTTCATAAGGCATCAACCATACCAATTTCAAATTTTACAAGTGCCGAGAAACCCTAATACGGATCGTTAACTAGATATATAGGCGAAAGATGCAACTAGTTAACAACTTAACTAAGTGAACGGAAATACAACCTTTGTAGATCCGGTTCTCCACCTCCATAGCTCCGTGATGAAGTCCCCTCGCTGTACAAATCGCATCCCGGACTCTAGCATCGGCTTCATCGGAGAAATGGGCGGGCTTGGTCGTCGGCTTCGATGCCGAAGATGATCTACGTCGAGACAACACTAGATCAAGCTCCAACTTTACCAAGTCAAGAAACTTGTGAAGAAAACACCCTATACTACTTGGCAAGTGGTAGAGGATGAATAAATAGGAAGTGGGTTCACTTTAGAATTGGATTTCTCACTCTTTTCATCAAGTCACCATTGATGAAGCAAGGTTTTCTTCAAGTGAAGAAGAAGAAGAAAATGAATATTATGATAAGTTGTTTTTAAAATGAAAAAGAAAATGAATACTTATCATAATTTAAACCATGGTTAGGTGTAGAGAATTGACTAAGGTTAGATGAATGGTTAGGGTTAAGCATGAAGACAAAATGGTCACTTTAGTCAAAGCTTCATAAAACTTCAACAAGCTTCAAGAAAGAAAGCAACCATATTGTTTTCTTTTGCAATTTCTTTTTAATCCAAATTAAAAAGATAAATGAATGAATAAATAAAAACCCTAACCATTTACTTAACCAAGGTTTAATTATTTACACTTAACCAAATGAGCAAGTATCATCAAACATGATACAAACATGTGCACAAAAGTATATCACATATACAACTTGCACATCAAGTGAGAAAATCCATTTAAAGTGAACCAATACTAGTTAATGCAAAGTAATATATCAAATATATAATTATACATTAAATCATTAAATCAACACTTGATTTAACGATCCGGTCATATCGCATATAACCGACTAGTATCTTATGTATCGGCTTATCGAATCAATCCTTGATTCGATATCTAGGTTATATCGCATATAACCAATCGATACATTCATCGCGAGAATGGAATACGGTATCACATACACGCATTATTCTCGGTCCTGCACATATCTCATATGCGCTCCTATTTCGTTTCGCTTGAGCCAGGAAACCTCTGTGTAGGACTCTAAAGACTCGTCAATACGCCGGTAGCAGATGATGATCATATCAAGCACCCACAAGCCGCAAGAGGTCTGCTAAACGTAACGGCCATCCGGGTATTGAGCGATCAGAAGATTGACGAGCTAGCACGCTCACACTCCTGTGAATCCAACCAGTAACACTTGCCGTACAGTCCGGTCTGTTCGTCTGATATGTCGCATATCAAGTCTAGGGGTGGTAAACGTCAGACCCCAATAACCGATAAGTCGTGCCGATGTGAGGCTCATAACGGGTCGAGAAACTACTGGTAACACTTACCAGCAAATCTCTGATCAGCCCTGGCCAGGGACTTCCCTGTTACGGCCAATCGAGCACAGCGCAACATCAACCCCCAATACCGGGAGAGACGAAACCCCTCCTATCGCTCATTGCCTCCATGTGACTCGGGACTGTACCCAAAGACCACCGTTTTGCACGCCCTCATGGACGTGGTAAGGTGGAGATCAAAGCACAGTGGGAATCACACAAGACTCTATGACGATCTCGGGTCTACAGACTAACCTGTACAAGTGTCACCTGAGAACTGCCATCTGACGTAAGGTATAATACCATCTGGGAGTTCTCGGCGAGTCCGTCCAGTGTACCCAGTCTCCACTGAGCACCCGTACACCATCTCTGATGTCAAACACCAATGGATATGGGATCATCCATCGCCCATCTCATGGGTCGAGAAGCGTATACGCCAGTCTACACTGGTATATCGATGCCCCGTCTCGATACACCCACGACTAGGGACCTTGAAGGATGTACTTATGGACTACCATGTCCCCACCAGTATGATCTGCATCATAGTCCAGGTAGTCAAGTACACATCCTAAGGGCTTTATCAACATGTAACTATAAAATAGTTTAAAGAGACTAGTAAGCATGTTAAGATAAAGAGCAACCAGATAGCATACTATCATATCGAGCAAGAAAGTCATCTCTATATATGTCCAAGCATCCAATATAATATACATCATCTGTACAATACTGGCCTCTAGGGCATACATACAACTAACACCTGAGCGGCAAAAACCCTACCTCCCAAAATTCCAGAAGTACACCCCGCTCAATGTTTCCCAGGCGGTGCTACTAAAGGAGGCCAAGGGCGAGGGGTTCTTCAAGCTTCCCTCGGTCCCGCGAATGGCCTCAAAGCGAGCCCGGGGCCCCAACTGCGGTTTTCACAGATCGCTGGGCCACTCCACGGAGAGCTGCAAACAACTCCGAGACTATATTGAAGATCTCATTCGTTCGGGGCACCTCGCAGCGTACTTAAGGGACAAGCGACAAGCTAACCGCGAGTAGGAGTAGTGTCCCCCTCCCGCCGAGCTGACCATCGGTGTAACAACCTAGTTCATTTATACCAATTCCAGTTCCCGTATTTATTTATCTGTGGTATTTTATTGATTTATCGTGTTTGGGTGCGAATATTATTTTTTTCGATTTTACTTTGCATTCGACCCGACCCGCTTGCTTGAACTTGTTCGAACTACCCTGACTTGTTACATAGATACGTGCATCTAATGTATACTGCATACTGACATTTCATCTAGCATCGCATATTTTACATATAACATTTTTGGTCTTGGAAAATAAATTAAAATTGCATTTCATAGCCTGCATGATATCCCTGATCCCGTGGTAGCGTCCGTGCATCTTGTTCTCGTCCCGCTCAGTGAAACGGACGTGTTTGGATGGCTACGCGCACGTACGTGCATCCGTTCTTGGGGGTATGCATTTTCGTTACCTAAGCATTCGTTTTTAATTTTGAAATTCGCATATATTTTTCAGATTTTAAATCTGAAATTTTAGACCCAATCCGGGCACATTTTGAAATATTTTTGTATCTCGCCAAAATTCATTTATTTAAAATTTTAAAAATTAGTTTGAATATATTTTTAACAGCTCAGAAGAATTTTGATAACCAATTTAAATCTTTTAAATTTTTTTTAAATCTTTCCAACCTCTCTCCTGCTCTCTTTCGCTGTTATGTGGGCCCTCACATCTCTCTCTCTCTTTTCTTTTTCTCTTTCTCTTTCTCTCTCCTTCTTTCAGCCGCTAATCCCTTTCTCTCTCTCCATCTCATAATCCCTTCTTTCTTCTCTCTTTCTCTCTCCCCCAAATAACTCCAATTTTCTTTCTCCTCCCCTCTCTCTCCTCTCGTTCCCTCCCTATCTCTCTCATCTCGCACTCCTTCTCTCTCTTATTGCGATCACTGTGCGTGATCTCGTCACCACCTTCGATATCATCACCTCCCTCTTAAAATTCTTTCCTTCTTCCTTTCAAAAATCCGAGCGCTTCCTCTGAACCCAACATCGATCCTCAACCCTAACCCCAATTTCATCGCAACTCCATTCAACCGAGCCTCCTCCTCCTCCTCGTCACTATTCTCTCTTCTCCTTCCTCCTTCTTTCTCCTCTTTCTTCCATATCCCAAACACCCTGCAACCCTGCACACCCATCTCAGAACCCATCACCACCACCTTTCCTTCGCCGTCGATCATCCCTCGCCGCCACCATCATTCTCCTCTCTTCTCTTTCCTCTCTCCTCTGTCTTCTCCCTTCACAGATCCCTGCGCATCCCTACACCAAGAAAAACCCAGTAACCCAAACCCTAACCGAAACCCTAACACCAAACCACCTCGCCGGAGCTCCGTTCATCACCGTCGACATCTCCACCCCTCTCTGCAGACCCAGTAAGCATCCCTTTTCTTCTCATTCTTCTTCTTCCTCCTTCCCTTCTTCTCTTCTTCTTTCTTTTTATGCTTTTCTTTTCATTGAAAGTTCTATGCCTTTTTAGTTCGCCGGAAATCGGACGTGCCGTCGACGATCCCGACGACCCAGCGAGCGTACCTGACTCGTGTGATCACCTTGTGCGTTGTTTGGATCCGTTCCGTGTACCGTGCGCGCGTCGCGACTTTTCCGCCGACGTGAGACGTTCCGTACATCCCGTTTCTTGATCCGTTTAGGCAAGTTAATCTTTCTATATGCTATTTAAATTATTACATATTTAACCTGTTGTTTAAATATAGTGCCCCATATTTCATTTTAACATTTCGATGTTCCGTTTATATCATTTTAGATCTAGAACCTAAAAACATATCTTGTTACATATTAGATTACAATACACTGTACCCATATCCATATTTATATCACATAGTGCTTATTTGTACATCCCATAGTACCATGTTATAGTTTATAACCTTTTGACACCCGTTCGCATCCATCTCGCCTAATATATAATGGCATCCTTAGATCATATTAGTGCATAATAATGTGATATTAATATTCCATGTTTAATAAAGTGCATTCTAATTAATATTAGAACTATAATCTTGACCTTAATCGATAACTGTGCATCCATGTGTTTGAATTTATACCTATTTACATACCACATCATACTATTCCATTTTATTGTTACATTGGTACCCCATACTTGTTTTTGTATACCCATGCTTATTATGGTTTGATTATGAGCACCCACGTGATACTTGGGCACCCCCTGACATGACTTGATACACCACTACTTGATACGAATTGATACCGTGCACTTCTTGACATGATTGGATTTATATACATTACCTGACTTGACCTGATGTACCATAGCTTGACCTGTTACCTGATCTTGTTACTAATGCTAACAACATTGACATGTTGTCCCTAAGGACATTTCCTGTTGTCTATCCAGACAAACCTGTACCTGCTTGATTCTGTGTTGGCATTAGCTCCAGATTTATTAATACCTGACTTGAACACATAACCTGAGGGTATGGGGAAATCAATGATGAAATCTAACTTGTAATTCGACAGTTCGATACCTTTACTGATCAGTTTTACGGGCTAGGCCAGCCCCGGGGTGATGCTGCTGACATCACTCATCGTTACATACTACCTTTTACTGCCTTGCGGCACGTCTCGGATTCAGCCTGAGAATCTTGACCGTGGTCCCGGGCATGCACGGGATACTATTGAGTTACATCGATAATTCATCAAATTGATTTCAAAGACTTGAGAGTAGTTAACCCAATAGACCGGTCTAGATTACTCACTGCACATTACCCTCACTGTCCTTATTTATATTACTGTTATACATGTTTTACTGTTCATACTCATACCTACATATCTTGCTACCCCTGTTTATATTATTGCTTGATATTATGACGCACTGACATCTGGGTTTTGCATGGCCCAGATTCTTTACCTTTGCTGCAGGCCGAGCAGGAGTTTTCCAGTGAGCAGGCCGAGCAGTGAGGACTTGTTAGTAGTTAGTTTATTTTTTTTCCCTTTCAGTATTTTCATTCCTGATGAGAGCCCGCATTATGGGACGTACATTCCAGTTTATTCTTGTATTGGATCTTTTGCTTCTGCATTATTTTATTCTTGACTCGTTATTCTGGCTTACGGTCATGTATTAGATAGTTATTATTATTGTTCTTGATACTCTACAGCCGTAATGTGACTGTGGATGGATATTTCCTATCTACAGGTAGCATGGTTGGTTCTGTCACGTGCCTATCTTAGCGTACTCTGGGAAGCGGGGCGTGACAGGGTTTGTTTGGTATCAGAGCATAGGATCTAGGTTAATCGAGTTTGATTCTTTTGTAGTTGGGTATTGGACCTAGTACAAGAATCAGAATACTCGTGATTAGGAAACATGTCTTGCCACCTTACTGTCTTATCATTTTTGAATCTTAACTTCCTCATGATTCTACTTTTACGATATGCAAACCTCTTTTGAATCTTGATTCGAAACCTGGTTTCCTTTTGGTTATCTCTAGAACTTAGACGACTTGGGTGGAGTTATGTGATTGTAGCTATGATACCGCGGCATGGTTACAATGCGGTACTCTATTTAAGTAACTTGGAGTTCTAGCCTTGATTCATATCCTTGATCTATATTTTGAATCTGTTATCATACTAATCCTTTCGGTGTTTGATTTCAGGAACATGGCAGACAAGAATCTGAAAACGTACCAGAGGCGTGTTGACGAAGCCGCTTTGCTTGGAGTAATCCGTGGGATGTTGGAGAACCAAAAGCGACAGACCGAGCTGAACCAGCAGCAAGTTGAAGCTTTTTAGGAAGGTTTGCGGATCGTCCAGCAGTCCGTGAACAATGTCGTGGCCAGACCAGTTGATCGTGTGGGTACCGTGGCGGACTTCAGGAGACTTGGTCCGTCTGTCTTTACTGGCCTAGAAGAACCGTTGCCAGCGGAGCAGTGGCTGGTTGATACGGAGAATTTACTCGTTGCGGTACAGATCCCAGAGGATAAAAGGATGGATGTGGTACGCATCCAGTTGGTGGACTATGCCCGTGAATGGTGGCTTGTGGAAGAAACCCGCTTGCCCGAGCCGATCAGTTGGACAGATTTTTCGAAGAGTTTCTTGGAGAAGTTCTTCCCGCAGACTGCACGGGAGGAAATGGAAGAGAAGTTCATCAGTTTGAAGCAGAACGGCACACCTGTGGATGTACATGCAGCTGAGTGAACGTGGGTCAGTAGATTCGCTGGACCTTTGGTTGCCAACGATGCTGATAGAGCAAGGAGGTTCATGCGCAGTTTGGATGTGGACATCCAGAGGAAAATTGTATCCCTAGGTTTGACCACTTTCTCACAAGTACTTACAGCGGCCCGAGAGCAGCAAAGCCTATCTATGAAGACTGGGAGTATGCAGCAGCCGGCAGTTACAGTACGGAAGCTGGCTTTTGCACTGAACCGAGCACATGTACACAGAGGTATTCCGGTGAACCGTCGTGGCGTAACACCGATGAAGAAGCCTGTTGTTGTTAATCAGAAAAGGACCGTGATTTGTGACTACTGCCATTTACCTGGGCACGTGCAAAGAGATTGTCGAAGGATGCGGGGACTCTGTTTGGTTTGTGGATCGGCGGATCATACTATCAACGCTTGTCCGTCAAAACTTCGCACAAAAGATGATGTTCAGAAGCCACCGCAGAAACCGTTTCAGGGACAGAAGCAGCTGACTCGGGGACCCAATCAAGCTCGAGCATTTACCCTGACGGCTGAGGAAGCCAAGGCTTCAGGAGAAGTGGTTTCAGGTATTCTACTTGTTCATGATTTTCCCGCATTAGCATTATTCGATTCTGGTGCATCCCATTGTTTTATGTCGTCCAAGTTTATTGCTACACATTCGATTGCTTGCACGACCCTGTCTAGTTGTTGGGACATACACACTGGGAATGGGAAGATCATATCTAGTAGAGAATGTAAGGATTATGCAGTTGTTGTTTGTGGACGGGAGCTATTTGCAGATTTCTTGGTGATTGATACATGCAGCTATGAAGTCGTCTTGGGAATGGATTTTCTCGGTACTTTCCACGCTCACATTGATTGTAGGGCAAAGAAAGTGATTTTCCAGATTTCCGGACATCCAGAGTTTATCTTTACTGGAGGAAGTAGTTCTGTCGGGCCAGTCGAGTTTAGGACTAGGACGACAAATAATGTTCTTTCGTCGATGGAAGTAGATAAAGAAGAAGCGCCAGCTGTTGTTCGAGATTTCATGGACGTGTTCGAGGACATCTCGAGTTTACCGCCAAAACAAGATGTGGAGTTTGCGATCGATCTTATTCCTGGTGCAGCGCCAGTCTCTAAAGCGTACTATCCAATGGCACCAATGGAGTTGGAAGAAGTCGAGAAGCAGTTTACTGAATTACTTGAGAAGGGTTGGATTCGCAGCAGTAACTCACCTTAGGGAGCTTCAGTTCTTCTAGTCAAGAAGAAAGATGGCACAAGGAGGATGTGCATCGATTATCGAGAATTAAACCGGGTGACTATTAAGAACAAGTACCCGATCCCTCGCATTGGCGAATTGTTTGAGCAGCTTAGTGGCGCGAGGGTATTCTCGAAGCTGGATTTGTGATCCGGATATCATCAGGTCCGAGTTAAAACAGAAGATATTTGCAAGGCTGTGTTCCGAACTCGGTATGGACATTACGAGTATTTAGTGATGCCCTTCGGAGTAACAAATGCACCGGCGATATTCATGGACTTGATGAACCGAATCTTTTCACCATTCTTGGACCAGTTTATAGTGGTGTTCATTGATGATATTCTGGTCTACTCGAAGAGTATTGAAGAGCATGCAGAACACTTGAAGATCGCACTGCAGACATTGAGGCAAGAAAGATTGTATGCAAAGATGAGCAAGTGCGAGTTTTGGCTTGAAGAAGTGAAGTTTTTGGGGCATGTCGTGTCTGGAGATGGAATCGCCGTTGATCCCGAAAAGATTACAGCAGTTCGAGATTGGCCGATTCCGAAGAACGTTGCAGAGATCAGAAGCTTTCTTGGACTTGCCGGGTATTACAGAAGGTTCGTGGAGAACTTTGCTCGTCTGGCGGAGCCTTTGACCAAGCTTACGCGCAAAGAAGTACCATTTGTGTGGACGGATAAGTGTGCGTCAGCTTTTGAGGCGTTGAAGCAGAGATTGATAACTGCTCCTATTTTAACCGTGCCAGACAGTTCCGGAGGATTGGTGATTCACAGCAACGCATCTGGGAAAGGATTGGGATGTGTTTTGATGCAGCATGGGAAGGTTATAGCTTACGCATCGAGACAATTGAAGACCCATGAGAAGAATTACCCAACTCATGACTTCGAGCTAGCAGCTGTGATTTTTGCTTTGAAGATTTAGAGACACTATTTATTGGACGAAAGGGTCAAAGTATTCACCAATCACAAAAGCCTGAAGTATGTGTTCATGCAGAAGGAGCTTAATATGAGGCAACGTAGATGGTTGGAGCTGATGGCTGACTACGATCTTGATCTTAAGTACCATCCAGGGAAAGTTAATATCGTGCCGGATGCGCTTAGTCGGTTTCCAGCAATTCAAATGCTGACTGCACAGAGGGAATTTATTGAAGACTTTCGGAAATTTGATTTGGAGGTTGTGCTACCGCATTCTTCGGGACAGTTGATGCAACTGCAAGTACAGTCGTCGTTGATCGAGAATATTAAAGCAGCGCAATTGCAGGACCCAAGATTGCAGAAGTTTCGAGAACAGGTTGAAACCGGACTTCGAACGGACTTGTTAATTCATGAAGATGGTTCGATGCGATATGGTAGTCGTTTGTGTGTGCTAAAAGGAGATATTCGCGAAGAACTTATGAAGGAGGCGCACAGTTCAGCATATTCCGTACATCCAAGAGGCACGAAGATGTACCGAGATATATGATGGCATTTCTGGTGGGAAGGCATGAAACGGGAGATTGCCCGCTTTGTAGCAAAGTGCTTGGTGTGTCAGCAAGTTAAGGCTGAACATCAAAGGGTTGCTGGTTTATTGCAACCACTTTCGATTCCTCAATGGAAGTGGTAACATATAAACATGGATTTCGTGACGGCCCTACCGCGGAGTCCAAAAGGCAACAATGTAGTTTGGGTGATTGTTGATCGATTGACCAAGGCAGCTCATTTCATCCCATTTCGAGTTGGTCAATCAACGGAAACTTTGGCAGAACCGTACATGCTGGAGATTATAAGATTGCATGGAGTACCGGTCAGCATCGTGTCCGACCGTGACACACGTTTCTTATCTCATTTCTGGAGGAGCTTACAGGAAAGTTTGGGGACTCGATTGAAGTTTAGCACGGCTTATCATACTCAGACGGACGGCCAGTCGGAGAGAAAGATCCAAACTCTTGAAGACATGTTGAGAGCTTGCATGCTAGGCTTCAAGGGTTCTTAGGAGGATCATCTACATTTGGTGGAGTTTTCTTACAACAACAGTTTTCAGGCGACTATTTAGATGGCTCCATTCGAAGCTTTATATGGTCGCAAGTGTCGTTCATCTGTTTGTTGGGACGATATTGGAGAACGAAGATTGTTGGGACCGGATTTGATCGTCCAAACAGTTGAGAAGGTTAACACTATCCGGAATCATATGAAAGCAGCACAAGACCGACAAAAGAGTTGGGCAGATACGTCGAGAAGATCTCTAGAGTTTGCCATTGGTGATTTGGTGTTCTTGAAGATATCACCGACTAGAGGGGTGATTCTTTTCGGAAGTCGATGAAAGCTTAGTCCTCGATTCGTTGGACCTTTTGAGATTTTGGAGCGTGTTGGAGAAGTAGCATATCGATTGGCGTTACCGCAATCCTTGGCGAATGTTCATGACGTGTTTCATGTATCTCAACTCCGTAAGTATGTTCGAGATGAAACACATGTGTTGGATCATTCGGAACTGACTGTACGAGAAGATTTGACTTTTGAGGAGCGACCGATGTCGATTGTGGATCGAAGAGAAAAGGTTCTTAAGAACAAGGTAATCCCTCTTGTACTTGTTTCTTGGGGAAATCGCTCACATGGAGAATCAACTTGGGAACGAGAAGATGAAATCCGGTAGAAGTTTCCACATCTATTCCTGTAGTTGTTGATTGCTTATCCTTTCTTGTCCTTGGAATTTCGAGGACGAAATTCTTTTTCTAGTTGGGTATAATGTAACAACCTAGTTCATTTATACCAATTCCAGTTTCCGTATTTATTTATCTGTGGTATTTTATTGATTTATCATGTTTGGGTAAGAATAGTATTTTTTACATTTTACTTTGCATTCGACCCGACCCGCTTGCTTGAACTTGTTCGAACTACCCTGACTTGTTACATGGACACGTGCATCTAATGTATACTGCATACTGACATTTCATCTAGCATCGCATATTTTACATATAATATTTTAGGTCTCGGAAAATAAATTAAAATTGCATTTCATAACCTGCATGATACCCCTGACCCCGTGGTAGCGTCCGCGCATTTTGTTCTCATCCCGTTCAGTGAAACGGACGTATTTGGATGGCTACACGCACGTACGTGCATCCGTTCTTGGGGGTATGCATTTTCGTTACCTGAGCATTCGTTTTAAATTTTGAAATTCGCATATATTTTTCATATTTTAAATCTGAAATTTTAGACCCGAGCCGGACGCATTTTGAAATATTTTTGTATCTCGCTAAAATTCATTTATTTAAAATTTTAAAAATTAGTTCGAATATATTTTTAACGGCTTAGAAGAATTTTGATAACCAATTTAAATCTTTTTAAATTTTTTTAAATCTTTCCAACCTCTCTCCAGCTCTCTAACTCGCTGTCATGTGGGCCCTCGCATCTCTCTCTCTCTTTCTTTTATTTTTCTCTTTCTCTCTCCTTCTCTCAGCCGCTGATCCCTTTCTCTCTCTCACTCTCATAATCCCTTCTCTCTTATCTCTTTCTCCCCCCCCAATACCTCCAATTTTCTTTCTCCTCCCCCCCTCTCTCCTCTCGTTCTCTCCCTATCTCTCTCATCTCGCACTCCTTTTCTCTCTTATCACGATCACTGCGCGTGATCTCGTCACCGCCTTCGATATCGTCACCTTCCTCTTAAAATTCTTTCCTTCTTCCTTTTAAAAACCCGAGCGCTTCCTCTGAACCCAACATCGATCCTCAACCCTAACCCTAACTTCATCGCAACTCCACTCAACCGAGCCTCCCCATTCTCGTCACCATTCTCTCTTCTCCTTCCTCCTTTCTCCTCCTTCTTCCATATCCTAAACACCCTGCAACCGTGCACACCCATCTCAGAACCCATCACCACCACCTCTCCTTCGCCGCCGATCATCCTTCGCCGCCGATCATCATTCTCCTCTCTTCTCCTTCCTCTCTCCTCTGTCTTCTCCCTTCACAGATCCATGCGCATCTCTACACCAAGAAAAACCCAGTAACCCAGACCCTAACCGAAACCCTAACACCAAACCACCTCGTCGGAGCTCCGTTCATCACCGTCGACATCTCCACCCCTCTCTGCAGACCCAGTAAGCATCCCTCTTCTTCTCATTCTTCTTCTTCCTCCTTCCCTTCTTCTCTTCTTCTTTCTTTTTATGCTTTTCTTTTCATTGAAAGTTCTCTGCCTTTTTAGTTCGCCGGAAACTGGACGTGCCGTCGACGATCCCGACGACCCAGCGAGCGTACCTAACTAGTGTGATCACCTTGTGCGTTGTTTGGATCTGTTCCGTGTACCGTGCGCGCGTCGCGACTTTTCCGCCGACGTGAGACGTTCCGTACACCCCGTTTCTTGATCCGTCTAGGCAAGTTAATTTTGCTACATGCTATTTAAATTATTACATATTTAACCTGTTGTTTAAATCTAGTGCCCCATATTTCATTTTAACATTTCGATGTTCTGTTTATATCATTTTAGATCTAGAACCTGAAAACATATCTTGTTACATATTAGATTACAATACACTATACCCATATCCATATTTATATCATATAGTGCTTATTTGTACATCCCATAGTACCATGTTATAGTTTATAACCTTTTGACACCCGTTTGCATCCATCTCGCCTAATATATATAATGGCATCCTTAGATTATATTAGTGCATAATAATGTGATATTAATATTCCATATTTAATAAAGTGCATTCTAATTAATATTGGAACTATAATCTTGACCCTAATCTATAACTGTGCATCCATGTGTTTGAATTTATACCTATTTACATACCACATCATACTATTCCATTTTATTGTTACATTGGTACCCCATACTTGTTTTTGTGTACCCATACTTATTATGGTTTGATTATGAGCATCCACGTGATACTTGGGAACCCCCTGACATGACTTGATACACTACTACTTGATACGACTTGATACCGTGCACTTCTTGACATGATTGGATTTATATATACTACCTGACTTGACCTGATGTACCATAGCTTGACCTGTTATCTTATCTTATTACTAATACCAACAATCTTGACATGTTGTCCCTAAGAACATTTCCTGTTGTCTATCCAGACAAACCTGTATCTGCTTGATTCTGTGTTGGCATTAGCTCCAGATTTATTAATACCTGACTTGAACACATAACCTAGGAGTATAGGGAAATCAATGCTGAAACCTAACTTGTAATTCGACAGTTCGATACCTTTACTGATCAGTTTTACGGGCTAGGCCAGCCCCGGGGTGATGCTGCTGACATCACTCATCGTTACATACTACCTTTTACTGCCTTACGGCATGTCTCGGATTCAGCCCGAGAATCTTGACCGTGGTCCCGGGCACGCACGTGATACTATTGAGTTACATCGATGATTCATCAAATTGATTTCAAAGACTTGAGAGTAGTTAACCCAATAGACCAGTCTAGATTACTCACTGCACATTACCCTCACTGTCCTCATTTATATTACTGTTATACGTGTTTTACTTTTCATACTCATACCTACATGTCTTGCTACCCCTGTTTATATTATTGCTTGATATTATGACGCACTGACGTCTGGGTTTTGCATGGCCCAGATTCTTTACCTTTGCTGCAGGCCGAGCAGGAGTTTTCCAGTGAGCAGGCCGAACAGTGAGGACTTGTTACTAGTTAGTTTATTTTTTTTCCTTTCAGTATTTTCATTCCTGATGTGAGCCCGCATTATGGGACGTACATTCCAGTTTATTCTTATATTGGATCTTTTGCTTCCGCATTATTTTATTCTTGACTCGTTATTCTGGCTTATGGAAATGTATTAGATAGTTATTATTATTGTTCTTGATATCTCTACAGCCGTAACGTGACTGTGGATGGATATTTCCTAGCTATAGGTAGCATGGTTGGCTCTGTCACGTGCCTATCTTAGCGTACTCTGGGAAGCAGGGCGTGACAATCGGCCAGATCATGGTAGTGTCAGCGGAGGATACACCTGGTACCCACGAAGCTCGGTACCCTGTGCCGGACATAGATACCAACAGACATACGAGGGGCTCAAGCTGCACGAATAAGAACACCCACTAGCATGTATTTTCTTTTCAAAGCGATGTACATCTTTTTTGAGATCTTTTGTTCATATAATAAAGGGATCAATAAAGCATTGCAGAAAAGAAAAAGAATCTTATTCGTTCAAGATGTACTATAGGATCCTCAGCCATACATAAAAATATATATTACAACAGTGGGGGAATAACAGAGAGCACTGTTCGTGGTACTCTGAAGATATTTCCTCCAGCCGAGCCCTCACGGCGTTTAACCTCTCCCTTCGATGACCTCCGCTAACGTCGGCATCGAGCCTCAAGTGGTAGCACTCAAGGACGAGTGTCTCCGAGCGATTTAGCCGGCTCGCAGAGATTAGGCCGAAACGCCTCAGAGACCTCAGCTTGCCAATGGCCTCATCGTTCATCTGCTCGGATAAGGGGTTGTAGAGCCCCGGCGATTCCCTCCAGATGGAGTACATCAGCAGCTGGAGGAGGGAGGAACGCCGGGGGAACAATCGGCCGAAGTGGTCCTCGATCCTGCCTATAACCAACTGCACCGTGTCCTCGGTGCAATACGGGACATAGAGGTAGACGCACTCGAAGTTTATGATGTCTTCGATGGTGAAGGGGAAGTCCTGCATTTTGCGTTTCGGGTTTGAGGAGCAAGTAAACAACACCCCCTCAATTTTATAGCCCCCAAACGCCCTCCTGAGTTCAACGGTCGCCCGTTTCACCCGCGACAGTGTCGCCACGTGGCAGAAGTTGCGCCGGTCGATGCGAAACCAAAACGACACTCCGTCGCTTCACGTTCCTCACACAATCACGACATGTGTCGCCAGCAACCGTACCTCTTCCTGGTGCGCCGACTGGCTATCAAAGTCAAAGCCCACGCTAAGAGGCAGCCGAGCGGCTACCCTGCTCGGCCATCCTTGGTCGGTAGCTTCCCTACCTCGCAACGCCAGAGATCTAAGCCCTCGCAAAGAGGCATCCGAGTGGCTTCCCCGCTCGGCTATCCCTGGATGGTAGCCTCCCTACCCCACAACGCCAGGGATCAAAGCCCTCACCAAGAGGTAGCCGAGCGGCTACCCTGATCGGATATTCCTGGCCGATAGCTTCCCTACCTCGCAACGCCAGGGATCTAAGCCCTTACATAGAGGCAGCCTAGAGGCTTCCCTGCTCGGCTATCCCTGGCCGGTAGCCTCCCTACCCCACAATGCCAGGGATTAAAACCCTCACCAAGAGGCAGCCGAGCGGCTACCCTGCTTGGCTATTCCTGGCCGATACTTCTTTACCTCGCAACGCCAGGGATCTAAGCCCTCGCATAGAGGCATCCGAGCGGCTTCCCCGCTCGTCTATCCCTGGCCGGTAGCCTCCCTACCCCACAACGCCACGGATCAAAGCCCTCACCAAGAGGCAGCCGAGCGGCTACCCTGCTAGGCTATTCCTGGTCGGTAGCTTCCCTACCTCGCAACGCCAGAGACCTAAGCCCTCTGTAGTATTTTGAAAATCGTTTCGGTGAAATTTCGGAAAATCGGTAAAATGAGGGGGTTTTCTGTAAAAAGTCAAAATACAAATATCTTATTATAAAAATTAAATATACATATTCTAGCTATGTAATTGCTATTATTTGGTGTTTATTGAGCCGCTGGTGAAATTTCAAATTTTCTGAAAAAAATATTATTTTATTATTATTTAAGCCGTCACTAATACATTTAATTAGGGAAAATTACAAATTGGAATGAGTTGAAACAAATTTTGTGCAACATAAAACATTAAATAAAAATTTATCATGTGGTTTTTGGAACGAAATCATTTGCCAAAACGGTTTAGAAATTATTGAAAAAAAGGCTTTTTTTAGCGTAAATGGATGTTTGGGGTATTGTATTTATGATTTTTCATCACCCCACACCCGTACCCACACCCACACACCCCCACTTACCCCTCCCCATGGCTGAATTCAGCAGCCACCATATTTTTCCCACTTGAATTTTCAAAGGAAAGGAAATGAAAGAAAAGAAAAGAAAATGGATAATTGTGTTGGACTTTGACCTTGTGTTGACTTGGACTTCTTTACTTGCTACTTTCCTCATCTCACTCTCTCTCCAATCACCCACTAGTGGCCGACCCTCCCCATTTCCTGCACACAACAGCCCCTCCTCTTTTCTCATCACATTTCTCTTCAAAAAACTCATCAAAATTGCCTCACAAATCAACACAAAACCTCACAAATCCCAAATCCATTCCCTACCCATTTTTCCTTAGCCCTTATAGCATGGATCTTGATGCAAAGATCTCAATTTGGAGGTTAAGTTCCATATTTGATCTCATGGTTTGTGAAGGTATAACTCTAACCCTTTTGCTTAATTTATGTTAGATACTTTAAATCAACTTAATTAGGTGTTTAATTTAGGTTTTAAATTGCAAGTTTAAATTCAAGAGAAGGGTTAAATTAAAGTTATGGTTGTGTTAATTTGTTCATGGTAGTGTGATGTATTTTAGCATCTTAAGTTATGCAAAACCAAATCTTGTAGCTAATTTGCATATTGTTATATTTAATTTGCCCAAATTGTGATAATTATGCTAATTTGCTAACTAGGTTTTAGAAATTTTATTAAAATGTGGGATTAAAATCTAGTTAGGGTTTTTAGCTCATTAAGGTTTCCATGAGTGGTTTAACCATTTAAAATATGCAAAGCCAAGATAAATTGTTAAATTGTGAAATTTTGCGTTAAAAAGTGTTAAATTTGATATTTTTGCAAAACTAGAATTTTGGAATTTATACAAGTTGATGAGAATAAATTATTGATATGGTTTCTATAACTTGGTTATGATAATTGGTGGATATTGTGGCCATTAGTTTCGTTTAAACATCGAGTTTTAAAGTGAAACGGCTAATTGATGCTTACTAGGTTTCTTGTAATAAATCGATTTAATCAATTTATTGGTTTTCATGAATTGCATCGTATTTTATATATTTTAGTGAATTGTAAAACCATGATTTAGTACGTTTGGTGTTTTTCTCGATCAATCGGCGTTTGTACGCCGATGTCGAGGGTTTTTGGGTTGATCTGTGAAAGCAAACCATAGGTTTTGACCTATGTGAGATTCGTGTGTCGATTTGGTCATGAGTCGGATTTTAATGCGATACGATGCGTTATGATATGTAGGTACCCCCACGTGGACTTCGAGACGACAAGCAAGCGCGTGGCGACGTCGGCACCGGCTAGCGAGGACCAGGTGAGTAGATTTATATCTACGGGGAGAAGTCGGGTGGATGGCGTATAGCACCCCCGCAGTCCGTGGTGGTGTATACGGATGCGTATACACACCAACAATTATTATATGTTATTTGGGATTAATAACGATGCTTAGGATGGATATTGGTGTGTTGGATTACTTTAGTGTTGCGAACCCTAGGGTAGTGTTACACACACACATACACACATACATACTTGCATACATTCCTATTGATATGTGCTCATGGGATTCTTTATAGTTATGTGTTCACATGGGTATGGGACTATGTGTTCACATACGGATTGAGGATGATACTTGGGATTGAGCTGAGTCGATGAGATTTGACTTGAGGCCGTGAGATCGGTGATATAGCAGGGTTCGTATCTTAGATACGACATGACGTTGTAGCGGGTCCTTGACGTAGTGTTTCACACACGTCCATGCATACGTAGGCGGTATCAGTATGGTACTAGACGTAGATCAGTACCCCGATCATGATATTTGATAAAGAGGATACCAGGTGAATAGTATGATGAATGTG
Source organism: Agapanthus africanus (assembly GCA_030015575.1). Classification (NCBI taxonomy): domain Eukaryota; kingdom Viridiplantae; phylum Streptophyta; class Magnoliopsida; order Asparagales; family Amaryllidaceae; genus Agapanthus; species Agapanthus africanus. The sequence goes on along the minus strand of JASDDO010000257.1, from coordinate 172,282 downwards.
ATATTGAACCGTACCCAGATTGGGATGCCATACGACGGATTTACGTACGAGCTATATTGATGATTGATCCGCACTCTTGACTTGGGATGCCTGATTATAGATATGGTATCGGATATGATATTATTGAGGCGGGATCACCGACTATACATATACAGGTATGTATATGTATCGACTCAGATGATAGGCGGTTTCCTTACCTGTAGTTCAGCTTGTTAGTTCAGCCGTATAGTTTAGTGTAGTTGTTAGATTAGATTAGACTTCTTACCTATTTCAAAAACTAACGAATCGTGGGCATTTTTAAAGACAGCTCAAGGGAATCTACGGATATTTCAAAAACGACGTATCTTTTCATAAAAACACCGTAGCCCCTATTTTCAAAACCCCATGATTCGTGTTATTTCAAAAGGCACCATTTGTAGGACTTATATTAGATTATTGCAGATTAGTTATCGTTGTGTCTAGTATTCAGCTCCCGCACATTATTGTTGTTCGCTCTGCCTCGCATATTTATTTTGCTGCATATTCCATTATTGATATCATGCTGTTAGGACACCGGCACCATTACCGATGATGCGTATGTACCACGTACACCTACTTGCCGGCTCACACACATTTTCATCGGTAATTGCCATATCACGTACACTTTAGAGAATATAATTGCTTGACTTAGATTGTTAGCTAGTAGTGTTGACATGATATTAGTGTACTTCCCTTATATGTCATATTAGACATTGTAGTTATTACCTACCACTTCATGCATACTGTTATTCAGTTGTTCATGCCTAGTTCATTATCATTGACATATGCACTTGTGATGATTTCTTGAGATTTATGATATTTCTGGATTTCGGGGAAAGCCGCAAAATTTACAACTTATGATCTTTTAAAATATAAAATGTTGCGGTTTTCTAGTGATGTAAAGTGTCGTCCACCATGAGTTTGCTGTGGTTTTGGAGATCCGTGTCGAGGAGTGGAGGAACCGTCACGGGTACATGGTGGGCCCGGTATGGTACCCCGGGGCAAGAGGAATGTGGTGTTGACGTTGAGCCTGGCTGGGGAGCACTACCTACCGGTGATATTACCCGACGCGTCGGATATCCGGAGGATACCGTCATGGTCTTGAGATGGATGGTAGGGGCCGGTCTGGACTGACGGCGCCCTAGATATTGAGATTGAGACATTGATATTTCGAGACAGTGAGATTTATGTTTTGTGTCGATGCTAGACACTGTTGATGCTGATTTCATTTATGATACCTCAGTTTAAAAATACGAAGGAAATCTCACTAATTTATGAAAACAGTTTCTTCATTTACATGTATTCTGTTTCATGCATTCATACCTCATTCATATGATATATTGCTACCTGAGGCACTGACACGGGCACATGAAATTATACTCGGGTTAGATATTACCCTAGCCATTGTTATAGGCTGCCTGTTATACTTATATTTGAGGATATATTATGATCATTGACCTAGATTGCGTTATTTATGCGATTTCTGTGCGTAGATGTTTTTCTATTCACGAGTTGGCAACTCACCCCCGTTGTGCCCCAGTTTCTTGCAGGTTTGCCGTACAGGTTTCATTACGGCTTGCGGGCTCAGTTTCATTCGGGTGACTTGCTAGTAGGTGGGTTTTTCTTGTATCGTACCCATCATATTACCTTGTATGATATTATTCAGTTGTATCTAGTAAATTCCATCAACCAAACATGTATCTATTGAGATAGAGACCAGTGTTGTTTATTCTTTCGACCTTAGAGTCGCTCGTTATATTTCTGGTGGTTTTGAGTTCCCTTTTGAGTTTTTGATCCTCGCCGTTGGCGTTGTATATTATATTGCTTGTGTGGTTGTGACCGTCGATTGACGAAGAGCTAGCTCCCGCTTGGGGATGCCTTTTATTGATTTCGTATACTATTCATGTTGTATCCCGTTTGGGAGCCAGTATTTACAAAGGAGACTCTGCCGAAATTTTCAGTAAATTTTTGATGTTTTTAGAAACCCGAATAATTCGGTTTATGCTATTAAAACTACTTGATTTAAATTGGTTTTTCCTACTCTCTACTACTCTTCTTGGTTTGGATTTCTGGGTTTTCGGTTTACTTAGATTACGTACGCCTCGAGACGTTCGTAGTTTAAGTGCCGGTCATGTTCCGTACTTTCGGGTCGTGACAAAGTTGGTATCAAAGCGTTAGGTTTTAACCTTCGGAGCGTAGGATGACCCTTGGTTGATGGAATAGGTGACTAAAGTAGAGTGACGTACCGTTGGTATGTTCCGCGGCATATTTACGACACGCCACTCCACTTATGAAGCCTTAGGATGTACATTTCCTTGTTCAGTATTATATTCCTTCCTGATCTAGCCTCGTCGGTACCAGTTTGGTTTTGCTGCTACGGTTACAGGCAGGGAGAGCTAGGGCTAGAGTTGCGGTCAGCACAAGCTCATCACGAACGAGGACTGACCAGGGCGAAATTCCGGCGACACACGATTGCAGAGATGTGTCTTTTTACTGTGTTTCCGCGCCACGAGCGTTTGGCGGATCGCCTTTATGAGGTTACTCGGATGTGCTGATCGACACTAGAGGATTGAGCCACTGACAGAGGCCAGCCAGATTTTGATGACCGTTGGTGTGTTGCTTACTCCTGATGATTGAGGCACTGTTCAGGGTGCAGACGAGCGAGCCAGTTGTTGCTGTGAGCGACGAGATATCGCCCCATATGTTGGAACTATGGCGGGGCGAGTTGTACGAATAGATGATAGAAGGTCGCTAGTCACCCGATGATGAATGACTAGGACAGGTGTTTCGTTCGCTTACCCCGATGCTAGGTCATCAGATAGATTGATTCCAGCTAGAGACGACTTCACGCGGAGACGTTGGGAGTCGACAGAGACGATCGAATGTCAGAAACCTATTTATCCAAGTTTAAAGTAGTCGGAAAGACATGCAGGCAATTCTATGGTCCCTCTAAAAGAATGAAACCCTAACTCGACTTAATGACCGTGTGAAAGCCTTTGAACCTTCGGGTTTGCGGCAGTTCCACGGCGCCATTAGTGAGGCTTGGGTTTGCCCTTCTACGGCTGGACCACCGATGCTGTGGTATGTACTCGATACTATTAAACTGTGCCCAAGATGTTGAGCTCTTGGGGGATTATGAGGTTTTGACGACTCGATCGGATGGCTCGACTTAATTCGGATGCTAGGTGGTGAGATGCATTTCTTGGGAGACTCCCGATACGAGGATAGCCGTTGGAGCTCAGTCCATGCAGCCGCGACGAGACGAGTCCAAAGCAGACGACATTAGAGAAAAGTGAAGTAAGATGTTCGTACCAGATCTAGATGTGATGACGTTCCCCTCATCAGAGATGCGATGCGCATGCCGAGGCAGAATACTGGATATACCTTCCAAAAGGAGTCGCGATGAGTATGCAGTCGTTCCAGAGCAAGATGCAGATATAGGAAAGGATAATGACTTCCGGACAGTTGGCAGAGACGAGACATGGAAGAGACCGTGAGCAGGATTCCTTCCAGGACACTGCTGCAATGATACTTGCACCCAGGATCAGATGTGTCACGTACATTCAGAGAGCCAGAGGCCGACGCCAGTGATATGCTGTCTTACGAGTGGTCGCGATGATTGACCAAGAGATGACCAGAGAAGTGCCAGAACGGAATCGTCCCCGTTAGCACACCTGACAGGGCCGATGAGCCGATGGACCGAAAGATTGGTAATTCACAGTGAAGACCTTGACCCAGGAGTGGTCATGGTTACGCACACCAGCAGGACAGAGTTCATGATCATCGACGAGACGTCCCACTAGTGACCGCGACAGTTGGCCGAGATTCTTAGAGAATGCACTTGAGCGGTACTGTTCCGCCATTATTGATTACGATGTTTTGGGTGATTTATTCGTATGATTTGATTTTGATGATTGAGGATTTACGATCTTTGCACAGTGTTGCACTTGATATCGTTTTCGTGCTTTAGTTTCACATGTTTGTGATTTTACGGTTTTAAACAGTTGAGTTGGTTTTGTGCGTATGCATGCACACGATTTGGTTCCTGCACTCTGTATAGTTATTATATGCTTGCAGTGCAGTGATACGCCTTTTGTGCACTTAGATGTACTGGACTTCGATTGCGATACTCGATATTTGTTTTGTGCACTTTATGCACCTGATTGGATTTTGCGCATGTTCGACGCTTGATATTGGATTTCATGATTTCGTGCACGATGGATGCACCTGATTTGGATTTTCGCGCATGTTGGGCGCATGTTTTGAAGGGTGATTTTGGTGCGCACCAGATGCACTAAATCGAGATTTTTTTTCGTGCATGTCAGATGCACCTGATTTTGCTGTCAGGCACACATGTTGCCTACAACAGATGTTTCGTGCACACCCGATGCACTTAGATGTTGTTTTTGTGCGCATGTATGGCACATTCATGGATTTTGATTTCCGTGCGCACCAGACGCACGTAGTATTCATGTGCATATTTTGGGATTGATTTCTTATAGAGCAGTACGTTTTTATGATATTGCTATGTGTTTTCGTACTGAGCGGGACTAGTCAGAGGACAGTACCTGAATATATTTTGCATGCATTGATAGTTACGGAAGGGATTTCCAAAAAGCGAGCTATAGCCTCAGTATTTACCTACGTGTCTGATATGACACGAAATGTTTAAAATAAGGAGACCCTTCTAAATTGTTTCCAAAACGGCGGAACGTACATTTCAAACAAAGGTATATATGTATATAGTTATTTTCTTATGATAGACGTCCGCCACCGTGCAGTGTTATACGCGTTGCACAGCGACTTAAAGAGGTTTGGCATGCATTTCCTTCAGATACTTACAGATATAGATTCGATATTTACATGTATAGTTTCGAGTTATATCATATTGGTTTTGATTTGGATTTGGCATTGATGTCTTCTCCATGAATCCGATGATTGCGGGATGCTTGACGGAGTTTTGATTTGAGTTATATACTCATTTTTCAAGCGCATGCGCTGCGCTACGATTTGTTTTATGTATTTACAATTTCGGAGCCCCGACGACTTGATGGTTTTTCTTAGATATTTTAGTATTTGGGGGAGTTTGAATTTAAATTCGGGGACCGAATTTCTTTAAGGGGGGAAGATTGTAGCATTTTGAAAATTGTTTCGGTGAAATTTCGGAAAATCGGTAAAATGAGGGGGTTTTCTTTAAAAAGTCAAAATACAAATATCTTATTATAAAAATTAAATATACATATTCTAGCTATGTAATTTCTATTATTTGGTGTTTATTGAGCCGCTGGTGAAATTTTAAATTTTCTGAAAAAAATATTATTTTATTATTATTTAAGCCGTCACTAATACATTTAATTAGGGAAAATTACAAATTGGAATGAGTTGAAACAAATTTTGTGCAACATAAAACATTAAATAAAAATTTATCATGTGGTTTTTGGAACGAAATCATTTGCCAAAACGGTTTAGAAATTATTGGAAAAAAAAGGCTTTTTTTAGCGTAAATGGATGTTTGCGGTATTGTATTTATGATTTTTCATCACCCCACACCCGTACCCATACCCACACACCCCCACTTACCCCTCCCCATGGCTGAATTCAGCAGCCACCATATTTTTCCCACTTGAATTTTCAAAGGAAAGGAAATGAAAGAAAAGAAAAGAAAATGGATAATTGTGTTGGACTTTGACCTTGTGTTGACTTGGACTTCTTTACTTGCTACTTTCCTCACCTCACTCTCTCTCCAATCACCCACTAGTGGCCGACCCTCCCCATTTCCTGCACACAACAGCCCCTCCTCTTTTCTCATCACATTTCTCTTCAAAAATCTCATCAAAATTGCCTCACAAATCAACACAAAACCTCACAAATCCCAAATCCATTCCCTACCCATTTTTCCTTAGCCCTTATAGCATGGATCTTGATGCAAAGATCTCAATTTGGAGGTCAAGTTCCATATTTGATCTCATGGTTTGTGAAGGTATAACTCTAACCCTTTTGCTTAATTTATGTTAGATACTTTAAATCAACTTAATTAGGTGTTTAATTTAGGTTTTAAATTGCAAGTTTAAATTCAAGAGAAGGGTTAAATTAAAGTTATGGTTGTGTTAATTTGTTCATGGTAGTGTGATGTATTTTAGCATCTTAAGTTATGCAAAACCAAATCTTGTAGCTAATTTGCATATTATTATATTTAATTTGCCCAAATTGTGATAATTATGCTAATTTGCTAACTAGGTTTTAGAAATTTTATTAAAATGTGGGATTAAAATCTAGTTAGGGTTTTTAGCTCATTAAGGTTTCCATGAGTGGTTTAACCATTTAAAATATGCAAAGCCAAGATAAATTGTTAAATTGTGAAATTTTGCGTTAAAAAGTGTTAAATTTGATATTTTTGCAAAACTAGAATTTTGGAATTTATACAAGTTGATGAGAATAAATTATTGATATGGTTTCTATAACTTGGTTATGATAATTGGTGGATATTGTGGCCATTAGTTTCGTTTAAACATCGAGTTTTAAAGTGAAACGGCTAATTGATGCTTACTAGGTTTCTTGTAATAAATCGATTTAATCAATTTATTGGTTTTGATGAATTGCATCGTATTTTATATATTTTAGTGAATTGTAAAACCATGATTTGGTACGTTTGGTGTTTTTCTCGATCAATCGGCGTTTGTACGCCGATGTCGAGGGTTTTTGGGTTGATCTGTGAAAGCAAACCATAGGTTTTGACCTATGTGAGATTCGTGTGTCGATTTGGTCATGAGTCGGATTTTAATGCGATACGATGCGTTATGATATATAGGTACCCCCACGTGGACTTCGAGACGACAAGCAAGCGCGTGGCGACGTCGGCACCGGCTAGCGAGGACCAGGTGAGTAGATTTATATCTACGGGGAGAAGTCGGGTGGATGGCGTATAGCAACCCCGCAGTCCGTGGTGGTGTATACGGATGCGTATACACACCAATAATTATTATATGTTATTTGGGATTAATAACGATGCTTAGGATGGATATTGGTGTGTTGGATTACTTTAGTGTTGCGAACCCTAGGGTAGTGTTACACACACACATACACACATACATACTTGCATACATTCCTATTGATATGTGCTCATGGGATTCTTTATAGTTATGTGTTCACATGGGTATGGGACTATGTGTTCACATACGGATTGAGGATGATACTTGGGATTGAGCTGAGTCGATGAGATTTGATTTGAGGCCGTGAGATCGGTGATATAGCAGGGTTCGTATCTTAGATACGACATGACGTTGTAGCGGGTCCTTGACGTAGTGTTTCACACACGTCCATGCATACGTAGGCGGTATCAGTATGGTATTAGACGTAGATCAGTACCCCGATCATGATATTTGATAAAGAGGATACCAGGTGAATAGTATGATGAATGTGATATTGAACCGTACCCAGATTGGGATGCCGTACGACGGATTTACGTACGAGCTATATTGATGATTGATCCGCACTCTTGACTTGGGATGCCTGATTATAGATATGGTATCGGATATGATATTATTGAGGCGGGATCACCGACTATACATATACAGGTATGTATATGTATCGACTCAGATGATAGGCGGTTTCCTTACCTGTAGTTCAGCTTGTTAATTCAGCCGTATAGTTTAGTGTAGTTGTTAGATTAGATTAGACTTCTTACCTATTTCAAAAACTAACGAATCGTGGGCATTTTTAAAGACAGCTCAAGGGAATCTACGGATATTTCAAAAACGACGTATCTTTTCATAAAAACACCGTAGCCCCTATTTTCAAAACCCCATGATTCGTGTTATTTCAAAAGGCACCATTTGTAGGACTTATATTAGATTATTGCAGATTAGTTATCGTTGTGTCTAGTATTCAGCTCCCGCACATTATTGTTGTTCGCTCTGCCTCGCATATTTATTTTGCTGCATATTCCATTATTGATATCATGCTGTTAGAACACCAGCACCATTACCGATGATGCGTATATACCACGTACACCTACTTGCCGGCTCACACACATCTTCATCGGTAATTGCCATATCACGTACACTTTAGAGAATATAATTGCTTGACTTAGATTGTTAGCTAGTAGTGTTGACATGATATTAGTGTACTTCCCTTATATGTCATATTAGACATTGTAGTTATTACCTACCACTTCATGCATACTGTTATTCAGTTGTTCATGCCTAGTTCATTATCATTGACATATGCACTTGTGATGATTTCTTGAGATTTATGATATTTCTGGATTTCGGGGAAAGCCGCAAAATTTACAACTTATGATCTTTTAAAATATAAAATGTTGCGGTTTTCTAGTGATGTAAAGTGTCGTCCACCATGAGTTTGCTGTGGTTTTGGAGATCCGTCTCGAGGAGTGGAGGAACCGTCACGGGTACATGGTGGGCCCGGTATGGTACCCCGGGGCAAGAGGAATGTGGTGTTGACGTTGAGCCTGGCTGGGGAGCACTACCTACCGGTGATATTACCCGACGCGTCGGATATCCGGAGGATACCGTTGTGGTCTTGAGATGGATGGTAGGGGCCGGTCTGGACTGACGGCGCCCTAGATATTGAGATTGAGACATTGATATTTCGAGACAGTGAGATTTATGTTTTGTGTCGATGCTAGACACTGTTGATGCTGATTTCATTTATGATACCTCAGTTTAAAAATACGAAGGAAATCTCACTAATTTATGAAAACAGTTTCTTCATTTACATGTATTCTGTTTCATGCATTCATACCTCATTCATATGATATATTGCTACCTGAGGCACTGACACGGGCACATGAAATTATACTCGGGTTAGATATTACCCTAGCCATTGTTATAGGCTGCCTGTTATACTTATATTTGAGGATATATTATGATCATTGACCTAGGTTGCGTTATTTATGCGATTTCTGTGCGTAGATGTTTTTCTATTCACGGGTTGGCAACTCACCCCCGTTGTGCCCCAGTTTCTTGCAGGTTTGCCGTACAGGTTTCATTACGGCTTGCGGGCTCAGTTTCATTCGGGTGACTTGCTAGTAGGTGGGTTTTTCTTGTATCGTACCCATCATATTACCTTGTATGATATTATTCAGTTGTATCTAGTAAATTCCATCAACCAAACATGTATCTATTGAGATAGAGACCAGTGTTGTTTATTCTTTCGACCTTAGAGTCGCTCGTTATATTTCTGGTGGTTTTGAGTTCCCTTTTGAGTTTTTGATCCTCGCCGTTGGCGTTGTATATTATATTGCTTGTGTGGTTGTGACCGTCGATTGACGAAGAGCTAGCTCCCGCTTGGGGATGCCTTTTATTGATTTCGTATACTATTCATGTTGTATTCCGTTTGGGAGCCAGTATTTACAAAGGAGACTCTGCCGAAATTTTCAGTAAATTTTTGATGTTTTTAGAAACCCGCATAATTCGGCTTATGCTATTAAAACTACTTGATTTAAATTGGTTTTTCCTACTCTCTACTACTCTTCTTGGTTTGGATTTCTGGGTTTTTGGTTTACTTAGATTACGTACGCCTCGAGACGTTCGTAGTTTAAGTGCCGGTCATGTTCCGTACTTTCGGGTCGTGACACCCTCGCATAGAGGTAGCCGAGTGGCTTCCCCGCTCGGCTATATCTGGCCGGTAGCCTCCCTACCCCACAACGCCAGGGATCAAAGCCCTCACTAAGATGCAGCCGAGTGGCTACCCTACTCGGCTATTCCTGGCCGATAGCTTCCCTACCTCGCAGCGCCAAGGATCTAAGCCCTCGTATAGAGGCAGCCGAGCGGCTACCCTGCTCAGCTATCCCTGGCTGGTAGCTCCTCTACCACACAACGCCAGGGATCAAAGCCCTCACCAAGAGGCACCGGGCAGCAACCCTGTTCGGCCATCCTTAAGGACCAAAAGCCCTCGCCAAGAGGCACCGAATAGCAACCTTGCTCGGCCATCCTTAGTAGGCCACGTACGGCCCCTCCCGCGCTTAGGATGAAAAGCCCTCGCAAGAGGCAACCGAACCCGTCCTTGTTCGGTTATCCCTGGCTGGTAGCTCCCTACCCCAACAAACCAGGGATCAAAGTCCTCACAGAGGCAACCGGACTTGCCCTTATTCGGTTATCCCTGGCTGGTAGATCCTTACCAAACCAGGGATCAAAGCCCTCGCCAAGAGGCACCGGACAGCAACCCTGCCGGGCCCGTCCTTAAGGATCAAAGCCCTCGCAAGAGACAACCGGGCCCGTCCTTGCTCGGTTATCCCTGGCTGGTAGCTCCCTACCCCAAAAAACCAGGGATCAAAGCCCTCGCCAAGAGGCACCGAGCAGCTACCCTGCTCGGCACCATCCTTAGTTGGCCAATTACAGCCCCTCCAACAATTAAGGATCAAAGCCCTCGCAAGAGGCAACCGGGACCGCCTTGCTCGGTTATCCCTGGCTGGTAGCTCTCTACCCCGACAAACTAGGGATCAAAGCCCTAACCAAGAGGCACCAAGCAGCTACCCTACTCGGCACCATCCTTAGTTGGCCAATTACAGTCCCTCCAAAAACTAAGGATCAAGCCCTCGACAAGAGGCACCGAGCAGCTACCCTGCTCGGCACCATTCTTAGTTGGCTAATTACGGCCCCTCTAACAACTAAGGATCAAAGCTCTCGCCAAGAGGCACCGAGCAGCTACCCTGCTCGGCACCATCCTTAGTTAGCCAATTACGGCCCCTCCAACACCTAAGGAATATGAACTCAACAAGAGGCATCCAGTTTATCAACATCTGAGCGATCTCCACATCGACTTTGGGGCTATGGAGATACTGTCTTCCAGCCGGTCTTCGCACACTCAGCAAATGATCAGATTCAATTCGACGCGTAATCGCTGGACGAAGAACCGACACAACATGAAGGCAGTCTGTGCAAATACAAGTATCTACCAACAAAAGAAAATACAAGCATAAACACTACTGCAAAAACAAAAATCTTTATTCAAAAAGTCAAATCTTATACAAGGGTATTATGGACTCCCCAGCCTTACAAAATGCCCGGAGGCCCACAAAACAGCGAGGCAACAAAAGAAAAGACAAAGAGAAGATGAGGGGCCTCAGGCCTCAGGGCCGGGCGCGATACCGATGAGCTCGACAGCCACCGCGACTGGGGATGCGTCCGTCACAGGAGCCTCGGCGTCGCACTCGCCGAGAGTCCTTTTCCTGGCAGTGCTCCCGGGGGCATCCCCCTGCTCGTCATCCCCGCGGGGATATTTTGCTCGGAGCTCTCATCAGCGAACTCCGGCACCCGGGCCTTGACGGCGTCGAGAGCCTCGTGCTAGATGAGGGTAGTGGCCGAGGCTAGGACGGTGTAGAACTGCTCCGACTTCTGATGTTCTCCACCACATCCGCCTCCCTGAGGCCGGCTCGCTTCGCCACCTCTACCGCAGCCCCCAACTCCTTTCGGAGGGTGCTCACTGACTTCTTCATGGTGCCGACGAGCACCTTGGAGTCCTGAAGCTTGGCCTCGGTGGTCTGGGCGGCCTCGCGGAACCTGGCACCTCTTGCTTCGAGGCCGCCACCTCCTGCTTCGCGGCCGCCGCCTCCCGCCTCACGGCTACCGCCTCCTGCCTCCCGGCAGCTACCTCGCCCTCAAGGGAACGACCCTCGCCATCGCCGCCTCCAGCTCCCGCTTCGAGCTCTCCTCCAGCGAGGAGAGCTCGCCCGCGGCTCGCATCGCCGGGGCTATCTCCTCCTCCTCCATCCGGGCGACGATAGCGACGTGCTGGAGGACCTGAAGAAATCGAAGGGGTCAGAAAGAAAAAGGGGCACCTAATCTCGCAAATGATGAGACGATGTACGAACACTCACCTGCACGACCTCTTGGGCGATGGACGCCATTTGCGCCTTCAGCGTCCCCCGGCCGACCTCTCCATCTCGTGCAGCAAGCTGTCAGCGACGGAAAGCCCCGAGGGCACCTCGTGCAGCAGCAAGCTGTCAGCGACGGAAAGCCGGCCGACCGCTCCTCCGCGAGCTCTCCCGACGAGGTCATGTTCCTTGGTCTCATTGACCGACCAACAGCACCGCTTGCAGGCATAACCGCCATCCCACGAATCTCGCCATGCGCAAGATCTCCGCCAGCCACATCACACGTTCCACGCCACCATGATCCCCATTAACGAACCTGTCTCGCTATTAATGGGAGATCCCACTCATCACGCGGGCGTGACGTCGGGAGCATAACGGCTGGCGTGATTCTCGCGCCTGTCTCGCCTGCTGCCACCGCTATATAAACCCCTTCTTCAGACGGTTCAAGTAAGCCATATCTATTCCACTAAGCTGTTACTCTGCTCGGATCTCTAGTCTAACTTGACCGTCGGAGGGTTCTCGGTGGTATAACCACCCCGGGACTTTCTTGCAGGTAGCTCGGCAACCACAACCTCAAACCCATTGAGATCCACACGTTTCAGGAGCGACAACCTCCAGATCCAATCTCAGCCACCCGTCGCCGCAATCAGCAGATCAACGGGAGGTAATATCTTGATGCGATCCAGGTTGCGTCAGTTATTGATTATGTATTTATCCCTTTGCCATTCTTTTTTTAATTATTTTAGATTAGTAGAAAAAAATAAGAATTTTAAATGTATGTTTTGATAAAAAAAAGAATTTTAAATGTTACTCTGATGCTTCTGTGTTCTTCTTTAAGTTTGGAAAATAAAATTTAGAATCAAATTTATATTCTTACAACTACTTTGTACCGGAAAAAACTACTATGCAAGGGCTTGCATGGTGCAAGCTCTTGCATGGCCCTTGGATGAGCACTCCCCACTTGTAAGGGGAGCCCATCCAATGGCTCTAGAGGGGCTTGCACCATGCAAACCCTTCTAGAGTAGTTTTTTTCCCTTTGTACCAGTTAGATTCTACTATCTATGTACCTATTAGATTCTTAAATAATAAATAAATAAATTGTCTAAGTTTTAATTGCATACTAATTATATGCGTGCATTCGCATCCCACGTGCAAGGTGGTACTAGTATTGATAAGGGTCAAAATTGGCCCGTTTTCTTTTTTTTCTATTATGTAAAATCCATATATAATGAAATTTAGACCCTAAAATTCATTTCTACAGATATCTAGACTATTTGTTAATTGTGTGGAACTTTTTTTCAATTACTGAAATATAATTTTAATGATTATTTGAATTTTTACAAAATCAGAAAAACTAAATTTAGGGATCTTACTGTTATACAGTAAATTCAGCATTTGATCCAGACATTTCCAAAAAAAGAAGATTTAATGCTTAAATGTATATAATGAGACCAATGCCAAATTAAATCTAACACATTTATCCACGCATTGATATAAGTCTCATTATAGCTGGATATTTATACGAGAACATTTCAATGGTTTAGAGTGAACAAGCGGCAAAGAATTCTTCTCTGAAGTGCAGTCCAAAACTAACTTCTTCCCCAATTTAAGTAAACAAAACAACATATTTTTCAGTAAAGCTTCTTATAGATGTTGATTACTTTAAGTAAGCCTCGAAATGAATCTACGAACACTATAAAATGATTTTTCTATCATTTACTATGAATTTTACAAGACAGTGTATGCAGAAAAATTCAGAATGGTTGTCTCCTCTTGGAGACGACATTTTATGTCCAAAACTAAAATAATCCTATCTCGATTTTCTACACAATACCATTTAACAGTAAATGAAACTATGAATAAAAAATGGGGTTTTAAATCAGGGCTTTGGTTCAAGAAGTACGATCAGACATTTAGCTTGCATAACCGAAACTATTGGGGTTTTGAGTTTCGTCAAATCGATTCAAATGAGATTTAATCCCTACAATTTCTATACGTCCTAGCACATGGTTTGAGGACCGATTACAATCAATCCAGCACAAAGCAACAACCATGATCGGAGTTAAAGTTATTGATAATAACATGTCATTGTAATTTCAATCATATGTATATATAGATTATAAATATAGCATGTTAGAAAGTGGGGAGAATCACTTGCCTCGGGGATCCACAGGTGCGCAACTCGCGGATAGGACGCAAGGAAACGTCGGAAATCTCTTTAGGGAATTTCATCAAATACTTTCGCACGCAAAATTGAAACATTGTCACATCGGAGATTCGGAAGTGGGGAAACGATCACAGAGGTCGGGTGAAGTTCGGCCCAGCCTCGGAGCCTTGGTTCTTGGCTCGGGGTCGTGTCGGATGGGCTGTCATCGGGTTCTTGAAGTGGAGAAGAGGGTTCGACCAAGATTGCTTGCTTGAGTTGTGAACCAAGAAGAAGCTCGGCTATGGTGGTGCTGTTAACGACGACGAGGGTGTTGGGGCTCGCTTGGAAAATGATCACAGAGGTCGGGTGAACTTCGGCCCAGCCTCGGAGCCTCGGTTCTCGGCTCGGGGTCGTGTCGAATGGGCTGTCATCGGGTTCTTGAAGTGGAGAAGAGGGTTTGTCCAAGGTTGCTTGCTTGAGTTGGGAACCAATGAGAAGCTCGGCTATGGTGGTGCTGTTGACGACGACGACGACGGTGTTGGGGCTCGCTTGGACTTGGTGTCTTCGAAGATGGTGGCTGTGAAGGCGGCGCTGGGTGCAATAGGGTTGTCTTTGGTCATCGCAGAGGAGAGAAGAAATGAAAACGAGATGGGATCGAGAGGGAAGGAGAAAGGTGGGCTAGAGCCTAGGGTTAGGGTTTTAGCCAAAAGAGGGTGATGATGGATTCAGTATTGAGTGGGGCTGCTTGCTTGGCTGCAGAAGTTGTAGGGGTTCGGCCATGGAGAAGATGAAGGAGGTGCGATGAGGTCGACGTTGGATGGTGGTGATCTTATAGATGGTGAGACGAGAAGGAGCTAGGGTGCTCGGCTGTAGCAGAAGGGCTGCTCTCAGTTTGCAAGGAGATGGCTCGGGTTCTTAGAGGTGATGAGAGATAGAGAGAGAGAGGTTGAAGAGGAGAGAGATGAGGTCATGGGGTTGAGGGAGATGGAGGTTGCGGCGCAAGTTTCTAGGAAACGGAAAATAGGGTTAGGGTTTTCTCATGGGGGGTTAATAGGGAGAGGAATCGACTCGAGTTTGCATTAGAAGTGGGCTGCAGTTTTCAGGGGGAAGGTGGAAGAAAAGGAAAAAAAATGAAAATGAAAAGAAAAGGTAAGAAAAAGAGATTTTGAAAATAAAATTTAAATAAATAAATTAAAATACATAAAGTTTATTTAAATACATATTTTCCTGTATAACGTATACTGGATATTACAATTTGAGGATATAAGAAAAAGAGGTTGGAAAGAGGAGTTCAAAACAAGAATGAAGTCAAGAGCATTGCCTAGGTTGAATGAACAAGAAAATGAAGAGGAAGAAGAAGACAACTGTAGGTGTCACGTCTCGCTTCCTAAAAGTTGGTAATGGCACATGATGAGATCCGCGATATATTTATTTCGAGAAAGTCATTTCTCGGAATAAATACGCTAAGCGTAATATAAACAATGTAACAAGAATTAACAAGATAATAAAATTTTAACAACTTTATTTACATTCAACATTTACACAAAGTTTGTACGGATACAAGTTAACATAAAACAAAGGTGCGAAGAAAATGCCTAAACAAATGGCATACTTGGCAAGTAAAAAGCTGAAGAAATCTAGTAGTCGGTTTGTACTTTAAGCTGAGAGTAGTCCTCCTGACAAAGCTTGATCTTTTCAGTTTCCAAGTCACCTAACGAACATTTTAAGAAAACGAAGAGATAGATGGAATGTCATCAGCGAACTAGCGCTCGGTAAGCCTCCAAAAAGAGTATGGATATAAAGTGTGATAAAATACATGTATCTAAGAAGGACTTGGATCTAATGTAGTAGTGAATATGTAAGAGTATTAATTAGACATGAGTAGGTTAATGCATTTTAAGCATTACAATGTATATGAACATAGTTATTTTATTCTAACGTGGTTGTTTGTAGTTCGATAAGAAAGGTATGCATGTATACGAGAGTGGCCCGTCAAACCCACGAACCCACAACACAAGAAGTATAAGGCCCCGTCAAACCCACGGGACAACGACATAAGATATTCAAGAGGTGTATTTTAGTGGACTCCCATGCCATGACATACATTCTTTACCAAACTATCCCTTATCCCCCACGTATTTTAATTTATAGATTAAGTTACAAGCCTTGCCCATAAATACAAAGAGAGTACAAGTCAAGTTCAAATTGAGTTCGAGTATTCAAGACAAGTTCAAGTGTTTAAGCTAAGTCATATGCATGGTTTGGGTCAAGTTAAATCAAGTTCAAGTTCAAGTTCAAGTCAAGTCAAGTATGTAATAGGTTTAATCAAATAATTCAAGCACGTGATTCATTTCATCGGACCGGTATGATAACAAAAGTAATGCAGGTTACAAGTCACGTATTAAAACCAATTTCTTACATTTTTAGATAGTACAAATTGATTTGTTCAAATAGATATGCAAGTGAATCACTTATAGTATCCAGCTCTCTGAGTCTCAAGAGAGAATATATCACTTAAACCCATATGCTACCTAAATACTAGCTAGCTATAAGTTTTATAGTTCTAGGTATTTATATGAAAATATATCATTTATCAATTTTAAAATATTTAAGTAAATTAGTCCATCTATAAGATTGAGAAGGTTTCATGTAAATACTTTATTTTAAAAAAAATAAATCTTGATTGGTGTGAAAATTTGTGTTTTGTGAAGTCCTAATTACCGTAATCAACACGGTGTCGCATAAACTAGCCACGGTGAGTACAGATCGTCCACAGAAAGAAAATAACATTAAGAATCATACTTCGGACGAGTTAAATAAAAGGATTGAGTTTGTTTATTCTAAACGAGGTGATTTGAGAAATATGAGAAAAAGAACTCATTAGGGTTAGGATTAGGTAGATTAAAAAATGTATTAAAAATTATTTTCCTGTAGCCAATTATTGAATTGATACTAGGATAATAGCAAAAAATGCAGATTAGGGTTCTTAAAGAGGTACTAGTAAGTATTGGGATCAAAATTCACACCCCTTTGTCTAAGAAAGTCAAAGTCAACACCCGAATAAATGGGGCCTAAGCGTGAGTCTAAGTCAAGCGGGTCGAAATCCGTCTCAAACCAAGTTCAAGTTCTAAACATGGGACCGGGCCCATGCCAAACTAGAAAATAAAATAAATATATAGCAAATAAAGGAATATGTAATTTGTTAGAATTAAATTGGCTAAGATAACCAAAAATTGTAAAGCCCAAGGGGCCCAATATAAAGTGCCAAGGGTATAAAAGTCAACCATCATGATAAAACGAGAACAACTTCATTCTCCCTCATAAATTTCTAGGGTTATGTGTCTCCCTCTTCTTTAAAGGTTTTAAACCTTCTTCTTTCTTTTCTTGAATTAAATCGATAGTTTAACTCTTCTTTTCTAAAAATTAAATAGTTTTTCATCATGAAATCATTGAAGGGGAGTTTAAATCTCCCACCAAATCTCTAAAACGAAAGATTTTAAATCTCATCACCCTTCTTCTTCAAGAACCAAAAAAAAAAGATGAGGAAGAAAGAGACCCATCTCCGAAAATCTCATTTTGGGAGGATCTAAGGCTCAAAAGAGAAGAAATGGGTCTCTTTTCATTATCCAAGACATAGATATTGAAATATCAAGAGAGCTCTTTTGGTTTTCTGAATAAAATTATTTTTAGGAGTTTAACTCCGAATAAAAATCTTTTTTTTGGAGTTTCACTCTATATAAAATCTTTTGGGAGTTCAACTCCGAATAAAAATCCTTTTGAGAATTCAACTTCATTAAATGTTTTAGGAGTTTAACTCCTCCAAATTCAAAAATAAATGTTTTGGGAGTTTAAGTCCACCGAATCCAAAATAAAATTTTTGGTAGTTTAACTCCAAATAAAAATCTCTTTTTTGAGTTTAACTCCAAATTATTTTCAAGAGATTCCCACTCCAAATACAAATCCATAACCAGAGCTTAACCCTTTTCCTTACCGACGTCACCGCGTGCGCGCGCACAACGTGCTTGCTGCGGGCGCCTGCAATAACGTACAACGCGCGTGCCGTGGCGGGCCTCCTCGGCCCTCCCGCCCTCCTCATGTGAGGGGGGCAACCGCCTCACGTGAGGGATTTGCTCCCCCCTCACACGTGAGGGGACAATCCTTTCATGTGAGGGGGATAGCCCTTCATGGAGGCTGCTCTTGCACAAAAAAATTTTTAAACAAAAGGTTTTTTTGTTATAAAAAATGTTTGTTTCGAGTTTCCACCTCTTCAAAATAATAATAATTTATCTTGAAATGAAAACGATGGTTTTAAAATTTTCCTTTAAAAAAATGTGGTGAAAAAAGCATACACCCACATCTGTATTTTAATGCACTAAAATTGAGTTCGCATGACCGGATGATCAGCTAATCGGAGGTTCCTTCACATCATAGCGAGGGGTAATTAACGGCAGTTTAGTCCGCGGTTGCCGAAAATTTGGATCCCTGCGATCAATAAACCCCAGCCTACCCTAGGCCGGAGGAATCTGTATACGCCTGACAAGCTCGCGCATTTTTATCTCAATAGGGTGACGAAAAACACTCTACAGATTCTGGCATGCCCGGTGGGACATGCTTTTCTCTCATATTTCGGGTCAAATGCTCATACGAACTCATTCAATATATAAGTTGATATCTGTACTGAAATCATGCTCTTCTATGCAGCAATCAACAATCAACTTTCAATCAATCATTTCTCAACAATGTCTCTAAAGATGAACTCAGCTTCCGGTGCAACTCTCGTCTCGTACACAATGAAGATGGACGCTCGAACGATTCTCCCGTCAATTCTCGGGTGGCAGTAGGAGGAACCCCTTCTATAATTAGGATTCATTTCATTCGTCTTGGTTAACACCATTCCTGCTCCTCAAGTTCCAGTGACAGAAAGGCCGGTCTCTTAAGGGAGGAGGCATAATGTTGTAATCATAAGAGCGCCCGAGCCCAAGCGCAAGTATGTATTCTAACGGTTTTCCATTGCTCCAGCCGAGGGTAAGGCCGTCGATACCAAGGTTGTGACAAATTGTCCCGGCAAGCTTAGGCGGCGCTCTTAAAAATTGCAAGATCGGGTGTCTTCTCTGGACTCCCACTCAATCGGCCTACGGCGACTTCCCAAAAAATGGATGCCCACCAAGCCCTCAAAATCGAGAATCTAAAACAGAAAAGGCTCAGATACAGAGCCAACAAAAGGGCTATGGCTCCTGCGCAACTGGACTTCGTGAGGTTCCAGAAAGATGGTTACCCCGCGGCATAAGCCGGGCCGGTAGTGAAGCTTGCTAACTCTTTTGAACCGTTGAAACTGGTTCAGAAGAATGCCATGATCAAAAAAAGTAAGAAAATCGTGATCCAAATAGCGTTGCGAAAGGACATATCCAAGCCCCAAAACAGATTGCGTGACACCGTCTCTTCAAGATTCTATCAAGCGCTCTATGCAGCGCAAAAGCAATGGGAAAAATATGGAAAGAAGGCACCAGTGCTACCCAAGGACCAGCCGGGCCGACCATCTTCCGTCGCTTGTCCTTTCTCGGAGAGGAGGGGCCATGACGACGGTCCGAAAGATCAGCCATCAAAGATAAAGAGATGGCTTGATATATAGTCCAAACTGTCTATATTGCAGGCATACGCAGCCAGAGCAAAGATGGGGCCGCCATATCCCAAGCCCAATCTGGTTTGAACGTGGCTGCCACTTCCTAAGACCAGCCTCCTCTGGAAGATGATGAAAACCCTTTCTGTGTGGCTGATAACCAGAAGGAGCCCTCAACTCATGAGGAGTCAAGCTCGGAGAGCGACGAGGAGCCGATTTTCGTCCTTAAGACCATAGAGCAACATTTTCTTCAAGAGCTTCGAAAACAACTCAGAAGTAAGGACAAGGAGATGTCCAAACTTTACTCCAAATTTAATGGCTTGATGAATGTCGTAATGCAGCTCACGGCTCAGGTTGCTCGGACGCCCTCTAATCAAGCAGAAGTCTCTACTCATGAGCCATGTGACAACGACCAGAAGCATCCAATGCCTGTCCCTTTAGGTCCAAATATGGCCGAGCTACACGAAAGCCGACCACATTCCACTTCTTGGGACACCTTGGCCCATGATGGCAGTATTTCGCTAACACAAGAGCAGATCATGGATTTGGTTACCAGCAAAGTTAAAATATTGGTGGCCGAAACCGAGGCTTAGAAAGATGTTGGCAGTAGTGGAAGGTTGTATCCCGCACAATATGATCTTATTGAGTTTCCCAGCGATTACGTTATTCCTAAATTCGGAAGATTCGACAGGACGGGAAATGCGGATCAGCACGTTGCCCACTTTAAAGCATCATGCGGAAATATAGGGGGCAATGATGCGCTTCTTCTTTGTCAGTTTGTGAACAGCCTAACCGGTGTCTCTTTCGACTGGTACGCGAGCATACCAGACAGTTCTGTCACTACTTTTGCCCAAATGGAGTCTCTGTTTCGACAAAGATTCATGAGTGTCAAATAAAAAATCTCCATTGCTGACCTTGTGAGGACCAAGTCGGGGAAAACGAAAGCAACACAGACTTCATAGCCTGATGGCGCAAGCTCACCGTAAAATGCGAACAGCCGATAGAGCAGGATCAATATGTCAGCCTCCTCATCGAAAATCTCAAAAATTGGATGACTCTGTTTCTATGCACCGCGGGTCTCAAAACGTTCTAAGAGCTGACCAAGAAAGTCCGAATGTTGGAACACTCATGGCAAGAGCCCACTTCAGACCCCCAAATTAACAATAGATTCTGGAGGAACCGAAAGGACGATAATCGCAAAGCAAGAAATTTTGACGATACTGAATCTTCAACACTTCGGTTGACCGAAATAAGCGAGGGATAGACGGGTCCGATGTCAACCAACCTCGAAAGCCAGTGTTGGGAGAGGGAGGAGAATCGTCCTTCAAAGAGAAGCTGGACAAGGTATATTCCTTCAGAAGGGACAAAATCTATAAGATATTCAAGGACGCCCTAAAAAACAGTTTATAATTGCCAGAATCGAAAAGACCACAAGAAGAGAATATGAATAACAACCCCAAATACTACCCATATCACAGAGCACTAAGTCATACCATTAAAGACTGCTTTGTCTTTAAACACTGGGTCGAGAAACAATACAATGCAGGAGAAATAGAACTTTCCAAAGGCGTGTCAGCGAAAAATCAAGCCGCGACCGCCAATTTTATACAAACAGAGACCGAAACCCTTTGAAAACCTACTGCTCTCAATTGTCTGCCCTTTCTTAAAAGGAGCAGACCAAGCCAGCGAGCCAAAAGTCTAACGAGCAACATTACCAATGAGGAGGTTGTGGACGGATACACAATCCATACAGTCTACATGGAAGAGTCCAGAAGAACAAATCCTTCTATGCTTCATAGTCACGATAATGACATGGTTGTAGCTATCCAACACCAGCTCTGTTCAGATGATGAAGAGCCTGCTCAGGCTGTTAAACAAAATGAGCCCTTGGTTCCTGAAGAATCAAGCTCATGCAGTAAGGATAAAATGGTTATCGTACCCTGGACTATAGAACAAGTATTATTCCAATAGCTTCAGAAACAACTTCAAGACAGAGACGAGAAGTTGGTCAAGGTCTGCTCCAAAGTCGACGATCTGGCGAATGTTGTGGCAAATCTCATGACCCAAGTTGCGCGAAGACAATTTCAACATAATCAAATTTTGGTTAACAAACCACGGATTGACATCCCGAAATAGCCAATAGATATTCCCTCGTCCAAGAGCGATGCATCTTCGCAAAAGTTGACCGCGATCAGCCTCCTACCCTTTCGATGCTATGCTGACCGGGGTAAGCTGACAACAAGTGAACAAAAGACCGGTACCGGGAAAAGTGTTGTTCTCCAAAAAATTTAAACATAATAAAAGAGTTAAGCTTTGTTAAAAATTTGTTGAGGCAGCGCCTCACGAGGGCGCCAACGCCAGCGTCAGCGCCTTAAGATTAAATCCTATAGTGGCGCCGCACGTGAAGCTCACGTGGGCATCAATGTGCAAAGCACAGGAGCAATTAGAATTAAATTCTTAAATGGTGCCCACATGCATGACACGTGAGCACCGGCGCCCAAGTTAAAATCAAATAGAATTAAATTTTACACGGAGACATTTCCCTAAAAATTGGGATATTCTCTGTTAAACAGAGCCGTTGGATCAAAGATCCAATGATGATGATAAATCATCAAATAATAGAATTAAATTCTATTCTGAGGAATATTTTTACTCAATCTTTACAAAAAAAACGATTACTCTCTGTAAAACAGAGAGCTCTTGGATTAAAAATCCAATGGTGATTAAAAATTACCGTTTTACAGAATAAATTATGTATATGCGAAAATATTTTCCCAATCTTGCTAAAAACAAGAAAATATATTTTGTAAAACAGAAACATTTGGATCAAAAATCCAACGATGGGTAAAATTCCCCAAATTAATTTTGAGACCAATTAAATCAATTGGAATCTCTCAATGAGAGATTTTCTCAAAACTAATTAACAATTTGCCTCTACTATATAAAAGACCCGAGACTTCAAGTCTTAGATAGAGGAAACCCCCCATATGCTTCTGAAAAATACAGAAAGCTTCCAAAACAACAGAGAACTCAATTCTCAAGAAAAGAAGAAGATTTTCCTTCTCAAAACCCTAAGTAAAGAAAAAACAGAGATCAAAATATCTCTTTTTACCTATCTAAGGGTTTAACCCTTCTTGAAGAATTTAGTTCTTCCTTTGGATTAGAGATCCACAAGACAAGTCTACCACAAGTTGAGAATTTAATTCTCATTGGAAAGATCTTGTTCCTGAGAATCAAAGATTCAGAAAAGAACTAGGTTAAAAAGAAATAAAAAGGAAAAGGACATGTATTCTGGGAATTTAATTCCTCTAAAATTAGAGTTTAACCCTACATAAAGAACTTAGTTCTTATATAAAAAAGAAGAAGAACTTAGTCCTCCAATAAATAAAAAACCGATCCAAGGTCTTCAAAAATAGAGATCTTGATGATCATTAATAGTTAAAATGGCATCAACAGAGATTTAATCTTTAAAAAAGAAAAGATATTTGCACCTCACGTATTCCCTACATGGGCACCCTCCCAGCAGCGCCCAACGCCTCATGTGAAAAATACGCGGGCGCCCAAAGCAAAGGGCCAGCGCCTCACGTGAAATACACGTGGGCGCTGAATCAAAGTGCTTAACACTTCATATAAATCCAAAATGGCTGAGTGTTTAGCACTGATTGGGCAGTGCCCAACGCCTCACGTGCTCCTCATGTGGGTGCCATATAAAAAGTGCTTAATATCAGCCAAAACAGCTGAGTGCTTAGCACTGATTGGGTAGTGCCTAGCGCCTCACGTTCTCCTCACGTGGGCTCCATATAAAACCTGCTTAGCACTTCATAAATAGCCTAAATGGCTAAGTGCTTAGCACTGATAGGATAGTGACCAGCGCCGTGCGCGCTCTTCACGTGGATGCTACATAAAAAAAGTGTTTTAACACTATATATATAATGGAGTGCTTAGCACTGATGGGGCAATGCCCATAACTAAAGGCTTCACATGATACCTATGTGAGTGCCAGAACGTCAAACAAGTGCTTAGCACTTTTGCATAAAAAATGGCTAAACAAACAGAGCCCAAATAAATGCTTAGCACTTTTGAACAAAAAGAAAGACTGAGTAGACTAAGCCCAAATTGGTTCAGACTCTCTGAAAAGGTTTTCTTACAACTGAGCCCAAATGCTTTGTTGTTGGATCTGAAATAAAAACGATCCTTGAAATTTTGCTAAGTTGATCTTAGTCTCAAATTAGACTAATGTATCCTTCGTTAAAATAAATTGAGCCCAAATGCTTATATATTTAAATTCATCTTAATCTCAAACTAAATTAATGGTCCTTAAATAAAATAAACCCAAATCTAAAATATACGGATTTGGACTAATCCGCTCCCATAGGCGACGACATAAACTAGTCTCCGTATACAATCCACGGGCAACCAAAATAAACAAAAATACACACGGCACGAAGTGAACTGCTGGAGAAGGAGAAAGTGGTTATCGCAATGCGATAACGTAATTAACTGCAGGGGCTTAGCCTGCAGGGAAGAGCGTCCCCACAATAAAAAACCCCTCACAAATTAGGGGGAATCTGATAAAGTCATGCTACAACAGTCGCATCTATCCAAATCTCCGATATACGGTGCCATAAATCAACTTGGTATTTTCAGAGAGGTGGGTAGATAAGTCCAAATAACATTTGCCTCCAAATTCAGGCCAGATGTCCCAACGTCTCGTTCCGGTCTTGCGGCGGAGAACAGATTTTGGCACACCCGGTGGGACCTTTTTCTCTTTCCACTCCACACTTCGTGTGTCGTGTTTTGCGAACAAAACCGTGATTCGCTATGGTTGCCCTTGGATTCGAGGTACTAAAACTTGGCGTTTTTCTCCTATGTAGGAAATCAATGGCTTCTCAATGCACTGCATGCAACAACAACTCTTGCTCTACTTTAACCGTAGGAGTGACTTACGGGCCCAACGCGGCCTTTATTTTCTCAATGCCGGTAGGGAAAGTTACGCAAGCTACTACTGGATTGTTCTTTGAGACCATGCTCCCACCTGTGAGTTTCAGTGCCTCAGCGCCACAAGAAGAAGCTCCCAAAAGGGCGGTCTTTGATCGACTGGAAATCACAACGGCCCCTTTCAACGGGCCGTCCAAATCTGTCATTTCAGTCTTCAACAGGCTGAGCAAAAGCAGAAATGGGCCTGCAAAGAAGCTCCTGATACCTGAGGGGGCTACCCCAAAACTGCTAGTTCTCCCAACTCCTATTACAGATGAAGTCGTCAAAAGTGCTTTCCCTACCAGAAAGTCGTTCTTCGAAATATTGGCCGGCCCTCCCCAAACTTTAACAAGGACGTCAGTTTTCAACTAACACCAATTGCAGCTTCTCAGCAAAACCAGGGGCATGATGAAGCCGCTTTCAAAACTAAGGCGGTGTCTTCAATAGACGTCGCCTCTGGCGCCGAGTGAGAGAAACTGGGGGCAACTCCCCTTCTGGACTCACCCCACCAGCTCGAATGGTGGATGTCGACACTGATGTTCCAACCGAGAACAGCTTTGATCTGCTTAAGAGGGTGTGCAAAAACTCTCCAACAGCGGTGCTAAAGAAATCACCCCCGCCTACAGATGTTACAGTACAGGCAAAGCCAGAGTACCTCATCAGCGGCTCTCTTCGCAAATTCATAGGGTCTGGCGAAAAGTCCAGGGCTCAGTGATTGACCAGAACTACTCTCGTCGACCGAAGAAATTGAAGGCTCGACAAGAAAAGGACCACTCCTCCGCCATACAATGGAGAACATCTCTTAAGCAGCTGCTTGTCATAACGGCTCTTTCAACTCCAATCTCTCATAAAAGAACGAGGTTGGAAAAAACTCTACCGCCCGCGGCAAATTCCAAAGGTGATGGATCCAAATGCCCCAAGGCCAAGGGCATAACAATACATACGGTCTACATGGCTTTGGGAAAAGAAGAAAGTTGTGCTTCGGTGAGTCACCGACCGGAAACTCGGTCGCTGACTAAGGCTCAGGAGCAACAACAGAAGCTCCAAGAAATGCTGACCAAAATGGCAGCACTTACCGGACAGAAAGAAAGTCCGGACAATGAAGCTGAATAGCGCCAAGAGCAGGAGACCGATACAGAGTTCTTGCGAAGGGTGCTCGAGAGAAAGGAAAAGGATGCAACTGAGTAAGCCGCTAACATAAAGCAGATGGCTATCTTCTTCCAAGACATAGTTGGAATGATGATCCAGCCAGAATCCCCGGCCGGAGGTCCGGCGATAATCGTCGAGGATGACAGGGGGAAACATCAACCCCTCCTCCGGCCTTATCAGCAGCTAGAGAGGAAACAATCTCCAAGGCCGCCCTTGATGATTATATTGCTCAACAAATAAGAGCCCATCAAGCTAATGAAGCTGCTGGCCAAGTAGTCAGAACCGGGCGACCGTATCCAGGCTGGTATGACCAAATCAAATACCCACCGGGATATACGATCCCCAAGTTCTCTGTGTACAAAGAGACATGCAACCCTCATCAACACGTCGCACAATTCAGAGCTCTGTGCGACAACACTGGAAGCGACGATAAATTGTTGATTTGCCAGTTCGTTGGTAGCATGTCAGAAATAACCTTTGAATGGTACTCGGAGCTCCCAAATGACTCCGTAAAAACATTTACAGAGATGGAACTGCTGTTCACACAGTGTTTCGCCAGCGCGAGCGAGCGCACTCCAATTACGACATTAATCAATGCCAGGGTAAAGCCGGGGGAAACCTAGGTTCAATACGGGATCCGGTGGCGGAACCTGTGGTCTAAGTGCGAACAACGTATTGAAGAGTCTCCTGATGTAGGCATGTTCATCAGGACCCTTGATCCTCAAACGACTGTGTCCCAGTTCATGACATTCTTCAAACCAACCACCTTTCAGGCTCTGATAGATAAACTGGCTCAAATGGACCAGATGGGCCACAAACTTTCCTCTTCAAATAAGGACCCTCGAAATGCCAAGGGTAAAAGGAAAGCGACCTTTGTTGCTAATATGCAACAATAACCGAGCGACCTAAAACCGGCTGCTTGCCAAAACAACGCGTGTCCGCGCCCATCCTTGGAGGAAAGAATAGGACGGGCTTACTCATTTCCCCGCGACAAGACAAGGAGACTATTCAAATTGGCAGTGCGTAATAAACTCATCACATTGCCAGACCCGCGGTGTCTACCGCAACCCGGTGACATTAACAACCCTAATTACTGCTCCTATCACATAATGGTGAGCCACCCAATTGAAGATTGCCACGTCTTCAAAAACTGGGTCGAATACCAGTATCAATAGGGGAAATTTGCGTTGTCTGATAACCGGAGGGTAAACCCACCCCAGATGCACACTCCCAAAAAAGTGGATACGCAGGGGGCATCATGCTCGCTCGTGAAGAAACTCCATAGGAAGTCGTTCTTTCAGCAAAAACCAAAAGAATGTTGAAGGATCTACAAGCATGTCCGGTAGTCAGGTGGAAAAGCCCACTTGAACATGAAATCATCAAAGGGATGCTGAAACCACGTCCCGCACCGAAAATTGTTGATGAGGGGAAAACCCCCCAAGTCAAGCCTTCGAAGTTTTCGAAGAAAAATAAGAAGACCAAGAAACCCGTGCAGCCTGCTGAGTATGACGACAAGTGCATAGATCTACAAAAATACATTGACGCATTAGAGGAGTACAATCAGAAGGCGCGAACACCGGTCACGCTCGAAGAGTTCTTCAAGCATATTCTTGAGGACGAAAATAGTGACAACGATGAGGAAAATAACTCATCAGAAGGCACCGAAGACTATGTAGCAAGTTGCCACACGGTCTCCCATTCGTCGTTATATGGTGAAGAATCTCCCTCACCGTCAGAAAACAACGCAGAGGAACTAGGGGCAGAATCGGCGCTAAAATCCCCGGAACTGCCAAAAGACCCGATCGATAGGCTGTTAAACGAAACCTTTCAAAAAAGCAAAGTTGACCAAGAACGCGAAACATTTATATACAAAAAGGCTAAGCGTCAGCGTCAGGATAAAGAAGCTGCGGCGAGGACGAGTCATAAAGTACTTCGACCAAACCAAAATATACCTGCTACAAATAAGAGCATGATCAAAATAGAGAAGCGGTTCGCCAAAGCCCTGTCAATGGGGATGAAGCTGCCACCTTTCGTGAGGAACACTCCCGGGATCATATGCCTCGATAGAGAAGAATCGCGTCTAAGCTACTTCTTATATCATCGAAGGGTCACCCACCCAACCGAGGAATGCAGCGCCTTCAAGAAGTGGTGCCAGGGATACGTTGCTCATCAAAAACACTTCAAAAGGATGAAGCACGAAGTGCGTGCTCGTCGACGTCAAAATTTCCGGACGAGCACGCCTAAAGAAACAACTGGCAACTGTCATATGGTTGATACCAGTTCAGATGGATGAAAACCTCCAGCTCTTACGTTCGGAAGCGGTTCTGAGGACGAAACGTCCTTCAACCCTCTCTTCAAAGACTCCCCCTTCGAAAAAGAAGAGGAGGAGAAGAACTGCAAGAATATTCAGCCGCGTAACCGTACGCTGCCTGAGAAAAATCTCGGACCCACAAACAAAGGTTCGAACAAAAAAGACAAGAGAAAAAGGATAATCCCTAAAGATATTGCCCTCGATGATGGAGTTGTCAAAGAGCTCGCTGCAAGGGACCTTTCTAAGAAAAACAAGGCAGATTACAATGTCCTGGCACATCTGAGGAAAATACCCTCAAAACCGAGCATATTGGATGCTTTTCTCCTATCCGAAGAGGCATGAGATTCCCTGATCAAGGCGCTACAAGAGCATGATCAGTTCCAAGCTTTCTTCGCAGAAGAGAAGATGAAGGATGAACTGGTAGAGGTCCAAATGGCTGACATTACATTCAGCGATGAAGATCTCCTTCTCAGTACTTGCGAACATAATTGCCCAATGTACATCACCGGGTACTGCCACGATATCAAGTTAGAGAAAATTCTTGTCGACAACGGATCCTCCGTTAACCTTCTTAATGTAAAAGTGCTGAAGGAGATTCGCATGAAAGTTCAGCACTTCGCCCGAGATAAAATTACCATTCTCACAGACGTCACGGACGCTTGGGTCCGTAATACTGCTGCGCTTCGGGATGCTCGTCACTGGCATCAAATTTCATGTCATTGACGCCAAGACTTGCTATAACGCTTTGCTCGGCAGGCCTTGGTTACACGAGTACAACGTCATCCCTTCTACACAACATCAGTGTATGAAGTATTTCAAGGATACCTCGGAGTACACCGCCACAGGAGAGCTAAACCCGTTCTCAGTTAACGAAGTCCAGAAATATGAATACGCAAAGTACTTCCTACCAGACTTCGAAGATACGGAAACATATCATAAGACAGAGAAAAAACAAAAGTCCGTCGGTACTATCCAGATATTTTGGAGCGATACCGAGGAAGATGAAGATATTGTCTACTTGGGGCAACCTCAGAAAGAAAACAATAAGCCTGGACCATGTACTCTTATTCTGGTCTTTGGCAGCGACTCTGAGGACGAGGCCCACGCATTGTTCTCTATCCGCCCGTCAATGCAAACCTTCGCCGGAACAGATTAGAGTTTGCAAATCACAATGGCTCCACCTCGGCATTATAAGAAACTTGATGCGCTCGATACATACAGTGTACAAGAACTGCAAACTTTCTACATCCCTCTTAGACGAAGAGGTGAAAAGGTGATCCTTTTCTACTAATCTACGGAGACCAAAGTAAAAAAAAGAAGTTTGGCATGGTGCCGATTTTGCACTCGACAAGTTTCAACCAATTCGTCTGCCTAGATATTACGTGGAGGGATTGAAAAGGCTGTTAAGATGCCAAGGTATAACCCTCGAACAAATTGTTCGACAAGCCCAATTCTACAAAAAGTTTTGGGATATTCCCAGGACCCAGCGAAAGATACCCAACGGGAAGATGGAGACAACCGAGCTCGGATACGTTCGGTCCAAGAAACGGGAGCATTTCCACAGTTTCCACATCGTAAACAGCTCAAGTGAAGGGAAAAACGCTTTTCCAAATAGCCGTGACGTCAAATCGGAGCGAGATTCCGCTCTAAAAAAGTTAAGTCCGTCGCTGGAAGAGCAAATCGACAGGTTAATAAAATAAGCTTGTCAAAAGAGCCGGGACAATCACAGCCACGAAATGGCCATTTATGAGAAGACCAGGACGCATCGTCTCTGTCAGCAATCTGTGGAGAAGGAAGACTATAATGCTCTTCATCCCCGGCCCAATATATGTTCTCATAAAAGGGGAAAATCCCGAAATAGAGGCAAAAACTGGGCAAAGAACGCAAACAACGTTCAAAAACAACAAAGTGGATCCAAGATGTCATGAAATCGAGAAAAACTCGGTTGGAGCCCGTCATTTATAAAGAAGACGGGTCAAGAATACTCTTTGCCCCAAGACAAGATAAGGAAAATATTTAACCTTGTCATGAAGCACCAAATGATGACACTTCCGAAGTCTCGGCACCCCGAACAAATAAATGAGGTCCATCATCTGGATTATTGCTCTTATCACCGAGTAATAGGTTATCCACTTGAAGACTGCTTCACCTTCAAAGACTGGGTAGAAAACCAGTATCAATAAGACAGGTTCGCTTTATCCGACAGTTGGAAGGTAACCCCATCGCAAAAACATGAGCCAAAGAGGACCTATACCGTCAGATAGGATCAACTCAATATGGAGAAGGGAAGCGAACTCATACCTGCCATATGATAACACTCTCAAAAGAGGGAGGGCACGAGACTATGGATGACCTCCACATATGCTTAGCAAATGAAGATGAGGAAGGGGTGATCTCAGAGTTTCCACCAGCACCAAAAGAGGTGGAAGATGGGATACATACCACGGTGGACAACCTAAGAAAAATTGACTTAGGAACGGAAAATGATCCGAGACCAACGTTCGTCAGTGAACTGCTATCTAAAAAGCAGGTGGCCACGTTAAAAGACGTGCTCATGCAGTATAAAGATTGCTTCGCCTGGAACTACTCTAAATTGCCGGGTCTAGATCCAAATGTGGCAGTACATAAACTGGATATATCACCAGGTATAAAGCCAATCAAACAAGTGCCAAGAAGGATGTGACTCGAATTTGAGATGGGTATCAACGCTGAAGTTAAGAAACTAATTGACTCTGGCTTCATCCAAAAAGTCTAATATCTTGACTGGATCGCCAATATTGTTCCAGTGATGAAGAAAAATGGGACAGTGCGCATCTGCGTGGACTTTTGGGACCTCAACAAAGCTTGCATCTGCGTGTTACCGAGCTAATGATCGATAACACGTTTACCCATGAGGTTTTCTCTTTCATGGATGGATCTTCAGAATACAACCAAATAAAAATGCATCCTGAAGACCAAAAGCATACTGCCTTCCGGACCCCACCGGGCATATTCTGTTATAAAGTGATGCCCTTCGGTTTGAAGAACGCTGGCGCTACCTACCAGAGGGCCGTGACAAAGATCTTTGATCACCTCATACATGAGATTGTCGAATGCTACATCAATCTGTTTGTCCAATGGGGATAATTTTGAAATTAAACCCACTACATCAATCTGTTTCCCAAATTTCACGGGCTTGAGTCTGAAGACGCGTACGTTTTCATCACTAAATTCGAAAACGTATGCGCAATGATGGGTACTTCACAACTGACTGTGGATGCTATGCGCTTGCGTCTTCTCCCATTCACTCTGTGCGACTTGGCAGAAAAATGGCTTTATAATACTGCCGCACACTCTATCACTAATTGGGATGAATTTGTAATAGCATTTCTTTAGAAGTTTTACCCAAACCATAAGACTGCCCGTGTTAGCAGCGAGATCAACCAGTTTACCCAGCTTCCTAATGAACAATTTTGGAAGTGCTTTGAACGTTTCAAGGATCTGCTTGTCCAATGTTCTCATCATGGAATACATAGATGGGATTTGTGCCGAATTATATATGACGGCATTAATCCAGCAACAAAGCAGATGCTTGAAACAAATTGTCAATGCAATTTCATGTCTAAAGATGATGGTGAAGCTTAGAATCTGGAAGACCTCGCTGAAAACATTTTGCAGTGGGAAAGCGTAAGACCACCTTCATCTAGGGGATGTATTCATCAGCTCGATGTTTCCATCGCAGTAAAAGCCGAAATGGCAGCGATGCAGAAGAAACTCGACGCTATTGAGAACAAATTCTCATCAGTCTCCCTAAATCAGGTCACGCTACCCAAGACTGTGTGTGGTTGCTGTTCAGATCCTTCACACTTGACGGAAGAATGTCCTATGAATGCACCATTTCAAGGTCATGAGCAAACTAATGCTGATTTTCAGCAGCGATCTAGAAACGATCCTTATTCTTCCACGTACAATTAAGGATGGAGGAATTATCCTAACTTTGCTTGGAACCAAAACCAACCCCAAAATCAAAACCAGTTCCAAAGCAATTATCAAAGACCTCCTCCACAGCAATAGCAACCACAACCACAAAGTCAGCACCCCTTTCAGTCACAAAATTTTCAAAATCCGGCCAACACTTCTGCACCGTAATTGGCCGGTACTGATAACTCTTCACTCGCACAAACTTTGGATTTGTTTATGAAACATACCATTCAAATGTCGGCTGATATGAGGTCTTCTATTGATACCATAAAGAAAGATTCTGTCTCCCACGGTGAGAGTATTAAATCAATAGAAAACCAAATTGCACAGTTGAACGCCGCGATGAGTGCGAGAGAAAAAGGGAAACTCCCATCTCAACCTCTACCGAATCCTGGCCACTCACAACATCATAATGTGAGTACCGTTACTACGTTGAGATCGGGGAGAATGCTGGGAAACCGAGTGGGTGAGCAAGTTGATGATATTAGTGATACCAATGATACCCCGGCTTCTACTTCTTCCTCTAATTCGTCTAGTCTTCCACTTACTTCCGAGCCTATTCTCCGTTTTCCCCAAGGCTCGAACACTTCGCCCACTCCCTCGAATCTACCTAAAACGATTCCCACTCCAATTTTGGGATCCATTCCATCCCCACAATCCTCTCCAATGTTGGACCCAACCCTTATTGATAAAGCACCTTATCCAAACAGGTTAAGGGGCAACAGACCAAGTCCACAAATGGAGAAGATTGTGGAAATTTTTAAGTAAGTTAACATAAACATTACTCTCCTAGATGCTATTCAACAAGTTCCGTCTTATGCGAAGATCCTAAAAGACTTGTGCACTAGGAAGAGAAAAATTCAAATACCTAAAAAAGTTTTCCTTGCGAGAATGTGAGCACTGCTTTTACACAACTACTACCCAAGAAACGAATGGACCCCGAAAGTCCTACAATTTCTATTTCTATTGGGGGTAAAAATATCAATCGTGCTCTACTCGATTTAGGTGCTAGTGTTAACTTGCTTCCGTATTCTGTTTATGAGCAATTAGGGATCAGAGAGTTAAAACTGGCGCATTGCACTCTTCAGATGGCCGATCGATCTATCACCCAACCTAGGGGTAAGCTAGAGGATGTGTTAATCAAAGTCGGGGAATTTATATTACCTGTGGACTTTATCGTTATAGATACACAACTTGTAGCGAACCCACGAAACCAAATTCCGGTGATTTTAGGTCAACATTTTCTTGCGACTTCCAACGTTGTAATCAATTGCCGTAACGGCTCTATGAACCTATCTTTCGGGAAGATGTCAATTGAGCTTAACATTTACAAGTTGGGAAGTGAACGCTCCGAACCCTATGCTCATGTGTGTTCTGTCGAAATAATAGATTCCGACTGCAGCGAAATTGAAGAGCTTCACGATACTGATCTCGACTCCGCTATTACGTTGTTGTCCGGGTCAACATCTAACGCTAAATGTAAACCTTTTAAGGAGTCCGAGTATCATCCCATTTTTTCCGATGAGATTATTATTCAGGATACCGATGAAAGCTTTGAAGAAATCTTTGCTGAAGAACTCGCATTCTTAGAAGACATGGGTGTTATGATGAATCAACCCCAAACTAAAGAAGTTGAACCGCCGCATCTTCTTCTTATCAAGACTGAGAATGCGAGTAATCGATCATCATTGTTTCGTCTCTACAAACCGAGACGCAATCCTTTCCCATTACACCTATTATCTCCTCCCCACTTCTTCACGTCAATAGGTGACATGTTCTTCCACCAACCTTGGTGCTTCATCGATAAATTTTTTGAATGGTTGGTGTTGACTTTTGGTCTTTGTAAAGCTTTACTTTGACCAATAACTTTAACCCCCCTCATAATTTAAAATGCTTAATACGATTCTACTCAAGTTTTGGGGGGGGGGATATTTTGGCTCTTGAAAGAATTTTTTTACAAAATTACGAGCCAAAAATAGGTTTGGTGGAGGATTTTCACTTTCAATTTTTGTTAACCCCATTAATAACCTTTCCTCCCAAGTCTACAGATTTTGAGATTTAACAAATGACATCAGTGAGGACACTGCTGTAAACAGGTTTGGGGGAGGTTTGTGCTTATTTACGCATTATTTTGCATTATACTTTATATAGGCATAAAATTTTTTGATAATGGAAGTTAGAAAGTGAAAAATTTCATTAGAAAGATGGGAATAGTTTAAGAAAAAGAAGAAAGTTAGATGTTTTCTTAAACAAAACTAGTAATAAGTAGTTATGAGCTGTTGTTCCAAGGGTTAGTAAGATGAAGGAAATTACTAATCTGAGGATAAAAATAAGCCTGAAAAATAGTTCTTATTCTGAAAACCAAATATTTGAACGTTGATACCCTACTATACGCACTTACTTACATCTTGAAACTCGGGATAGTAGAGGATACCTTGAAATGCTCTTGTCTAAAAACCAAAGTATGAAGAAAATAAAAGTAGAGAATAAAAGATAAAATGGTGAAAAGAAAAATGAACACTGGTTTTGTTATCATCGAGGCAGCAATAAAAAAATATAGCGAGGATGCTTTTATCACCTAGTGCCTTAGACCAACTGGTTTGGGAGCCACTGCTAAGCCTTAGGTGTTGCAAGACGAGGAAAAGCACCTAATCAGCAAGCACATAGGTAATCGGTCGGTTAGTATCTCAAGAAGTATTAACGGTCGCATGAAAAATGTGTGAGCATATTCCATATAAATATCGATTAAAAAAGTACTAAGGTAGATGGACAAGAGTATGATTGCTTGAATTGAATTCTCCGAGTGTAGGGATGTCCAGTTCACACACGTAGGGGTATATGATCAATGTTTGGAGGAAAGATAGGGAGGAAAACTAAAGGCGATGTTTTATTGAGGGATGATGTGAATTCTAACATTTTTTCACGACCATTAAGATATGGCTCATACCAACTGAAAAACTGGTATAGTTGAAAACTCTTATTTTCAAGTTCTTTCTTTTATAGTTCTTATCTTTATATGTAACTTTTACCATCTCTCTTTTATTATAGGATTTTGTAGGTGTAATCCGCGGAAAACTCTCAGAAGACAACACTCCTCCTACTAAGGACACCTAGGGGTTTAACGGCTTGTTGCACGTGCTCAGTGCAATCGTGTTTCCTACGAAAGTGTGCTTAGCTCTCTCCTTTCTTTTTCTCCTTCTCTTGAATAAACTAGTTTGCTCGGGACGATCAAAGGTAAGTTTAAGGGTATTTGTTCAGTTGATAAAACTGCACATTTAATATGAGATTTTTCATACTATTTCTATATAATAAAAGGTGTTTATTATAATATATGATACATATGAGGGTTTATCTGTAAAAATACTATTTTCATGTGTTTATATATTATAATTAATATTTTGTAGGAAAAAGTAAGCATATAATATCCATGTAACATTTGACCCATTTAAATATGCTTACCTTATTAATACCTTTGACCAATTCTTAGTGGTTAAGTTAATATCTCAATAAAACAAACTCTACTAAAATTGTTTGTTAAGTTATTGTGCAGAATTTTCAGGGCTGAAATCAAGGAAATCAAAGTTGGCAAAACAAATCTGCCTAATTAAGAATGTAAACTAAAGAAATTAATTCTGACAGTAACGTAGAAAAGATTTTCAGTTCCCAGAGATTCAAAAGATCACCACGTGTCATCAAGATAAAGCTCCAGAAAAACAAATCAAGTGATCTCCCTATAAGGCCGCGGAACCGCGGCCAAACCCACCTATTGGCCGCGGTTCCACCGCGGATTGGACGAGTTGGGAGTTGGGATTTTGCTGTTGGGATCTTAACCACTGTTTTCCAAATTAGGAAACTAGAGTTCCGGCTTTGGGACTATAAATAAGGACCGGGAGTCTCTTGGAAAAATCATCAAACCGACGCGATCACGAAGTCCACGACGGCTCAAGAATCCTGGTTGATCATCGACAGTTCATCTACCTCTTTAGAAGAGACCGAGAAGCAAACTAGGGTTTTGTAATCATTTTCTAAAGAAACAAAAGTGTATTTTATCAAGTTGATTAATAAAGGTAGTTGTTTTTATTCTTATTGCATTTTATTTTCTTTATTTACATCATGATCTCTATCTTTTCTTTTCCATCATGCGCGGGTAATTCTCCGCTTGTTAGGATTCGTAGGATTAGGGTAGATTAATAGATGATGAAGATCCTTAAACTCTTTTTACGTCCTAGAAAGTTTATAAACTTTACCAAAAGAATCATTAACATCTTAATCGGGCGCGCTACCAATTTATTGCTAGCCTCGACCGCGATTAGAGATTAGATTAACAATTGTTTTGGTAAAAGCTAGACATGAACGGAGATCCATGTCAAGATAGGGGTTAAGAGTGGGAACCCTATTCCCTCTAGAAACCCTAATCTACATGCATCACCGTCGATCTAGTTTTAAAACTATTAAAGGATAAAAGGAGTAATCTTTAATTAATCATCCATGACTACTATATCTTAACGAACCCTACAAGCCCTTTTCCTTATATAACCTACATCCGTAGTTGATCTAGATCTATATCCTGCATCCGTGTTTGACGTAGATTTAGAACCTACAATCATTCTTCACCATTCTTTATTCTTCCTCCTTTCCTAATCAACACGTCTAAAGTAAGATTGAAAGATTCAACGTTTCCCTGAGGATGACCCGTACTCATCTCGGTCTAGCTACACGCGACACCGTTATTGATTACGGTTAACTACTACACAAAAAATCAGATTAATCAGCGCCTCACGTGAAACACATGTGAGTGCCAAAGAAATTAGTCTTAGCACTATGGTAGCGCCTCACGTGAAAACCACGTGAGCACCCAAGGTAAAAATTCAGCGCCTCACGTGAAAAGCACATGAGCGTCCATGTCTAAAAACTCAGCGCCTCATGTGAAAAGCACGCGAGCGCCCAAGGCTAAAAAAACTCAGCGCCTTACGTGAAAAGCACGTGAGCGCCAGAAAAGATTAGTGCTTAGCACTATTCCAGCGTCCCATGTGAAACACACGTGAGCGCTATATATCTTACTGCTTAGCACTGCTGGGTAGTATAGAAACACAATCTCAGCCTAAATTGGCTATGTTTCCTGAGGTTAGACCTCCTTGATTTTAAATCAACCGAGCCCACATGCTCGTGATTTCCAAATTGATCTTAGTCTCAAAGATGACTAATGATCTCTCAATGATGATATCCAAAATGATATTCATCCCATATCTCCTAAGGTAATCCTAGTCTCAAATATGACTAACGATTCTTATGTCCACCACGACCCCTTCTTCGCTCAAATACTGGATTTGGTTCAAGGGTACATCTTTCCACTCCTCTGATATATATTGTTGTAATTCCTCAACGTCTTCAGAGAGGTGGCAGGTCCCGACAACCAACAACTCCTTTCTCGTCCCAACTTGATATAAAAAATCATAAAGACAGGGAATGATACATCCTACATTGATATACTTCCAAATTGACGTGCACATCTCAAATCGGATCGCACCCCAAATTGAGCGAATTCCATGTCACTATCGTTCACTCCATCATGTAACAAATATACGTGCGCGTAAGATGGATAATGGACCGAAATTTCTTTAAACTAACATTCGTTCCCAAAATGGGAATGTTGGACCAAAATGTTCTTAAACTAACATTCGTCCCTAAAAAGGGAATGTTGGACTGAAATGTCCTTAAACTAACATTCATCCCCAAAACAAGAATGTTGGACCGAATTGCCTTTAAACTAATTTTGGCCCCAAAATAGGAATGTTGGAACGAAATGTCCTTAAACTAATGTTCGTCTCCAAAATGGGAATGTTGGACCGAAATGTCCTTAAACTAATATTTGCCTCAAACACGACGATAATGGGCCGTGATGTCCTTAAACTAAAATAATTGAGCCCATATGCTCATTTGCTTCTAAGTTGATCTTAGTCTCAAATATGACTAACGATCCTTAGATCAAACCCAAATATCTCGTGAACTGATGGACCTCATTTATATGAGATCTGCGTCTTAAATTCACTCCCGTTGGAAAACCAAGCTACCAATGTGGACCCCGTCAAGCAAATCCTTGACCCAAACCCAAATCTCAAATATACGAATTTGGACTAATCCGCACCTTACGGGCGACGACATAAACTAGTCTCCGTATACAATCCACAGGAAACTACATAAAAACAATATAACATATGACAAAAAGTGAACTGCTGGAGAAGAAGAAAGTGGTTATCGCAATGCGGTAACGTAATTAACTGTAGGGCCTTGCGCCTGCAGGGAAGAGCGTCCCCACAATCAAAAACCTCTCACAAATGAGGGGGAATTTGATAAATTCTTTTACATCGGTCGCATCTATCCAAACCTCCGATATACGGTGCGATAAATCAACTTGGTATGTTTGGAGAGGTGGATGGAGAAGTCCAAATAGCATCTGCCTCCAAATTCAGGCAAGATGATCTATCCCAGTTTGTCTCTGTTTTTGACGGTGAATAGATTCTGGCACGCCCGGTGGGACCTTTTCCACTTTCCACTCCGCACTTCGTGTTCCGTATTTTTCCGTGATCAAATTATCGCGATATATATATGTTTGTAGTTTCCCTGGGGTGATGGGATACCGAAGCTGGAATTTTGTCTATTTCTAGAATGGCATTGGCTTCCACTCACAGCAACTCAGGCTCTGTCGCATCTGGTAGAATCAAGTATGGGCCACTTGCAGTCTTAAATCTCTGCAATCCGGATCTGCAAGAAATCAATAGGCATCTCTTTGGGTCTATGCTCCCACCTCCCACTCTTGGTACCTCAAATGCCAAAACTCCAAACACCCCAAGCCTGGGGGCATGGTAGTTCATGCAGTCCACATGGTGAACTCCAAAGATGAAGTTCGAGCTTCTACTAGCCATGGACCGCATACTCGGTCCATGACAAAGGCTTAACTACAACGTGAAAATCCTGAGGACGCATGATTTAGAGTTGGATTTTAACGATCAAAAATATAATACCGCAATCAAGAACGGCGTCGCTTGTAGCTAGCCGGTGAGTACGGGTCGGTCCACAGGGATGTTGTGAATCTCCTAGTCGCGCTAACGAGTTAACTCCGAAGAGTGTCGGATTGATTATCAAATCTAAAAACTAAATCTATCTAAAAACTAAATTAATCTAGATCTAAATCTTGCTAGGGTTAGGTTTAGGAATGGTTTGGAAATGTAAATAAATCTCAACGCTTTCTATACCCAAATTAGGATCTAAGAGGAGTTATGGTAATTATCAATAAAGGGGATTAGATCCATTCGGGAAGGTGTTCCTTCCTCTAGGTTCTTGTCCTTCCTTTAGAGATCCTTAATCTAACCTCCATGGAAAACGCGCGCAACCGGGCCTTTATACTACGGTATCACTGCTACCTCGAGGGATAGGGTGCCGTAGGGCGCGGTGTGTGCGTGTATGCATGAAGTCCTATTGATTATATGTGATGGGTAAGAAAGGGATGAGAGATCTCATCTCTCAAAAAGCCTTCCCCAAAGCTAACTCTAAACAATTATCTAGGGCAAGGAATTAAATCTACCTAGGGCAAAGAATGAAAAGTTACCTACTTAACAGATGGCTCTCTCCAAACATCAACACAGGGTTGTCAGATCTGAATTCATGAAATGAAAAGAGGCACCGATGCTCTCCACAAGAATTCTAAAATTTATTAATGAAGGGAGGCATAGCCTTTACAATGATTTAGAGTTCCTATTTATAGAGGATAGGAAACCCTAGGTTACAATTGATTCGCACGTCTACATTTACTAAAATATCCTTAGGAAGACCCAGTCAAAGTAGACTCCAAGCTTTGGTAAAATTTTATGTCTCTGTCTCTTTAAAAGGAAGTATTGGGCCTTGAAATTTCCTTTGTGGGCTCTTCTGTCTTTGGGCTTCCTTATTATTTGGTTCTTTTATTAAAATAACTTCTATGTTTCTTCCAGATCTCCAGTGAATAATTACGGTGGACTTTTAACCGTTCGCTTAATTTGTAATCTTAGACCTTGCATTGCCTTGTATTTTGTGAATTTTATCTTTGATGTAGGCTTGATCAAGAGTCTTCTATTTGTTGGTCAAATTCCACTTTTGCATCGTCTTTTCATCGTTTTCACTGTTTTCTGTCCAAGAACCTGTAACCTGTAATATGTAGCAGACATGTGTTAAAAGCACCTGTTTATTTATAAAACGAATAAGAATGGGGAATATAATAATGCAATATTATGGTATGAACAACGCACCCGAAGATGCTTGCTCAGGCGGCAACATTCGCTAATCCATCAACTAAGGAAAATCCTGAGGACGCACTCGAAGAAAGAATAGGGAAGGAGTCGGATATTGATTTTCTAAAGCGCCCTCTCAAAAAGAGAGATGAAGAAGCGGCATAAATGTCCACTAAAATGAACCGGATGACCCTTCTGATCTAGAACATGGCTGGAATGATGGTCCATTCAGAACCACTAGCAGATGAACCGCCGCTAGTCGCTCTTAAAGACAAGGGTGACATTTCAATTCTTTTACAATCCTTATCAACGGCTGAGGAGGAAATGATCCCAAAGGCAAAGCTGGACACATACATCGCTCAGTAAATCAAAACTCACTATGCCAGTGAAGTCGCAAATAGGTCAATCAAGACTGGTCGACCGTATCTGGCGTGCTACGATCAAATACAATACTCGCCAGAATATATACTCCGGACGTTCCACATATACAAAGGAATCGGGAATCCTTGCCAGCACATCGCACGGTTTAAGTCAATGTGTGGAAACACTGGAGGAAATAATATACCGCTCCTCCGACAGTTCGTCAGCAGCCTGACATGCATCACCTTCGAATGGTATGTAGAACTCCCAAATGATTCTGTGAAGACCTTCGATGAGATGGATAAGCTTTTCTGTCAAAGATTTGCTAGTACAGATAAACGCACTACCGTAGCGGCGTTGGTCAACGAAAGGGTTAGACCAAACGAGACCTGAGTTCAATATGTTACCTGATGGCGAAATCTCTGGTCAAAATGCGAGCAACGCATCGACGAAGCCGCAGTCGTGGGAATATTCATAGTCACCCTTGACCCAAATTCAAAGGTGTTCTCATATATGGCCCTCTCCAAGCCGACGACCTTCCAAGGGCTCATGGATAAAATGGCTCGATTGGATCAGAAGGGTCAAGACCTTCCTCATCCGATGAAAATGAATAAAAGCAAAGGCAAGGCGGTGTTTGTTGCCAACACTCAACAAAAATGAGAGGCTCTGAAGCAACCTATTGCCAAAATAGCGAAAGCGCGGATATTTGTTTTCCTCCCAAATATACACAGGAGGCATCTTCCACACTGGCCAAAGAATCCCTACGTGAGATATTCCTTTCTTCAAATAACAAAAAGGGTATTAAGGGACCTACAAATGGGTCCTGCAATCAAGTGGAAT
Source organism: Agapanthus africanus (assembly GCA_030015575.1). NCBI lineage: Eukaryota > Viridiplantae > Streptophyta > Magnoliopsida > Asparagales > Amaryllidaceae > Agapanthus > Agapanthus africanus. The sequence goes on along the minus strand of JASDDO010000257.1, from coordinate 130,810 downwards.
ACCCTACTTAAACCAAAAATCATGAAAGGGACGTAGAAGCAATATCCTACTCCTAAAATGGATGATTAGGGAAAAAAGCTCCTAAGTCAAGTTTATTCTTCCAAGGAAAAAGAAGACTCAGTAGAAGGAATGGCGTGATATCTTGAAAAAGATGCTCCGTCAGCGTCAGAAAGCGACATTGATGAGCAGGAGGCAGGTGCCGTGTAAAATGCCCAGTACTTTCTGCAAAACAATCCGATCAGCACGATGATAAATGAAGCATTCCAAGAGGGTGAAGATGGTTTAAGGCGTGAAGTGTTCATGCAAACAAAGGACATGCAGCAACACCTCAGCAAACAAGAGTTGGAAGGGGTGAGTTATGCAACTCCTCGACCGAATAAGAAATAATGGACCGAAACGTCCCTAAACTAGCGCGTCGCCTCCAACATGGCGCGTCGCCTCAAACACGGCGATGCTAGACCGAAATGTCCCTAAACTAGAGCGTCGCCTAAAAAAATGGCGATACCGAACCGAAACGTCCCTAAATTAGGGCGCCGCCTCAAACACGATTCGTCTCCTTAAATACGGCGATAATGGACTGAAACGTCTATAAACTAGTGCGTCGCCTCAAATATGGCGATAATGGACCGAAATGTCCCTAAACTAGCGCATCGCCACAAATACGGCGATATACTCCCTTGAGATCTATATTGCAATCGAAGTCTCAACGGTGAAGGTTGCAACTCAAGTCTCACTGGCTACACAGCTACTCCAGCAATGAACCTACCCCTAAAGTCCCGCCGGCAAACAGATGGGTCACCTACGACGAAACTACTTTCGAGAGTTTCACCGTTCTCACAAAAAAAATCAGTATGTCCACAAGCGAAATGGGTGTGGATGAAAACCCGAAAGGGCGTCGTGGGTAAAAACAGCAAGACTGCCGGCGAGCTTCGCGAAAACCCGAAAAGGCGCAATCTCGTAAAAAATAAAATAAAAAATATAAAAAAGCAGTATGTCCACAAGCGAAATGGGTAAGGATGAAAACCCGAAAGGGCGTTGTGAGTAAAAACAGTAGGACTGCCAGCGTGCTTCGCAAAAACCCAAAAGGGCGCAATCTCGTAAAAAAACCCACCTGCGTGAGATCGTTACGACTTACAAAGGAGCAACACATTTAGGAATCCCGACGATTCCTAAGGAGAAATTACACTTATGAGATCCTCACGACTCGTAAGGAGAATTTCCCCCTATGAGACCCTCATGGCTCATAGGATTCAAAAGCCTTAAGCTACAGGAATCTAAACATGTTCTTAAGCCGTCATATTCTCCAAGCTGCCCTATAAGCGGTCCGATATTGACCCTTGTATATAATCCATGGGCACGAATAAATATTCTCCCACCAAGTTCCAACAATGGCGAGAAATATCCCTATGCGATGAATGATATTTGTAAGTCCCCTCGACTTATAAGGAGAAAACACTCTTGTAAAATCCTTACGACATACGAGGGAAAGTATCACTTAAGAATCCCCACGATTTCTGAGTAGAAAACACACCTATGAGATCCTCACGACTCGTAGGGAGAAATACCTTATAAGACCCTTATGGCTCATAAAGTCAAAATCCTTAGTCGACAGGATCCTAACCCTGTTTGCTAAGCCACCTTTGTTCAAATCAACAAAGGCAAATAATGATTCGCTCCTGGCAATATCCCAGTTGAAGCGATGCTGATGCCTAAATAGATATCAAATTTCAAGTCTCCGCAAAGGCAAATGATGATTCGCTCTTGGCAATATTCCGGTTGCAGCGATGCTGATGCTAAGATTGGAATCAGATCTCAAATTCCTAACTCGCAATAAAAAGCAGGAGTAAAAAAAAGAGAGCCGAAATGTTTGGGCAACTTGTAATAAAAAGCAGCGAGTAAATATACAAAAATATAGCCGAAATGGTTGGGCACCGCGATAAATAGCCGAAATGATTGGGCAACCGTGACTTTCGCGACGTAGAACCTGAAAAGACAGAGCATCGCGGAAAGAAATAAAAAAAATGAAATGAAATTGAAACTTTATGCCCTGCAAGTATGTCCAAATTGACTTTTGTATACGATCCATGGGCATAAATGAAAGAAAGGGAGCCGTATTTTCCCACCAGGCTCCGTCAAAGGAAGAGCCAGATCTTGATGGCAACATCTACAGCCTAAAGATCGACTCGACGTGCTTCTCATGACAGCAGGGTGCGGACGCGGCGTCAACAAAGACCCAAGGGTCAAAGCAAAAAAAGGAGTAATGGCAAAATCCTAGCTCCAATTCTTGACAGTACATATACAACCTAGAGACTATCCCAGCTTTTCTTCTCATTCCAGCAGGATGCAGACGCAACATCATCATCCAAAAAGAAAGACGCAAGGGTCAAAGCAAAAAATAGAGTAATGGCAAAATCCTAGCTCCAAATCTTGACGATACATATACAACCTAGAGACTATCCCGGCGTTTATTCTTATTCCAGCAGGATGACGCAACGTCATCGTCAAAAAAGAAAGATCTAAGGGTCAAAGCAAAAAATGGAGTAATGGCAAAATCCTAGCTCCAAGTCTGGACGGTTCATATACAACCTAGAAACTATCCCGGCATTTCTTCTCATTCCAGCAGGATGCAAGCACAACGTCATCATAAAAAAGAAGAAGAAAGACCCAAGGGTCTAACCAAAAAATGGTGTAATGGAAAAATCCTAGCTCTATGTCTTGACGGTACATATATAACCTAGAGACTATCCAGGCGTTCCCCCTCATTTTAGCAGGATGCGGATGCAACTATCAAATAAAATTCGAGTAATGGCATATTCCTAGCTCCGGACTTCAACTGCAATACACGCAATATAGAGGTCCTACAGATTTCTACCCTACTTCAGCAAAGAATCGGCGTGACATCTTCGTAGCAAAAAAAGAAGTGATGACATATTCCTAGCTTCGGGTCTTGACGGCAACTCATATAAAACCCAAAAGACCATTGGAGATCATCCCACCCTAGAAGGATGCGGTTATGACTCATCGGGGCTTTAAATTGAGCCTAATCTCAAGTAAAATGCGTCATGGTAAATTCCTAATGCTTTCTCTTCTAACGGTAATATAACCTAAAGAGATTACTTGAAGACGTCTTGTCCAGCCCATGAAGGGATCAGAGACACGACAGTCACGGGGCTACTCGAACAGCGGCTTAAAGACTCCATATCGAGGAATATATCAGCCAACGCGACGGTACCACGGACTAAAACCCTAGTACTACAAACCTAACAGACCTCTATCATAAAAGAATAAGGGTTATCTATATTTCACGTTAGGATACACCTGCGAGATCCTCTCGACTCGTCTCAATTCGTAGGGAAAAACATCTTTATGAAACCCTCACGGCCCATGAAGGTGAAAAGCCTTAGGAGACGGAGATATCAACCAGTTTCCTAAGCACTGTGGCCCTACAAATAGGTCCAAACCAACTCTTGTATACTATCTACAGGCCACATTCTCCAAAGTCGAATACCGATGAGAAGAAGAAACCACTTATGAGTCCTCTCAACTCGGTGAAAATTCTCTTGTGAGATCCTTACGACTCTTAAGAGAAAATGCACTTAGGAGTCTTCACGACTTCTAAGAAGAAAATACACCTACGAGATCCTCTCGACTTATAGGGAGAAAAGTCTTTATAAGACCCTCACAGCTCATAAAGTTGAAAAGTCTTAGGCGACAAATCTAAACCTGTTTCCTAAGCCATCGCTGCCCTACAAGGAGGTCCAAATGGACTCTTGTGTACTATCCACGGGCCACATTCGCCAAAATTATATGCCAATGAAATGAAAAAGCTACTTACGGGTCCTGATAACTCGTAAGGAAAAAAATACCCGAGTGAGATCCTTACGACTCATGGAGGTGATGAACACTTAGGAATCCTCACGATTTTTAGGGAGAAAATGCACCTATGAGATCCTCACGACTCATAGAAAAAAAATCTTCTTGAGACCCTTACGGTTCATGAAGATGAAAAAAAGCCTTATATTATAAGGACCCTAAACTTGTCTCCTAAGCCATCAATTCTATGGCCAGGCATAACTTTGTACTACTTCACCCATGTACATACTTACGTGGGCAAAGTAGTGGGGAGCATTTGTTCCCGCCAAATTTTTTGGCTAAGAGCTACTTGTTCCATTATAAGAAAAAGAGAGAAGAAAGAGAAAAAAAATCATCATAGTTTGGCATCACGTGTTAAACACGTAGGTGCTTATATGTAAAGCATATAAGCGCTGAAAACAAATAACTAAGGACCAAACCGGCCTCACGTGTTAAACACGTGGGCGCTCATATGCAAAGCATATGAGCACTGAATAAAATAAACCTAAAGGCCAAACTGGCCTCACGTGTTAAACACGTGAGCGCTCATATGCAAAGCATATAAGTGCTGAACATAAATAACCAAAGGCCAAACATGCATCGTGTGTTAAACATGTGAGCGCACATATGCAAAGCATATGAGCGCTGAAAATAAACAGGCTAAAACCCACACTATGGGTCACGTGAGTTCTCTTGCCGCATTCTTTGGCAGCGCTCACATGCAAAGCATGTGAGCGCCCCAATTTAAAATGCTCCCATATGACAGAATTAAATTATATGTGATAGAATTAAATTCTATTTGGGAAATATTTTTCCTGATCTTTCTAATATGGAAAGATCTTTCTCTAACTGAGAATCTTGGATTTAAAATCCAATGATGATAAAATATCACCAATTAAACTATCCGATAGAATTAAATTCTATGCAGAAAATATTTCTTTGATCTTTCTCAAACTAGAAAGATCTTCTTTGTTAAACAGAGAACTCTTGGATCAAGATCCTACGACGATCATCTGATAGAATAAAATTCTATGTTAGAAAAATATTTTACTAATCTTATTAAACCAACAAGATATTCATATGAATTAAATTCTATGTTAGGAAAATATATCCTAATTTTGTTAAACTAATAAGATATTCATATGATAGAATAAAATTCTAATCTTGTTAAACTAACAAGATATTCATATGATAGAATTAAATTCTATGTTGGAATAAAATTCTAATCTTGTTAAACTAACAAGATATCCATATGATAGAATTAAATTCTATATTTGGAAAATATCTTCCTAATTTTATTAAACCAACAAGATATCCATATGGTAGAATAAAATTCTATCTTAGGAAAATATTTCCTAATCTTGTTAAACAAACAAGAAATTTTCTATGCTAAACAGAAAGCCTTTGGATTAAAAATCCAACGATGAATAAAATTCACTGATTGGTCTAAAAGATCATTTTGATTGATCATGAAATCAATCATGATCTCTTAATGAGAAATTTTCTCAACAAATTGATTTTTCTCTTCTCCTATAATTAGAAGTAAAGAGATTAATCAAGAGGGGAAGGAGAGGAGGAAAAAAGGAAAAGAGACCCCCATAAGCTTCTCTTAAAATACAGAAGGCTCTCAAAACAACAGAGAATTTAATTCTCTCAAAGAAGAAGATCTCCCTCCTAAGCACCCTAGGTAAAGAAAAAAGAAGAGATCAAAATATCTCATTTACCTGACATACCATATCTAAGGGTTTAACCCTTCTTAAAGAACTTAGTTTTTTCTCTGGATCTGAGATTCACAAGACAAGCTTCCCATAAGTTGAGAATTTAATTCTCATCAGGAAGATCTTTCTCGAGAATCGAAGATTCAAGGAAGAACAAAGTTGAAAGGAAAGAAGAGGGAGCCTATAATACTTCAGGAACTTAGTTTCTTCGATCAAGAATTTAGTTCTTAAAGAATCCGATCCAAGATCCTTAAAATAGTGATCATGGTGATCGTTAATGGTCAAAATACCATTAACAGAGATTTAACCTCTCTGAAAACAAGAACAAGAGAAGAGGGATAAAAGAACGTGGAGAAAATGGAGTTCATAATACTCCGGGAACTTAGTTCCTTAAAAACAAGAACTTAGTTCTTAAAGAACCTAATCCCAGATCCTCAAAATAGTGATCTTGGTGTTCGTTAATGGACAAAATACCATTAACAGAGATTTAAGTTCTCTAGAAAATATCAACAGAGATTAAATCTCTAAAAATATAGCTCCTCACGTGAAACACACGTGAGCGCCAGAGAAAATTAGTGCTTAGCATTATGGTAGTGCCTCATGTGAAAAGCACGTGAGCGCCCAAGGCTAAAAAGTCAGCGTCTCACGTGAAAAGCACGCGAGTGCTGAAGCTAAAAAAATCAGCGCCTCATGTGAAAAGCACGTGAGCATCAGAAAAGATTAGTGCTTAGCACTATTTCAGCGTCCCACATGAAACATACGTGAGCGCTGTATATCTTAGTGCTTAGCCCTACTGGGTAGTATAGAAACCCAATCTCAGCTCAAATTGGCTAAGTTTCCCGAAGTTAGACCTCTTTGATTTTAAATCAATCGAGTCCATATGCTTGTGATTTCCAAACTGATCTTAATCTCAAACATGACTAATGATCTCACATTGATGATATCCAAAACGATATTCATCCTATATTTTCTAAGGTAATCTTAGTCTCAAATATGACTAACGATTCTTTGGTCCACTACGACCCCTTCTTCCCTCAAATACGTGATTTGGTTCAAGGGTACATGTCACGCCCCGCTTCCTAGAGTACGGTAAGGAGACGTGACGGGTCATGCGACATATTTACTCAGAAGTAAACACATTAAGCGTAAATAAGCAATATAATATAAATGTATACAAGAATGACATGAGATATAAATGAACATCAACTTTTTATTTATTAAACATTCTTTACAATACAACTGAAAAGCAAATACAATGTGAAAAGCAATGCCTAAACAATGGCATGAACTGAAAGTAAAGTATATACTAGTGAACTAAAGCTCGGGGTCCTCGATGAACTGCTCCAAGTCTTCTGATCTGGGCTCGATCTCAAGAGAGTCGGGTCCTCCTGACAACATTCCAAAGAAAGAATAGAAAAGGAATGTTGTCAGCGAACAATCGCTCGGTAACCCCCAAAGAGAAATAGAATAGATCGATAGAGAGCATAACTGATATAATGTATATTTGTTATGTTATCGTTGTTATTTGTAGTTTAGTACAGAATATGCCAGTGTATACGAGAGGAGTCCAACTATTTCGTGGACTAAGGTATACGGAGCACAATGAACCGTTAAGCCACGGAACAACAGCAATGGATATTCAGGTTAGGTGTATTAAAGTGACCATCATCGTGCCACTTTTGACACATTCCGTACCAATCTACCATTTTTAAACCCCGTAATGTTTATTGTATTTTTATGTAGTGATTTGTAGATATAATACTTGCAGAAACTATGATATCAATTGTTCATGTAAACGTGTAAGGATATAAACGGATAGTCATGTAGACAAGTCAATATATATCCGTGGTTCGGTCAAATCAAGTCATGTTGATATAGATGGATTCATATTGTGATGGAATTATATCAAGTATAGATTGTATTCGGATTAAACTGAGACTTTGTCTGAGTCAGACACTTAAACAGAATTGAAGTCCTGAATTAAGTTTTGGAGTTATCGGGAACTGCTGCACATGGACGACAGGATTTGTGTATTTTTCCAAGACAATCACCGTATTGATAACCCTGTTTTTAGTTGTTTACCTTAAATAGGCATGCACCCACATTCTCTGGCTCCCTGAGGCTCAAGAGAATTGGTCCCGCTTAAACCTATATTTACTAGGGTCTTTATTGTAAATTAATATAACTTGAGTGGGTTTTATGAAAAATAGTTTTGATATATTTTCAAAATAAACCTCAAGTATTTATTTATCGTCTTTAGGGTTTTCATAGTTGTAATTTTTATAAGATGAGATATTTTAGTGGATATAAACCTAAATTGAATAGTATATGGTATTTTAATGTAAATTGACTTGTATTGATTTCTGATGGTAGTTTCATGAAATTTGGGATTCCTTTGTTTATAAAACATGGATATTTTTTTATGTATATTTAAAATAGATAAGTTGATAATATTATATATAATTATTAGAAAATAAATTTATTTATTAAATAGAAATCACGTTTTCTTAAAAATTGTAATATAAATTCTATCGAGATCGTATGCTCTGTGAGGAGGTCTGCATTTCGCCCTACTAGTCCGATGGATGTGCGATAACCCGCACCAACCAAATCGGATTCCCCAAAATAGGTTGTAAGGATATAATTGTATGGAATTTGATTAAAACAATTAAAAGAAATACGGTTTTGATAGTTTATGGTATTTAACTGTAAATTTGTATTTGTCCCGCAAAAATATTGTTTTCATGCCATCGTGCTATATCATGATGAGTGTTGTGATGAGGTAGGTTATTACCTCGTGAGTTTTCTAAAGGTAATATGAGCAATATGACGAATTAATGCCGTAGGTAAACTTTGTGGTATTTAAACGAAAAAGTGTAATACAAGTTGCATTGCATTTTATTTTGAATTGAACCTTATTCTAAAAATTGTTTTATGGTTGATAAACAAGATATAAATAAATGGTTGATTTATTGTTAAGAAAAATTGGGTTTTTAATGAAATTAGAATCGGAAGTCGGAATAATTCCGCTTCCGACGGCTTTTAATAAGAGATAGTTTTAGAATAGAAGAGAGGAGAGGAGAGCGAACTTACGGGTTTGGAGAAGAGGGAAGAGGTTTAGGATCAAGTTGTGAACTTCGAGGAGTCGCGGTGTCGTCGGATTTTTCCCGAATCGTCGCCAGAACTTGACCTTGGGCTAACTTCACTTGTATAACTTTTTGGACTTGGTAAAACTTGAGAGTTTTGATGATAGATTTCAGAATAGAGAAAGCTAGGGTGTGGGTGGTATTTATAGGATAGAATTAGGGTTTAGGGTATTAAAAATGAGAATTAAAATGCATTAAAATTTGGTTTTAAAGATCATTTTAATTCTTTAGATATTTGCAGGGAATTCAAACAGATGAAGAGTAGTGGGGGAGGCCAAGGGGTTAGGGTAAAAAAATGGGTGCATTTGCTACTGTCTAGCCCGGCGGCGTCGGCCCCAGAGGCTCCTTCGCCGGTCGATGGTGGGGGTGGGGTGCTTGGATTGAAGCCACGTGTAATGTTCAGTACATATAACATTTTTCACATGTTTGATTTTAGCGAATTTTCATTTTTACGTGTATTGCACGTGTAAACTTTTGGGCTTACAAAAAATTTAAAAGAAAAATCATTAAAAATAATATGTAGCTGGGGGGATTTGAATACAGGGGCTATATCACAGCAGTGCAATGCTTTACCATTGAGCTATAAGTGCTTTCTTACTGTTCTTAAACAATTCAAATACTTATAGAATATACGGGGTTGCAAATACTCTATTTAGTACATTAATTTTAAACAAATATTTGTACATTATAAACAGAGTCGTTACAGTACATCTTTCCACGCCTCTGGTATATGTCGCTGTAATTACTCAACGTCTTCAGTGAGGTGGCGGGTCCCGAAAACCAACAACTCTTTTCTCGTCCCAACTTGATGTAAAATTTCATCAAGACAGGGAATGATACATCCTATATTGATACACCTCCAATTGACTTGCACACCTCAAATCGGATCGCAACCCAAATTGGACGCATTCTATATCACTATCGTTCACTCCTCCATGTAACAAATACACGTACACGTAAGATGGATAGTGGACCGAAATGTCTTTAAACTAACATTCGTCCCTAAAACAGGAATGTTGGACTGAAATGTCCTTAAACTAAAGTTCCTCCCCAAAACGGGAATGTTGGACCGAAATGTCTTTAAACTAACGTTCGTCCCTAAAACGGGAATTTTAGACCAAAACGGGAATAAACTAACGTTCATCTTCAAAACGGGAATGTTGGACCGAAATGTCCTTAAACTAACGTTCATCCCCAAAACGGTGATAATGGACCGTGATGTCCTTAAACTAAAATAATTGAGCCCATATGTTCATTTGCTTCTAAATCGATCTTAGTCTTAAATATGACTAACGATCCTTAGATCAAACCCAAATATCCCGTGAACTGATGGACCTCATTTATATGAGATCTGCGTCCTAAGTTCACTTCCGTTGGCAAACCAAGCTACCAACGTGAACTCCTTCAAGCAAATCCTTGACCCAAACCCAATCTTAAATATACGGATTTGGACTAATTCGCGCCCTACGGGCGACGACATAAACTAGTCTCCATATACAATCCATGGGCAACTACATAAAAATAATATAACACATGACACGAAGTGAACTGCTGGAGAAGGAGAAAGTGGTTATCGCAATGCGATAACGTAATTAACTGTAAGGGCTTGCGCCTGCAGGGAAGAGCATCAAAACTCTTCACTAATGACGGGGAATCTGATAAATTCTGCTATATCGGCCGTATCTATCCAAACCTCCGATATACGGTGCCATAAATCAACTTGGTATTTTCGGAAAGGTGGATGGAGAAGTCCAAATAGTATCTGCCCCAAAATTCAGGCAAGATGATCTATCCCAGTTTGTCTCTGTTTTCGGCGGTGAATAGGATGCATTGGCCAAATTAGCTTAGGAATTAGTCGATGAAGACCTCAATGACATAAGGGTCATTGTGCAAAGCCGCAGGATTCTCGCGCCAACGGATATCTTCGGAAGACCTAATAGAGCCACCCAAAGGAAAAGAATCGATCGAACAAGTAGCCCTTCAAATAGAGGATGATGAAAAGGTCAAGGATTGGAGGGAAGTCTTTATAGACTACTTCAAATCCCAACGAACGCCCAAAAATGCATCATTTAGATATCAGATCATGAAACGAGCTTTGTCTTTTGCCCTCGTCAATGATGCTCTTTATAAGAGATCGTTCGACTATCTGTGGCTAGGATTCATGAGGTCGGAGGAAGCAGAGAAAGTCATCAAAGAAATTCAAGACGGGCTCTGCGGTTCTCACCGAGCTGGACCAAAGATGAAGCTGAAGATAAAAAGAATGGGTTACTATTGGCCCATGATGATTCAGGACTGCCTCGAATATGCGAAGTAGTTTCACTCATGCCAAATTCATGGGGACTTCATCCACCAACATCCAAACCCGCTACACCCAACAGTGGTTAGTTGGCCGTTCGAAATGTGGGGAACCGATATAATTGGCCCCATTGAACCAGCATCGTCCAAAGAACATTGGTTTATATTGGCAACGACCGACTACTTCTCTAAGTGGACAGAAGAAGTACCAATAAAGGAGGTGAAGATGGAGAATATCCTCCACTTCTTCAGAACCCATGTCATTTATTGGTTCGACACTTCGCGACGGATAATCTCGGATAATGAGCCAGCTTATAGGAGTCATAAAATAATCCGCTTCGCACAGTAGCATAAAATAGATTAGAGATACTCTTCAGTCTATAATCCTCGGGCCAACGGTCTAGCTGAAGATTTCAACAAGACCTTAATAAAGACTATAAAGAAAACAGTGTCTAGAAACAAAAAGACTGGGACGAAAGGCTGCATGAAACTCTCTGAGCGTACCGAACAACGTTTAAGACGGCCACAAATACAACACCATACGCGTTGGTATTCGGCACGGAAGCACTGCTCCCATTAGAAATAGAACTCTCCTCTCTACGAGTAGCGGTTCGATACGAGCTGACAGATGAAGAAAATGCTCATCTTCGGCTTGAGGAGCTCGACCCCCTCGACAAAACTCGCCTTATAGCACAGCAAAACCCAGAGGCTTATAAGGCAATGATGACACAGTCATACGAAAGATTGACCAAACCAAGAACGTTCCGTCAAGACGAACTCGTACTAGTCGTCAAAAGACCAATGATCCCCGATCATGCAAAATGGGGGAAGTTCGAGCCGAACTATGAAGGCCCATACATCATAGACAAAGTCTACCAAGGCAGAGCCTGCCTGCTTATGGATATGCATGGCGAAAGACCATTCCGGCCAATAAATGGTCGATTCTTCAAAAAGTACTATGCTTGATGGGTCACGACTTAGGTCAATGATAGATGACGACGCTTGTGTCTGCTCGCTAAATGCCTGAGTCAGAACTCTTAGAGTAGTATCCAAAAACTCTGTCGCCTCAAAAACGGCGACAACGAACCGAGATGTCCCTAAACTAACAACAGACCGAGATGTCCTTAAACTAACAATGGAATGAAACGTCCTTAAACTAATGTTGGACCGAGATGTCCTTAAACTAATATTCGTCTCCAAAATAGGAATGTTGGACCGAAAAGTCCTTAAACTAAATATTCGCGTCAAGCATGGCAATAATGGACCAGAACGTCCCTAAACTAGCGCATCGTCCTAAATATGGCGATATGTTCTCTTGAGATCTATATTGCAATTGAAGTCGTAGCAGCAAAGGTTGCAATTTAAGTCCCACTGGCTGCATAGCTACTCCAGCAATGGAGCTACCTCCAAGTCCTACCGACAAACAGATGGGCACCTGTGGCAAAACTATTCTTGGGAATTCCATTATAAAAAAAGGCACGTCCACAAGCAAAAAGGGGCACGGATCAAAATCCGAAAGGGCGCCGTGTGTAAAAACAGCAGGACTGCCGGCGAGTTTTTCAAAAAACCGAAAGGGCGTGATCTTGTTTAAAAAAAGGGTATGTCCACAAGCAAAAAGGGGCACATATGAAAACCTGAAAGGACGCCGTGAGTAAAAACAGCAGGATTGCCGGCGAGCTTTGCGAAAACCCGAAAGGGCATGATCTCATGAAAAAAACCCTGCGTGAGATCCATACGACTCACAAATGAACAACACACTTAGGAATCCCCACGATCCCTAAGGAGAAATCACACTTGCGAGATCCGTACGACTCGTAAAGAGCATTCCCTCTATGTGACCCTCATGGTTCATAGAATTCAAAATCCTTAGGCAACAGATCTAAATATGTTTCCTAAACCATCGTTGCCCTACAAGCTGTCCAATATCGACCTTTGTATACAATTCATGGGCATAAATAAATATATCCCCCAAGTTCCACCAATGACTAGAAATGTCCCTATATGGTGAACGACACTTGTAAGTCCTCTCGACTTATAAGGAGAAAACACTCTTGGAAGATCCTTACGACTTATAAGAGAAAATATCACTCAGGAATCCCCATGATTCTTAAGGAGAAAAGACACCTATGAGATCCTCACGACTCATGGGATGAAACACCTTTATGAGACTCTTACGGCTCATAAAGTCAAAAAGCCTTAGTCGAAAAGATCCTAACCCTGTTTGCTAAGCCACCTTTGTTCAAATCAACAAAGGCAAATGTTGATTCGCTCCTAGCAATATCCCAGTTGAAGAGATGCTGATGCCTAAATAGGTATCAAATTTTAAGTCCCTGCAAAGGCAAATGATGATTCACTCCTGGCAATATTCCGGTTGCAGCGATACTGATGCCAAGATTAGTATCAGATCTCAAGTTCCTAACTCGCAATAAAATGCAGCGAGTAAAAAAAAGCCGAAATGTTTGGGCAACTCGCAATAAAAAGCAGCGAGTAAAAATAAAAAAAATAGCCGAAATGATTGGGCACCGCGATAAATAGCCGAAATGATTGGGCAATCATGACTTTCGAGACATAGAATCTGAAAAGATAGAGCATCACGGAAAGAAATAAAAAATAAAATGAAAATAAAACTTTTCTGCCCTGCAAGTACGTCCATATTGACTCTTGTATACGATCCATGCGCACAAATGAAAGAAATGGACCATATCTCCCACCACGCTTCGTCAAAAGGAGAACCAAGTCTTGACGGTTCATATACAACTTAGAGACTATCCAGGCGTTCCTTCTCATTCCAGAAGAATGCAGACGCAACGTCACAGTCAAACAAGAACGACCCAAGGGTCGAAACAAAAATGGAGTAATAGCAAAATCCTAACTCTAAGTCTTGATGGTTCATATACAACCTAAAGAATATCTCGACGTTCCCCCTCATTTCAGCAGGATGCGGACACGATTATCAAATGAAATTTGAGCAATGGCATATTCGTACACCCGGACTTCAATTGCAATACATACAGCATAGAGGTCCTATAGATGTTTACCCTACTTCAGCAAAGAATCGGCGCGACATCGTTAAAGCAAAAAACGAAGTGACGGCATATGCCTAACTTCGGGTTTTGACGGAAACTCATATAAAGCCTAAAGACCGTTGGAGATCATCCCACCCCAGAAAGGTGCGGTTATGACTCATCGGGGCTCCAAATTGAGCATAGCATCAAGTAAAAATCGCCATGGAAAATTCCTAAAGCTTGCTCTTCCGACAGTAATATAACATAAGGAGATTACTTGAAGATGTCTTGTCCAGCTCCTAAAGGGATAAGAGACACGACAGTCGTGGGGTTACTCGAAAAACAGGTTAAAGACTGTATATCGAGGAATATATTAGCCAATGCGATGGTACCACGGACTAAAACCCTAGTACCACAAACCTAACGAACCTCTATCGTAAAAAGGATGGGGCTTATCTACATACAACATTAGGACAAGTTTTCGTGTAAACCCAAGAGAGGTAAACTAAAGAAACTCCGAAATGAGTACATAAACTAGAGACTCCAAAACGAGTGAATAAAGTACATACTCCAAAACGAGTACATAAACTAGAGACTCCAAAACAAATGAATAAACTAATTAGCGCTAAATTAAGATATCAAACACAGAGGAGCGCATGCAGAAAAAAAATGTATATTCTTTATTTATGAGTCAAAGTGTTTGAAAGATAAAATTTATATAAAAAAAAGGAGGGATACAATTCTAGCCTTTAAGAAGGCAGGGCTTTCAATAAAGTGGCAACCCGCTCACTCTCTTACCGCAGCTCCTCTTCATGCTTCACTATTGCAGCCAGCATTTCTTCAACTTGGGCCCGTTGTTGCAAGCATCAAGAAAGCTTCTCAGTAATTTCCTACTTAGAAACTTCACAATCTTGCATTCCCCGCTCAGTAGAGTCAAGGTTCTGCCTCAGTGCAATTCCTTCAGAAACGCATTGTTGAAGATTTTTAAAGATAACTTACAGTTGCGCGGCATTCGCTTCAACCTGGGCATGCAATTGGCGGGATTCACCCAAAGCCGTCTCATGTCCTTTTGCTTCAAAACCAACTTCTGCTCAAAATATTGAATGGAAACGGCACTCTGCTCAATCCATGTGACCAGTTGAGCCTTCGAGGATAATGCCTCAGGCGCAAGACGTTTGTGCTCAATCTCATGGAGGCAAGCCTCAATTCGCTTACAATAGTCAACCTAAATGCCGACAAAATCTTCAATGTGGAAAGTCATAAGGGTCTCCATTATAGGGTTGACTTCGTCCGTAAAGTCCGCTGCAGAAGTGAGAGATTCAACATTAAGGTCTTCAATAAATTCGCTTAGCATCCGCCTGCTATTTGCCGCACCCTTGGAAGACCGACGCTTAGCGAAGGGCCCCGCGGGCATAGAAATGCCAGACTTAAGAGGAGCCAAAACCGGTGTAGCTGCTACAGAGTAAGATACGCATAAAGAAGGGTCAGGTTTCAACCTAAAAATAAAAAGAATGATGATGAGTGAGATCCAACATACCAGTAGTCAAAAGTGGCAAATCAGGGAGCGTGGGAGGCTCACCTATTCCTTCGTTCTCTCCCTCGAGCCGTAAGAATGTGGTCAATTCGAGAGAAGCTTAGCAATAGAAAGATTACTCGTAGGAAGATGAAATAAGAAATGAAGAATATATTAACCAACGCCCGAAAGAGGGATGAATTCCGATTGCAAAGCGAAGTGTGAGATTAACATTTGGCATTAGGGGTCGAAAAGCACTCCTACAGGATTGTAACAATATAAAGAAATCAATCCAAGAAATAATATCTATATTGAAACAAGGAAATGAAAAATCTTTACCTTTTGTCATTAAACCCAAGAGAACTCGGGGGGGAGGGGGGTTCAAAAAAGATAGGTGGAGCAGCGACAGTCATGGACACGGCTGACGATGATTCTTCAATCAGCACAACACCAGGGTTTACCACACCTATACTCGGAATAAAGGAGATATCAGCGAATATTTCTAACAGGACTGAGAACCCAAAAGTAATAACACGAGGAATACCTGACGGGGAAGAAACCATATTGGTGTCTGGAGCGCCACTAACTGTGACGGCTTCCTCGATTTCCATCATCACCGGGAAGATGGATTCAACGTCTACACCTTCATCCCCCAAATCAATAAGGGCCGTCGTTATGCATGCATCACCTGCCGATGTTGGGGATCTACAAGGATAAGAAACGATAGTTGGAACAGTCCCAGATTCGAAAGGAAGGCCCGACGTCCCAGACTCTTCAAACGCTGGCACCTCACCCGCTACGTTAACACCTAAACTTGACCCTACTGCATTATTCATGGACAAATGTGTTATAATTCAAGAAAAACCACTGTGGAAAGAAACCTGGAAAAATAAATAAGTCCTTCAAGGTTTCAATAAGGGATCGTGCCGTATTTTGCCTTGAAGTAACCGCTCAGCCTCTTCGCGAGCCGCACGCGCAATCTGCCTATGAACAGTTGACAAGGAAGAAGGAATGTCCTCCATAGGAACATCAGGGGGTCATGTATCACTCGAACTTGCGCCTGTGGCCAAGTTAGCCCGCCGCTCGCTTGCTGCGTGCTTTCGGCGCTTCTTCTCAACTTTAGCTGTACGAAGAGATCTACTTAGAACATCCGATAGAGGAACATCTTTATCTAAATCAGGCTCGGCCTCCAAATTTGCTGCAACGTCCCTCATCGGCTGTTTTAGTGACGCTTCTTGTAGCGGCCCTGGGGTGACCTCAACTGTAGCCGATAGCTCTGAAGGCTTCTCCGCACCACCATCTAAGGACGACATCGCACTCGGAGCAACATAAGTTGTGGTGGTTCCTGTTATAAAAATAAGAGAAAGGAGTCAGGTTGTGAACGAAATGAGCTAAATATGTGTATTCAAAGGCATCACAAAACGAATCATACTAAGAACTATAGAAACGCGAAACCTCTCCTCTTCCTCAAATGTCTTGAGGGACGCTAAAAGAGCCTCTTCAGTGGAGATTCCTATTAAGAAAAGAGCGTTAATAAGGCATAATAAATTCATATATATATATATATATATGTTGGATATGTATGTCCTAGAGGCCATTATTGTATATGTATACATGTGAATGCTAGGGATATGTATGTACATGACATTCTTGCTCAGTTATATAGTATATTATTTCAGTTGTCTTTATCAGGATATGTGTATTTTTTTATTGATGCTTTATCCAGCTTGCACATATTGATAAAGACTTGATATAGTAGTATACTATTATGGTTTGACTTTATCTTAACATGGCATATGTTATACATATTGCGGTTACACGTTGATAAAGTCCGTAGGATCTTGCTTGACTACCTGCGTTGTGATGACGATCATACTTGTGGGAGCAGGGTAGTCCATCAGCACATCCTTAAATGGTCCCTAGTCGCGTGAGTATCGAGACTGGGCATTGATACTTCAAAGTAGACTAGTGTATACGTTTCCAGACCCCGACGAGGGACGATGGTTTGTCCCGCAGCCATTGATCTGATGCACCTAAGATCGTATACAGGTGCTCACTGGGTGTGAATACACTGGACGGACTCGCGGAGAACTTCCAAATGGTACTATACCTATCGTCAGATGGAAGTTCTCATGTGACATGTGTACAGGTTAGTCTTCGGACCTGAGATCGTCATTTGTCTCGTGTAAGTTCCCACTGTACTTTGATCACTTCCCTACCATGGCTCTACTGAGTCGTGCAAACAGGTTTTGGTTGGGTACAGTCCCGAGCCACATGGAGGCAGTGAGCGATTTTTAGGGATTCGTCTCTCTCAGTATTGGGAGTCGATATCGCACAGTGTTCGATTGGTCAAGACTATAAGACCTTGGCCAAGGCAGTTGATATTTACTGATAGGTTGATCAGTAGTTTCCCGGATTGGTCCCGAGCCACATCAGTACGAATTATCGGGTTATTAGGGTCTGACCTTTACCACTCCCCTAAACCCGGTATGCGATACTTTTAGTCGAAGAAACCGGACTGTACGGAGATTGTCAGGGATTGTCTTAGTTGGGTTCCGGATGAGTTTGCTCATCAACTTTCCTTTTCGACAGGTACCCGAGTAGTAGTTACGTACAGCTAGTACCGCTGACGTGCTTGTGGTTATGGATTTATCCAGTAACGCATTGCCGGCGTACTGTTGAGTCTTTAGAGTCCCACACAGAGGGTTTCTCTGCTTCGGACGAAACAATGTAGAGGCTGTATGGTTTTATGGTAAGGGTTCGATCACATACGTGTACTTATGCATGTATGATGTTCGGGCGGATAATACTAGTGGGTTTTGGTTTAAAACGGATTATAGTATTATGTTGTTGGATTATTCTCGTCTTATTGTATTCGTATTTTCTCGGAATACGGATACGGGTATGTATATACAGGTAAGGGGCATTCTTGTAATTGTGCAAGGCGCTTCTAGAAGAAGACACCTCATTATTTTGATTAACCATTTAGGTTAAATGGTTTAATGAGATGGAGGGTAATATGTTATCATTCATTGAATGAAGCATGGCTAAGTTATGACTCATGTAGTGACACATTGTTTACTATTCTAGTATGCTTGATATTTTGTGGAGATATTTTTTGTTTGCATTATTATCTCATACACTTAGCCATTCTTCCTTCTATTCTTTTTCACAACACTCTTACTTTCCTCCAAGCTTCTTCTTTTACCTCAAACCCTAATAGTCTCATGTGTTGAGAAACCTATGGTTCTTGAGACAAATCAATCCATCATCACTCTTTACATCATCTAAGCTACTTAGATTTGCAAACTAAGTGACCTAGTTACCTCGGTTTAGAGGTAGGAGCTCAAAGTAGACACTCTTGGGTGGATCATCTTTGATGTGAGGAAGCCGTTGATCAAGTTCGATCATGGAAGCCACTAGGAGCATACTAAAGGAGAGGAGCGAAGACCCGAAGGACTTGAACCTCTTGGTATAAACTTTTTTCATAGTAGATAGCTTCTTTAGTTGCTAGTTAGGTTTATGGAAGATCCGGTTTAGGGTTATTCTAGAGCTAAGTTTACATCGTTATAAAAAAATTTGTTCCGCAATCAGCCACGGTTGATGGCCAGGGCGTTAGCATAACCTTTCATGGTATCAGATCCAGCCCATAAACCCTATACTATCAGGTTTAAACAATGTTAAAGTAACGAAACCGAAATAACTTCGAAACACGAAACAAAAATCCAAGTTTCTGTCGAAATTTTCAGAAGCTCTAAATTTTTTTAAACAACTGAAGAGAGCTCCTTTAGTTGTGAGATGAACACAAACCAAAAATGAGGCGATTTCACCTCCTCATGGCCGGCCAAAGTGCCAAATTGGCCGGCCCCACTGGTTCTATATAGTGCAATTGGGTTGTGTTTTGGTTTGTGTTCTTGTTACTTGGATTTAGGATTTCAGGTGTTGTTTGTTTTTGCCCAGGTTGGATATTATGTTATCTTGTGTTTAGGGGCAATTCGGGGTATTTCGAAGTTGTTATTTTTAACACTGTTTAATAGTTTCAGTACATACATTACTATCTGCAACTGTGAATGTCATTAGAGTGGTATAACTCGTCCAAATGTTATATGCTCTTTTAGACGGGTTTGCGAACATGCATTCACGTTGATGTTCTGTGATTGTGCTGAGCTTGTGGTTGGATTGTCGTGGTAGATAGCTTGTGGTGCAATGTTAGTGGTGCAATTGAGATTCATTTGTACATTTGTTATTATGGGGCGAGCGTCCGATATGCGGATAGCCGTTACTGCCTATTGTATATTATTTGATTGGGGCATGACCGGGTTGAGGTCGATGTCACCATTGTACATATTATTTTTCTTTTATATACTAGGATTACCCCGCGGTGGAGTGCACGAATAGCAGGGTTCTAGAAAGCAACAAGCCCACATCTCATGGCGTTGAGACGGAGGGGGATTCACTCTAGAATTGGCGGGCTATTCGCCGTACTCGTAGGGGGTATAGTTTGACCCACGAAGGGACGCCCAAGTTACCGGATTCCGTGAAGTGCTGGGTGGCCCATTCACTTTGTTGATTGGGGTTGCCTCACTTTTGAGATTGGCGGGTAACTTTCCGTGCTCGTAGGGGTCCAGGTTTTCATTGCACAGGCTATCCACACGACCGGAAACGTCGGGTTTTATTTGCGGCTCAAATGAAACCCAAGGCTCCAAGATTATCCACCATTCTGTGTTGCTTGCTGAGATTCTGTTACATTGCTTATTATCATGCCTGGGATGAATGTGATATATATTTATATATATACTAGAAGATGTTGTATATGTTTTGCACCCGTGCTAGTCCAGCCCCCACTCTGCAGTTAGTTAAGTAACCTAACGGGTGATGACGGGGCCCAGTGGCGAATGCGGATGGCATATACGTACATTGTATTTTTGTTCTTTTCTGGTGTGATAGGATTAATTGATGGGACCACATTAATTTTGATTAATGCAAAAAAAGAAACCTAAAAAGATGTTGTTGGAACAAATTTCGAAAAACTACAGTTATATTCTTTCTCTTTGCATAGTGGTATTCGGTTGTGAATATCCAGCACCTCATTCCAGGAGGCAAGAGCCGAGATCCCTTCACGGGGAGTGACCTCTTGAGCAAAATTCTATACTGTAGATTACTCGGTTTTTTTAAAACCATAAATTTTCAAAAAGCGGAGCTTAAACCACTCTTTTACAAAGCTATTTGGTTCCTTCAACAATATCAAGTTCATTACATTAACGGGGTTTTTGCCAAAAACCCAGCCGTAGCCCTCCGTCATTTTGGGTAAAAAGCACATAGTATTCATGCGGTGTTTGTTGGCCAAAGTCAAGGTATCGTGAATGGTAGCTGTATGTTGATTATCCATAGCATAGATAGATGCATTGGTTTAGGACAGTCGTACCACCTTGTTGGCCAAAGTCAAGGGTGTGTACGGATGGGTCTAAATCAATCTGGACAATGACGGGTAGAACTTGACATTACGCGTTATGATTTATTGGCCAAAGTCAAGGTCATAAGCGCTTCGGGCAAAAACCACATCAGGAGTTTCAAATATACAGGAAACTTGCAGATTTAGCATACCTTCTGGAGTGTGGTGACTAGAGTGGATTCCATCTAGGTCATGATACAATGATAGTTGGATCCCGATCCCACTGATGAGTAGGATTACTCTCGGGAGATTATTTCACTTAGCAATCAATGCTATAAACCAAGTAGGTGTTTAGAACAATGTTAGCGGGGCAACGCCTCTATGGAAAAGTGGTTACATAATTAAGGAACTTCGCGAAAGCGTTGGAAAACCTCCCTCGAAGTACCAACACTAGCCTGACTGAAAGGTTAAGCAAGTATTGTGGCGTACGATTAATTCTGACTAGTTCTTCTTTTAGGGTTTAAAGAAGAATTTGAGGAAACAGTGGGAGCCATCCTGATTAGATAAATTAATAACCAATCTAATCTTGCAAGAGCGCATGCTAAGTGTTTCTTTTCTCTCTCTCCAGGTAGCAACCATTTCATGCCCTAATCAAGATAATAAAATGTATCGCTTGACCGATCCGAATTCTTATTCATGGCCGGGGAACGTCGGTTTGGCTCTAACTTATTACGGCGGTCATGAGTATGAGCAGAGAAAAGAGGATTACATGAATTCCTTGATGACTCCAATGAAGAAGAAACATACTATCGCATCTTCTTCAGGTGTTCTTGTAATTGAGAACTGCTTTTCGGTCAGTCCTACCTCCTGGGTATTAGATACCGGATCAGGATCTCATATCTGTAATTTATTGCAGGGACTGAGAAAAAGTTGGATGGTTAGACCTGGTGATATTTCCCTCAGAGTAGGGAATGGAGCATAAGTTGATGCTGCAGCCGTCGGTGAATATCACCTAGTGTTGCCAAATGGCAATACTATGATTTTGAACAATTACTACTATGTACCTACCATGGTTTGCAACATCATATCAGTTTCTTTACTTGATAAAGATGGTTATAACTTTATTCTTGATAGAAATATCATGAACATTTACCTTGAGAAGGTATTGGTTGCAGAAGGTACACTATTTAATGGTATCTATGTTCTAAATCAAAACGCAGCTTTCAATATAAAAAGCACATGCAAGAGGAAGAGTTCAGAAGAGAACGAATTCTACTTATGGCATTGTAGACTTGGTCATATCGGAGAGAAAAGACTAAGTAAGTTGCATAAAAATTGATATTTAAATGCGTTCGAATTTTCATCTTATGAAACTTGCCAGTCCTGTCTCAAGGGAAGGATGACCAAATCTCCATTTACTGGACACGTAGAAAGAGCAGCAGAGCTCTTGGGACTCATACACAGTGATGTATGTGATCTAATGTCTATACATGCAAGGGGTGAGTTCTCGTACTTCATCACATTCACTGACGATCTCTCTAGGTTCGGATATATGTATCTTTTGAAATACAAATATGAAGTTTTTGAGAAATTCAAAGAATTCAGGAACGAAGTAGAGAACCAGACTGGCAAAAGTATCAAGATCCCCAATCTGATAGAGGAGGGGAGTACTTAAGTACAGAATTCCGGGATTTTCCAAAAGATAATGGTATTCTCTCTCAGTTTACTCCTCCGTATACACCACAGCATAAGGGTGTATCTGACGGAGGAATCGTACCCTTTTGGATAGGTTCGCTTCGTGATGAGTAGTGCTGAGTTGCCTTTTTCATTCTGTGGGTTTTCTCTTGAATCGGCTGCATTCATATTGAATAGAACACTAAACAAATCAATGCCTACCACCCCGTATGAAATATAGAGTGGGAAGAGACTATGTATTAAGTACATTAAGATATGGGGGTGTCCTTCTTTTGTTAAAAAGAAGAATCCTGGTAAACTTGAGGCAAGGTCTGTATTGTGCAAGTTTATGGGATACCCTAAGCATTCTAAAGGGTATCTGTTCTACCATACTGAGGAACAGAAGGTGTTTGTATCTCGCCAAGCTACCTTTTTGGAAAGGGAATTTCTTGCAAAAGAAATTAGTGGGAGTACGGTAGAACTGAAAGAAATTCAGGAACCACAAACTGTAACAGAAGATTTGGTAGAACCCCTAGATTTAATAATACCCAACGAATCTCAGCCACTCCGCAAATCTAGTAGGATTTCTCATCCGCCTGAGAGATACTACGGTTTTCTCATAAACGAGAATCGAGAGGATTGCATCTTGGAAGAAGATGATCCTACTAGTTTCAGGCATGCCATTATCAGTAGGGACTCTGATAAGTGGATGGATACTATGCGATCAGAAATGGAGTCCATGTACACCAATAAAGTGTGGACCTTGGATATTGCTCCATCTGGGGTAAAACCCGTTGGATGCAAATGGATCTACAAAAGGAAATTTGGTGTAGATGGGCAGGTGGAAATCTATAAGGCTAGACTTGTTGCAAAAGGTTTTCGTCAAAGACCAGGAGTGGACTATGACGAAACCTTTTCTCCAGTGGCTATGCTCAAATCCATTCAGATTCTACTTTCCATTGCTGCCTTCCATGACTCTGGGATCTGGTAGATGGACGTACAAACGGTTTTTATAAACGGAAGTTTGGAAGAGTGCATTTATATGGATCAGCAAGAAGGTTTTGTGTACAGTGGGAGCAGCGGGAAAGTGTGTAAGTTGCTTAAATCTATTTATGGATTAAAGCAGGTATCGCGGAGTTGGAACATCTGTTTTGATGAAACAGTCAAGGACTTTGACATCATCAAGAACGAAGATAGGCCATGTATATATAAGAAGATTGCAGGACGAACTGTTGTAATCCTAGTCTTGTACGTGGACGACATTCTTTTGATAGGAAATGATATTTCTATTCTACAATCGGTCAAGCTGTTCTTGTCACAAAGGTTCTCTATGAAGGACCTATGTTATGCCTCATGCATTCTAGGGATCAAAATCTACAGAGATAGATCTAAGAGATTATTGGGACTTTCGCAGTCCAGGTACTTAGAGACCGTACTAAAGATATTTAGTATGGAAGATTCCAAGCGAGGTAACATACCCGCACTTCACGGAATCACCCTCTCCAAAGAGATGTCTCCCAAGACTGATGAGGAGAAGGTTCGCATGAACATTATACCCTATGCTTTGGCTGTAGGATCTATAATGTATGCGATGCTGTGTACCAGACCAGATGTAGCTTACGCACTTAGCGTGGTGAGTTGGTATCAGTCAAACCCAAGTGAGGATCATTGGACGGCCGTGAAGAATATTCTCAAGTACCTGAGAAGGACTAAGGAGATGTTCTTAGTGTATGGTAATGGAAACCTCAGGGTCGTGTTCTTTACCAATTCTAGCTTTCAGAGTGACAAGGATGACAACAAGTCTGTCTCGGGTTTTGTGTTTACCCATAACGGAGGGCCGTGTGTTGGAGGAGTTCTAAATAGGACACCGTCGCAGACTCGATGATGGAGGCTTAATACATTGCTGTAAGCGATGCCGCAAAAGAAACGGTCTAGATGAAGAAGTTCACTGTTGAACTTCAGGTAGTTCCGTCCATTATTGATCCAATACCTTTGTATTGCGATAACAATGGGGCTATAGCTTTAGGGAAGGAACCACGGTCCCATCAGAAATCCAGACACATCTTAAGGCGGTATCACCTGATTAGGGAGATCATTGATCGCCAGGAGATCGAGGTACGGAGAGTGGACACTAAAGAAAACACGGCGGATCCATTTACAAAGGCCCTCCCTCAAGCGCAGTTCGAGCGACATTTTGAGATGTTGGGTATGCGGTATGCCAGCAACTGGCCTTAGTGCATACGTTGGGTATTCAGTATACCAATTACTGGCCTTTAGTGCATGTGGGAGATTGTTGGATATGTATGCCCTAGAGGCCATTATTGTATATGTATACATATGGATGCTAGGGATATGTATGTATAGGACATTCTTTCTCAGTTATATAGTATATTATTTCAGTTGTCTTTATCAGGATATGTGTATTTGTTTTTATTGATGCTTTATCCAACTTGCACATATCGATAAAGATTTGATATAGTAGTACACTATTATGGTTTGACTTTATCTTAACATGGCATATATTATACACATTATTACATATTGTGGTTACATGTTGATAAAGTCCGTAGGATCTTGCTTGACTACCTGTATTGTGATAGCGATCATACTTGTGGGAGCAGGGTAGTCCATAAGCACATCCTTAAATGGTCCCTAGTCGCGTGAGTATCGAGACTGGGCATTGATACTCAAGAGTAGACTAGTGTATACGTTTTTAGACCCCGACGAGGGGTGATGGTTGGTCCCACAGCCATTGGTCTGATACACCTAAGATCGTATACAGGTGCTCACTGGGTGTGAGTATACTGGACGGACTCACGGTGAACTTCTAGATGGTACTATACCTATCGTCAGATGGAAGTTCTCAGGTGACATGTGTACAGGTTAGTCTTCGGACCTGAGATCGTCATTTGTCTCATGTAAGTTCACACTGTGCTTTGATCACTACCCTACTGTTTCCCCCAATAATAGAAGAGCGAGGCTCTGTTCAAAATTTGAAAAGAGGCAGCGCCTCACGTGCCTTGCACGAGGGTGCCAGCACCGAGAGTTAAAAACTCTGAGACGACGCCTCACGTGCCTTGTACGAGGGCGCCAGTGCCGAGAGTTAAAAACTCTGAGGCAGCACCTCACGTGCCCCGCACGAGGGCGCCGACGCCAGAACTAAAAGTTCTCTGCCATTGGATCAAAGATCCAACGGAGATGATAAATCATCAAAATACAGAATTAAATTCTGTTGAGGAAATATTCCTCAAATCTTTCTGAACGAGAAAGATTACTCTCTTTAAAACAGTGCACCGTTGGATTAAAAATCCAAGGGTGATTAAAAATCACCAAGCTATAGAATAAGCTCTGTATGGTAAAATATTTCCCCAATCTTTCTAAACAAGAAAGATTACGCTCTGTAAAACAGAGCACCGTTGGATTAAAGATCCAATGGTGATTAAAAAAAATCACCATGTTACAGAATAAGCTCTGTATGGAAAATATTTTCCTAATCTTGTTAAAAACAAGAAAAATATGTTCTGTAAAACAGAAGTCCTTGGATCAAAAATCCAACGGTGGATAAAATCCCCAAATCAATTAAGGATCTCTCAATGAGAGATTTCTTTAACTAAATCAACAAACTTACCTCCACTATATAAAGGCCCTAAGACTTCAAGTCTTGGAGAGAAGAACCCCCCTATAAACTTCAAGTTAAAAAAAAAGAAGAGCAAAAAAAAAAACTTTAAGAGAGAAGAAGGAAGAAGAACTTTCTTCAAGGTAAATAAAGATAATAGAGATTATAGTATCTCATCTGCATATCTGAGGGTTTAACCCTCATAAAGAACATAGTTCTTTCCCCTGGATCCGAGATCCATGAGACAAGTCTCCCACAAATGAGAATTTAATTCTTGTAGAGACGAATTTGTACTTGGGGATCGAAAATCCAGGGAAGAACAGAGAATTGAACATCTTCAGAAAAATGCACAAAGAAAGAAACAGCGACATGCGCCTCACGTGCCACTCATGTAGGCGCTGCTCAAATAAAGAGTATTTAGCACTCAATAGTTAGCGCTCAGCACCAAGCGCCTCACGTGCCCATCACGTGGGCGCTGCCTAAATAAAGAGTGCTTAGCACTCAATGGTTGGCGCTCAGCGCCAAGCGCCTCACGTGCCCATCACGTGGGCGCTGTTTAACATGAAGTGCTCTGCACTCATCAAACATCTCTCTGAACCTTCGATACACGGTGCCATAAATCAACGTGGCATCTTCGGAGAGGTGGACAGATAAAACCAAATAGCATCTACCCCCAAATGCAGGCAAGGCGTCTGTCTTTCCCGGCTTTCGGTGGTAAACAGATTCCGGCACGCCCGGTGGGACCTTTTCCTCTTTTCACTCCACACTTCGTGTGTCATGTTCGCGAACGAATCACGGTTTAATATGGTTGCCCCTGGATTCGAGATACTAAGATTTGGTGTCTTGCTTCATGCAGAAGAGAAGATGACATCGATGGCTTCCAACTGAACCAATTGCAACAGCAACTCCTACTCCGTCCATGCTTGAGGAGTAACTTATGGGCCCCAAGTGGCCTCCATCTTTGTGATGCCGGTGGAACAGGTGACTCGGGCCACCACTGGACTATTTTTTGGGACCATGCTCCCGCCAATAAGTTTCAATGCCTCAATGCCATCACAAGAGGCTCCAAAGAAGTCGGTCTTTGATCGGCTCGCAACCACCACGGCCCCTCTCAACGGGTCATCCAAGTCTTCCGCCTCAGTCTTCGATAGGCTGATCCAAAGCTCCAGTGGGCCCGTAAAGAGGCCCGCAATACCTGAAGGGGTTATCCCGAAGCGGATAGTCATTCCAGTCCCGGTAGACGAATTCGTCAAAAGGGCTTCTCCTGCTAAAGGATCGGTCTTCACAAGACTGGCCGTTCCAACTCCCTCTTCGGGGGAAGTCACCAAGGCTGCTTCCCCTATCAAAAGATCAGCCTTTGCAAGATTGACCGTTCCCTTTCAGCGGACGTCGGTCTTTGACAGGCTGACACTAATAACACCTCATCAGAGCAGAGGGCATGACGAAGTCGCTTCGACAACAGAGATGGTCCTATCTGCACGACATGCTCGACGTCGCCACTGGCGCCGAGTGAGGAAAGCTGGGGGCAGTTCCCCCTCTGGACTTACCTCACCAGTTCCAATGGTGGAAATTAATGCTGCTGTTCCAACTGGAAACAACTTCGAGCTTCTCAGGAGGGTGCGCCAAAACTCTCCAACCGCCATATTGAAGAAGTCTCCTTCGCCCGCTGAAAGCATGACACAGGTGAAGCCGAAACAGCCTCCTCAGCGGTTGTCCTCCAAGATCCACAGAGTCTGGAGGAAAGTCCAAGACTCTGTAATTGAAAAAGATTATTCTCGCCGGCTGAAGAAGACGAAGGTTCGGCAAGAAGAGGAGCATCCCTCCGTCGTACCACGGAAGGTGTCATGTGCATGGATGCGTGCCGCAACGGCCCCCTCAGCTTCGACCTCCCATAAGAGGAGAAGGCCGAAAAAGATCCCCATACCTGCTGTAAATTTCAAAAGCAGTGGACCCAAACGCCCCAAGTCAGGGGTTATGGTTGTGCATACCGTCTATATGGTATCCGAAAAAGAGGATAGTCATGCTTCCACGGGTTATCGACCACTCACACGGTCTGTGACGAAAGCTCAGGAGCAACAACAAAAGCTCCAGGAAATGTTGACAAGGATGGCCGCACTCACTTGGCAGAAAAAAATCCCGAAAGCATCGTCAGACCAACGCCAGGAGCAGGAGACCGACACCGAATTCCTACGAAGGGTGCTTGAAAAGAAAGATAAAGAGGCCGCGGAACAAGCGGCTAATATAAAACAAATAGCGCTTCTGTTCCAAGACATGGTTGGGATGATGATCCAGCCGGATCCTCTAGCTGAAGACCCTCTAAAAATCATTGAAGACGACAAAGGGGTGACATCAAACCCTCCTCCGGCTTTATCAGCATCCAAGGAGGAGACGATCTCCAAAGCTACCTTTGATGACTACATAGCTCAACAAATACGAGCTCATCAAGCGAACGAAGCGGCAGGACAGGTCGTTAGAACTGAGCGACCTTATCCAGGCTGGTACGACCAAATTAAGTACCCATCAGGATATACAATCCCCAAATTCCATGTGTATAAGGGGACGGGCAATCCACACCAACACGTTGCTCAATTCAGAGCTTTGTGCGGTAATATCGGGGGCGATAACAAACTATTGCTTCGCCAATTTGTCGGCAGCATGGCGGAGACAGCATTTGAATGGTATTCGGAGCTTCCGAATGACTCCATCAAGAAATTTACGGAGATGGAACTACTTTTCACACAACGGTTCGCAAGCGCAAGCGAGCGCACCCCAATTACAGCATTAATCAATGCTAGAGTAAAGCCGGGAGAGACCTGGGTTCAATATGCAATTCGGTGGCGTAACCTATGGTCAAAGTGTGAACAACGCATAGAAGAAGCTCCTGCTGTGGGCATGTTTGTAGGGACCCTTGATCCTCAGGCAACTATATCCCAATTTATGATGTTCTTCAAGCCGACCACCTTCCAGGGCTTGATTGACAAGCTGGCCTAAATGGACCAGATGTGCCATAAGCCGTCCTCTTCAAAAACGGATCTCTGGAATGAAAAAGGGAAAGGGAAAGTGACCTTCGTCGCCAACACTCAACAACAACCGAGTGACCCGAAACCGGTAGCTCGCCAAAACAACAAACCAAGATCCCTCAAAGAAAAGTTGAGACGTCTTTACTCGTTCCCCCGGGATAAAATGAAGAGACTATTCGAACTGGCGGTGCGTAATAGGCTCATCACTCTGCCGGATCCGAGACGCCCACTGCAACCAGGCGACGTCAACAATCCCAATTACTGCCCCTACCACCGAATAGTGGGCCACCCAATCGAAGATTGCTATGTCTTCAAAAACTGGGTTGATGACCAGTACCAATAGGGAAAGTTCGCGTTGTCTGAAAATTGGAAGGTAAACCCGCCACAGCAGCACGCTTCTAAAAAGGTGGATACGCCGGGGGCATCATGCTCATTTATAGAGGAAGCTCCGTAGGAAGTTGTCCTTTCGGCTAAAACTAAAAGAATGCCGAAGGATCTTCAAGAATATCCGGCAATTAGATGGAAAAGCTCACTGGAGCCTGAGATTATTGACGGAATGCTGAAACCACGCCCAATGCCGAAAGTTGGTAACGATGGGCAAAACCTCTAGGCCAAGCCTCCAAAATCTTTAAAGAAAAAAAAGAAGGCCAAGAAGCCCGTGCAGCTCGACGACAATCGTACGGGTCTGCAAAAGTACATCGATGCACTGGAGGAATACAACCAAGATGCACGGACCCCAGTCACGTTGGAAGAATTCTTCAAGCATGTTCTTGAGAATGGAAATAGTGACATTGATGAAAGAGATGATTCTTCAGAAGAATCCGAGGATTATGTGGCGAGTTGCCACATGATCTCTCACTCGTCGATAAATGGTAAAGAAGATCCTGACGTAGAGAAACTAGGGGCAGATCCGGAAACAAAATCCGTGGAACCGTCAGATGACCTCATCGACAAGCTGCTGGACGAAGCCCTCTAAAAGAGCAAAGCTGACCGAGGACGTGAGGCGACCTTATACGAAAAGGCCAAGCGTCGGCGTCAAGCTGGAGAAGTCCTGATAATGAGGAGTCATAATGTACCCCAACCGGATTGAAGCGCACTTGCCCCTAGCAAGACCAGAATCAAGGTAGAGAAGCAGTTCGCCAAAGCTCTGTCAATGGGAATGAAGCTGCCTCCTTTCGAAGGAAATACTCCCGGGAGTACGTGCCTCGACGAAGCAGACATACATCCGAACTACTGTTTGTACCATCGGAGGGTCACACACCCTACCGAAGAGTGCAATGCCTTCAAGAAATGGTGGCAGTGATACGTTGCCTATCGACAACACTTCAAACAAATGAGGCGCAAAGCCCGCCGGAAACAGAGGAGCGCGACAGACGAGCGTGAAGGAACAGCTGGCAACTGTCATATGGTTGATACCAGTTCGACAAGAGCAAAATCTCAAGTTCTTACCTTCGGGAGTGATCCTGACGAAGAAATAGCCCTCGGCCCGCTCTTCAAGGAATCCACCTCTGAAAAAGAAGAAGAGATGAAGAACCGTGAGAACATACAGCTGCGTAGCCGTACGTTGCCTGAAAAGAATATTGGACTGTTCAGTTGATAAAACTGCACATTTGTTATTACATTTTTCCTACTATTTCTATACTAGAAAAGGTGTTTATTATATTATATGATACATATGAGGGTTTATCTGTAAAAATACTATTTTTCATGTGTTGATATATTATAATTAACATTTAGTAGGAAAATGTATGCAAAGATACCATTGCATCCGTGTTTAACGTAGATCTAGATCCTACAACCATTCTTCACCATTCTTTATTCTTCCTCCTTTCTTTCTCAACACATCTAAAGTAAGAATAAAAGGTTCAACGTTTCCCAGAGGACGACCCGTACTCATCTCGGTCTAGCTACACGCGATACCGTTATTGATTGCGGTTATTCTACAAACACACTTTTTCGTACCAATCATGGACCTTCAAACAAAGGTCCGGTAAAAAGAGACAATGGGAAGAAAATGTCCCTGAGGAGATTGTTCTCGATGATAGAGTCGTCGAAGAGCTCACAGCTAAGGACTCGCCTAAAAAGAACAAGGTGGATTACAATATCCTGGCACATCTAAGGAAGATACCCTCATAATTGAGTATTTTGGATGCCCTTCTCCTGTCTAAAGAGGCACGAGATTCCCTGATCAAGGCGTTACAAGAGCCTGACCAGTTTCAAGCCTTCCTGGCGGAAGAAAAGATGAAGGACGAGCTGGAAGAAGTCCACACGGCCGATATCACTTTCAGCGATGAAGACCACCTTCTCGGAACGTGTGAGCACAACCGTCCGATGTATGTAACCGGGTATTGTCACGATATCAAGATAGGGAAGATCCTGGTCGACAACGGGTCCTTCGTCAACCTTCTCAATGTAAGAGTGTTGAAGGAGATTTGCATGAATGTGCAGCACTTGGCTCGAGATAAAATTACCATCTCCGGTTTTGATTCCCAATCATCACAAACGCTCGGGTCTGTAATACTGACATTACGTTTCGAGCTGCTCGTCAATGACATCAAGTTCCAAGTTATTGACGCCAAGACTTGCTACAATGCTTTGCTCGGTATGCCTTGGTTGCATGAGTACAACATCATTCCTTCTACACAACACCAGTGTATGAAATACTTCAAGGACGACCTTGAGTACTTAGTTATAGAGGAGCTGAACCCATTCTCCGTAAATGAAGTACGCAAATATGAAGACGCCAAGTACTTCTTACCAGACTCGAAGACATGGAAAGATGTCGCAAATCGGAGAATAAACAAAAAGCCATCGCCACTATCCCGATATTTGGGAGCGATACCGAAGAGGATGAAGAGATAATCTACTTGGGACAACCCCAAGGTAACAGGCCAGGACTATCTACTCCTATTTTGGTCTTTGGCAGTGACTCTGAAGACGAGGCCAATGCAGTGTTCTCCGTCCACCAGTCAATGCAGACCTTTATTGGAGCCGACCAGAGTTTACAGATTACCCTGGTTCCGCAGCGGCATTACAAAGAACTTGATACACTTGATACATATAGCGTGCAAGAGCTGCAGACCTTCTACGTCCCTCCTCGCCAAAGAAGTGAAAAGGCGATCCTTTTCTATCAATCCACCGAGACTAAAATGGAGAGAGAGGTATGGCACGATGCCAAACCTGCGCTCGACAGGCTTCAACCAATCCATTTGCCCAAATACTACGCAGAGGGACTGAAAAGGCTATTGAGACGCCAAGGCGCACCCTTCAAACAGACTGCTCGACAAGCCCAGTTCTATAACAAGATTTGGGATGTTCCCGGGACTTAGCGGAAGATGCCCAACGGGAGAATAGAGACGACTGACCTTGGATACGTTCGGTCCAAGAAACGGGAGTGGTTCTATGGCTGCCATGTCATAAATAACTCCGGTGGAGAAGCAAATGAATTTCCGGACGGCGTTGATGTCGAACCAGAGCGAGATCCCGCCATGAAAATACCAAGCCCATCATTCGAAGAACAGATTGACAAGCTGATGAGAGAAGCAGGTCAAAACGTTCAGGATGACTATAGCCGCGAAATGCCCATTTACGAGAAAGCCGGGACGCACCGTATCATTCAGCAGGCTACGGAAGGAGAAGACGACGATGCCCTTCACCCTCAGCCTGCTGTGCGCTCTCATGGCAAGGAAAAAGTCCAACGCTGAAGCAATGACAAGATCAAGAACGGGGACGACGTTCAAATATAGCGAAGCGGATCCAAGAAGCCACGTGGGTGAGAAAAAGTCAGATGGAACCATTCTTTTATGAAGAAGATAGGTCAGGAGTACTCTTTCCCTCAAGACAAGACAAGGAAAAGATTCAACCTTGTCATGAAGCATCAAATGATGACGCTCCCGGAGTCTCGATACCCCTAACAGATAAACGAGGTCCATCACCCAGATTATTGCTCCTACCACCGAGTAGTGGGACATCCTCTTGAAGACTGCTTCACCTTCAAAGGCTGGGTTGAAGATCAGTATCAGTAAGGTAAGTTTGCTCTATTCGACAGTTGGAGGGAAGCCCCGCCACAAAAGCATGAGCCGAAAGCATCCTACACTTTGAGGGAAAGTTTAGATCAACATCGAGCTTGAAAACGAGCTCGTACCTGCCATATGATAACATTCTCAAAAGAAGGAGAGCATGAGAATACGAACAACCTCTCCCAGTGCTTCGCAAATGAAAATGAGAACGAGGTGATCTCAGAATTTCCACCAGCGCCAAAAGAGATGCAAGATGGGATACACACCACAGCAGACAACTTGAGAAAAATTGACTTGGGGATGGCAAACGATCCAAGGCCAACATTCGTCAGTGAGCTATTGTCTGAGAAAAAGGTGGCCACGTTAAAGGGCGTACTTATGCAATATAAAGACTATTTCGCGTGGAACTATTCTGAGATGCCGGTATTAGATCCAGAGATAGCTGTGCATAAACTGGCGATATCGCCGGACGTCAAGCCAGTCAAACAGGCGCCAAGAAGAATGTGGCTCGATCTTGAGATGAGTATCAATGCCGAAGTCAAGAAGCTAATCGACTCCTGCTTCATCCAAGAAGTTCAATACCCTGACTGGATCGCTAATATCGTTCCGGTAATGAAGAAAAATAGGACAGTATGCATCTACGTAGATTTTCGGGATCTCAACAAAACTTGTCTGAAAGATGACTTCCCAGTGCCTGTTACCAAGCTGATGATCGATAACACATCTACCCATGAAGTCTTCTCCTTCATGGATGGATCCTCATGGTATAACCAAATCAAGATTCATCCTGAAGACCAAAAGCACACTGCTTTCTGCACTCCGCTGGGCATATTCTGCTACAAAGTGATGCCCTTTGGTTTGAAGAACGCTGGCGCCATCTACCAGAAGGCCATGAAAAAGATCTTCGATGACCTTGTACATAAGATTGTCGAATGCTATATCGACGACCTCGTGGTGAAGAGGAAATCATACGGGGAGCACTGGGAGCATCTGAAGATAGTGTTACAGCGCCTTCGGAAGTACAACCTAAAGATGAACCCCCTGAAATGCGCATTTGGAGTTTCCTTAGGCAAATTCTTAGGATTCATAGTATGACACCGGGGAATCGAAATAGACCCGTCAAAGATCAAGGCGATTATGGAAATGCCTTCGCCAAGAACTCTCAAGCAACTGCGGTCTCTTCAAGGAAAGCTCGCGTATATCCGACGGTTCATAGCTAACCTCTCTGGCAAATGCCTCCCCTACAGTTATCTAATAAAGAAGGGGACCCCGTTCGTTTGTGATCGTAAATGCCAAAACACACTGGACAAAATCAAGCAATATCTGCAAAACCCGCCGGTACTGACCGCTCCGGTCAAGGGAAAGCCCCTCATCCTGCACACAACAGCCCTTGAAGGTTCTTTAGACGCGCTATGGGCATAAGAGAACGACCAGGGGAAGGAGAGAGCTTTCAACTATTTGAGTCGAGTTCTCCTGGGGGGCAGAAAATAACTACTCCCCTATCGAAAAGCATTGTCCGACACTGATCTTCGTGGTAACGAAGCTTCGACATTATGCATTGGCACATGAGGTCCAACTCATATCAAAGGTGGATCCTTTCAAGTATTTAATGTCAAGAGCCATGCTAACAGGAAGGTTTGCCAAATGGGCCCTTCTATTGATGGAGTTCTCGATAGTATATAGACACCTTAAGGCAATAAAAGGCCAGGCTATCGCCGACTTTCTCGCCGAACATCCGATACCCGCCGACTTTCCCTTGAACTGCGAGTTACCGGACGAACACGTATTTGATGCAATTGATGGGGAGAAAGAAAGGAATGATACCCGATGGGAACTCTACTTCGATGGAGCGTCCTCCTTGAAGAAGCGAAAGCAAAACACCCCCATGATTAAAGCCGGGGTGGGCCTTATCTTTGTGACTCCACAAGGAGGGATATTGCGTTTTGCCCTTTCTTTAACGGAGCCGAGAACAAACAATGAGGCTGAGTATGAAGCTTTGATAGCAGGTCTTGAGATAGCTGTAGACATGAGCATCGAATACCTACTCATATATGGAGACTCCCAGCGGGTCGTTAGCCAAGTAAATGGCGACTACCAGATGTGCAAACCAGAACTGATCAGCTATGGTGAAAGAGTGCAGCAACTGCTAACACAAATCCCCTCCTACACCGTGGAAAGCATACCGCGTGCGGAAAATAGCAAAGCGGATGCGTTAGCCAAGCTCGCTAAAGAACTGGCTGACGAAAACCTCGATGACGTAAGGAGCATTGTGCAAAGTCGTCGGATTCTCGCTCCAGCAAAGATATCTCCGAAGACGTCTAAAGGAGGGGAAGCGACCAAACAAGCGGCTTTCCAAGTAGAGGACGAAGAAAGGGCTGAGGATTGGAGAGAAGTCTTCATAGACTACTTCAAATCCCATCGAATGCCTAATAATGCATCGTCGAGATATCAGCTCATGATGCGAGCTCTGTCTTTCGCCTTCGTCAATGATACTCTATATAAGAGATCATTCGATTGTTTGTGGTTAAGGTGTCTGGAGCCAGAAGAAGCAAGGAAAGTCGTCCAAGAAACTCACGATGGACTCTGCGGTTCTCATCAGGCTGGGCCCAAGATGAAGTTGAAGATCAAGGTAATGGGTTATTACTGGCCTACGATGATTCAGGACTGTCTCGAATATGCGAAGCAGTGTCACTCGTGCCAAATTCATGGGGACTTCATCCATGAGCGTCCGAATCCGCTACACCCAACACTGCCTAGCTGGCCATTCGAAATGTGGGGAACCGATATAACTGGGCCCATCGAACCGGCATCATCCAAGGGACATCGGTTCATACTAGCAACAACCGATTGCTTCTCCAAGTGGGCAGAAGTAATACCGCTAAGAGAGGTGAAGACGGAGAACATCCTCCATTTCTTCAGGACACATGTCATCTACCGATTCGGCACTCCGCGACGGATCATCTCGAATAATGGGCCGGCCTACAGAAGCCATAAGATCAGTTGCTTCGCACAACAGCATAATATAGGTTGGAGA
This sequence comes from Agapanthus africanus, assembly GCA_030015575.1. Lineage (NCBI taxonomy): Eukaryota > Viridiplantae > Streptophyta > Magnoliopsida > Asparagales > Amaryllidaceae > Agapanthus > Agapanthus africanus. The sequence goes on along the minus strand of JASDDO010000257.1, from coordinate 94,526 downwards.
TATTCTTCAGTTTATAATCCCCGAGCTAACGGGCTAGCTGAGGCTTTCAACCGGACTTTGACAAAGATCATAAAGAAAGTGGTGTCCAGAAATAAAAAGGACTGGCACGAGAGATTGCATGAAGCTCTCTGGGCCTATCGGACCATGTTCAAGATGGCCACGAACATAATGTCATTTGCGTTAGTATTCGGCATGGAAGCGGTACTTCCCTTGGAGATAGAGTTACCCCCTCTACGAGTGGCGGTTCGGTATGAACTGACGGATAAAGAAAATGCCCATCTTCGGCTTTAGAAGCTAGACGCCCTTGATGAAACTCGTCTCATAGCGCAGCAAAACCTAGAAGCTTACAAAGCAAGGATGACGCGCTCATAAGAAAGATTGACTAGGCCGAGAACATTCTGCCAAGGCGAACTCGTGCTAGTCGTAAAAAGACCTATGATCCCCAATCGTGCTAAACGGGGGAAATTCGAGCCGAACTATGAGGGCCCGTACATCATAGACAAGGTCTACCAAGGCGGGGCCTACTTGCTCATGGATATGCATAGCGAAAGATCCTTCAGGAAAATAAACGGCCGGTTCCTTAAAAAATACTATGCTTGACAAGTCACAGCTCAGGTTAATGATGGATGACGACGCTTGTGTCCGATCTCTTTCTTCCTGAGTCCAGACTCTATAAGTAGTATCCAGCGAAACATCGCTTCAAAATCCCCTACGGACCGCAACGTCCTTGAACTAGCTGTGGACCAAGATGTCCTTAAACTAACAATGGACCGAGATGTCCTTAAACTAACAACGTCACCTCTAACACGGCGATAGTGGAATGCAAGTCCACAAGTCCCAGCGGTGAGGACTGCAACTTAAATCCCACCGGCAAACAGATGGGTCACATGCGGTGAAATTATTCTCGAGAGTTTCATTGTGCAAAAAAAAAGGTACGTCTACAAGCAAAACGGGCACGGATGAAAACCCGAAAGGGCTCCGTAAGTAAAAACAGCAGGACTTCCGGCGAGTTCGTGAAAACCCGAAAGGGAGCAGACTCATAAAAAAAATCCATGCACACTTGTAAGGTCCTCTCGACCTTGTAAGGAGAAAATACCTGCGTGAGATCCTTACGACTCATAAGGGAGCAACACACTTAGAGATCTCCACAATCCCTAAGGAGAAATTACAATTACGAGATCCTCATGACTCGTAAGGAGAATTCCCTTTATGAGACCCTTACGGTTCATAGGATTCAAAAGCCTTAAGATACAGGAACATGAACCTGTTCTTAAGCAATCACATTACCCAAGTTACCCTACAAGCGGTTCAATATTGACCATTGAATATAATCCACGGGCACAAATAAACGTTTCCCCCACCAAGTTCCACCAATGGCGCGAAATTTCCCAATTTGGTGAACGACACTTGTATGTCCTCTCGATTTATAAGGAGAAAACACTCTTGTAAGATCTTTACGACTTATAAGAGAACACACACTTAAGAATCCTCATGATTCCTAAGGAGAAAACACACCTACGAGATCCTCACGACTTGTAGGGAGAAACACCTTTATGAGACCCTTACGACTCGTAAAGTCAAAAAGCCTTAGTCAACAGGATCCTAACCCTGTCTGCTAAGCCACCTTTGTTCAAATCGACGAAGGCAAGTGATGATTCGCTCCTGGCAATATCCCAGTTGTAGCGATGCTGATGCCTAAATCGATATCGAATTCCAAGTCCTTTCACGGCAAATGATGATTCACTCCTGACCATATTACAGTCGCAGCGATACTGATGCTAAGATTGGTATCAAAACTCAAGTTCTAAACTCGTAGTCTAATCAACGAGCCAAAAATGCATATGAAATAGCCGAAATGATGGGGCAACTCGCAATAAAAAATTAGCGAGTAAAATATATGCAGATAAAATAGCCGAAATGTTTGGGCAACTCGCAATAAAAAGCAGCGAGTAAAAAGAAAGATGGCCAAAATGATTGGGCATCACGAAAAAAAGAAGCCAAAAGGATTGGGCAATCGCGACTTTCGTGATATAAAAAGCTGAAATTATAGAGCATCACGGAAATAAAAAAATGAAATGAAACATTTTTGCCCTACAGGTAAGTCAACATCGACCCTTGTATACAATCCATGGGCACAAACAAAAAGGGAACCATATTGTCCCACTAGGCTTCGTCAAAGAGAAGCTAATTCTCGACGGCAACATCTACAACCAAGAGATCAACAACATTGTTCTTTCTCACTCCAGCAGGATGCAGACGCGACATCAAAACAAACGGAGCCATGGAAAAGTCCCTAGTTCCAAGACTCGATGGTTCAAAAACAGCCTAAAGACTGCCTCGGAGCCATGGCAAAGTCCCTAGTTCCAAGTCTCGACGGCAACATCTACAGCCTAGAGATCAACAACAGCGTTCTTCCTCACTCCAGTAGGATGCAGACATGACATCAACAAACGGAACCATGGTAAAGTCCCTAGTTCCAAATCTCGTCACAGACAACCTAGAGATAACCTCTACATTCATCAGACACAATGTCAACAAACGAAGCAAAGGAAGATTCCTGGCTTCAGGGTCTTGATGGCAACTCAAATGAGACCTGAAAAGACTATCGGGGATCATCCCACACCAGCGCGGAGGGGTTATGACTCATCAGGGCTCCCAAACTGAGCCTAATCTCAAGTAAAAAGCGGCATGGAATATCCCTAGCACTTGCTCTTCCGACGGTAACATCACCTGGGAGATTACTTGAAGACGTCTTGTCCAGCCCCCGAAGGGATCAGAGAAACGACAATCGCGGGGCTACTGGAATAGCAAGATTGCATATCGGGGAATATATCGGCTAACGCGACGGTACAAAAAGTAGAAAAACCTAGTACCACAGACCCTAACGGAATTCTATTTGTAGGGTTCCTAGGCACTCTTATGAAGGTCTATAAGGCATCAAGCATGCCCGAATAAAAATTTAGACGTTCCGAACAACCCAAAACTGGGATCTTTGCTAGATTATTAGGGTTTAACATGCAAGTATACATCTTTGCAACTAAGAGTGAGGGATTACAACCTTTGTAGTCCGCTCCTTCGCTTCATAAACTCCGAGTAGAAATTCCTTCGCCGCGATCCACGATCTCCCGGACTCAAGAGAGGCTCCACGACTCGAACGATCCATGCTAGCTTGTAGTGTTCCTTTTCTCCGATGATCTACGTCGAAGTTTCTATAACTCAAGCACTCTCACTCTAATGAGGTGAACACCCTAATCTAATTGGCTAGATTAGATGAGGATGATGGAGTAGTATTTATGCTTTCTTTTTATATCAAATTCTCACTCTTAATCATCACAAAATTAAAACCTAGTAAGCTTTCTCAAAGCTCAAGGTTGGAGAAGAAGATGAAATATGAATTAAATCCTTTTGTGATGAATAATGAAATGATATATGATTAATAATATAACCATGGTCAACCATGACTAGGCTAACCCATGTAGATAATTAACTAAGGCTAGGGTTTGGGTTGAGTTAAAGAATGAGTCATAAGAAAATATCAACCATAATATCTTAACTCATGACAAAAGAAAAACCTTCTAGAAGATGCATGAAAGAATTAACCCAATTCAAACCCTAACCTTGTTTAATCTCCACTAAACATGTTTCATTAGTAATCATATTATGTTACAATAATATAAATCACATATATATTATATATTTGTAACAAAAGAAAATAATACAATTAACATATATCGCATATATATCAATGTATTACCCGGTGAGAAAATGAAATAATAAAGTGAGCCATTATTAGATAATGTATTACAATATATCATATATATTATTATACATTAAATTATCGAATCAACACTTGATCCGACAATCCGGCTATATCGAATATAACCGACTAATATATCATGTACCGATTCATCGAATCAACACTTGATCCGATGACCCAGCTCATATCTAAATATCGCGAGAATATAATATGGTATCTCATATCGCAATATCCTCGGTCGTGCACATATCACATATGTGCCCCTACTCCATTTTACCTAAGTCAAGAAACCTCTGTGTAGGACTCTAAAGAATCGTCAATACGCCGGTAGCAGGTGAAGATCATATCAAACACCCACAAGCTGCAAGCGGTCAGCTAAACGTAACAGCCACCTTGGTATTGAGTGATCAGAAGATCAACAAGCTAGCCTGTACATTCTCCTGTGTATCCAATCAGTAACACTCCCGTATAGTCCGGTCTCTTCGTCTGATATGTTGCATATCTAGTCTAGGGGCGGTATACGTCAGACCCAAGTAACCGATAAGTCGTGTCGATGTGAGGCTCATAACGGGTTGAGAAACTACAGGTAACACTTACCCGTAAATGTCTATGTCAGCCCTGGCCAGGGACTTCCAGTTATAGCCAATCGAACACAGCACAACATCAACTCCCTATACCGGGAGAGACGAATCCCTTCCTATCGCTCATTGCCTCCATGTGATTCGGGACTGCACCCAAAAGCCACCGTTTTGCACGCCCTCTTTGACATGGTAAGGTGGAAATCAAAGCACAGTGGGAATCACACAAGACTCTATGACGATCTCGGGTCTATAGACTACCCTGTACCAGTGTCACCGGAAAACTGCCATCTGACGTGTGGTATATCACCATCTGGAAGTTCTCGGCGAGTCCGTCCAGTGTGCCCAGTCTCCACTGAGCACCCGTACACCATCCTTGATGTCAAAACACCGATGGATATGGGGTCATCCATCGCCCATCATATGGGTCAAGATGCGTATACGCTAGTCTACTCTGGTGTATCGATGCCCTGTCTCGATATACCCTCGAATAAGAATAGTTATAGGATGTACTCATCGACTACCGTGGCCCCACTAGTATGATCTCATCATAGTCCCAGTAGTCGAGTACAGATCTTAAGGGCTTTATCAACATGTGAGAGTAAGACAGTAAACCAATACAAATCAACATGTTAAGATAAAGTGAAATCAAATAGCATACTATCATGATGAGCAAGAAAGTCCTCTCTATATATATCTAAGCATCCATTATAATATGCATCATATGTACAACAATGGCCTATAGGGCATATACATAACTAATAATCTCCCACTTGCACTAAGGCCAGCTGTTGTTGTATCTCATACCTAGCATCCCGAATAATCTCTTAAACTGTATTTAGGGAATGGCCTTCGTGAGTGGATCCGCAGTGTTATCCTTCGTATCTACTCTCCTGACCTTGATCTCCCGGCGATCAACTATCTCCCTGATGAGGTGATACCGCCTCAGAATATGTCTGGACTTTTGATGGGACCTGGGTTCCTTGGCCAAAGCCACAGCTCCATTGTTATCGCAATACAGAGGTATTGGATGTTCAATGGATGGAACCACACCAAGTTCACTAATGAACTTCTTTATCCAGACAGCCTCTTTGGCAGCATCGCTGGCAGCGATGTATTCAGCCTCCATCGTCGAGTCTGCAACGGTATCCTGTTTGGAACTCTTCCAACATACCGCCCCTCCATTGAGGGTAAAGACAAATCCCGAGTGTGACTTAGAGTCTTCCTTATCACTTTGGACGCTGGAACCGGTAAAGGACTCCACCCGGAGTTCTCCGTTACCATACACCAAGAATATTTCCTTAGTCCTTCGTAAGTACTTGAGAATGTTCTTCACAGCTGTCCAGTGACTCTCTCCAGGATCTGCTTGATACCGACTCACTACACTTAGTGAGTATGCTACATCGGGTCTGGTACATAGCATCGCATACATGATAGAGCCTACTGCCGAAGCATAGGGTATCCCTTGCATGCGAGCCCTCTCCAAATCAGTCTTGGGAGACATCTCTTTGGAGAGAGTGAGTCCAGAGATCGTGGGTTGGTTCCCACGCTTGGATTCTTCTATACTAAACCTCTTTAGTATGGTGTCAATGTACCTGGATTGGGACAATCCCAATATCCGTTTAGATCTATCTCTATAGATCATGATTCCCAATATGCAGGAGGCATCTCCTAGATCTTTCGTTGAGAATCTCTGTGATAAGAAGAGCTTGACTGATTGCAGCATAGGAACATCATTTCCTATCAAGAGTATGTCATCGACATACAATACGAGGAAGACAACCTTACTCTCTGCAACCTTCTTATAGATAGATACAAGGTTCATCTATATTTTTGATGAAGTCAAACTCTTTGACTACAACATCAAAACAGATGTTCCAACTCCACGATGCCTGCTTTAACCCATAAATGGATTTAAGCAGCTTGCACACCTTTCCGCTGCTCCCACTATCTATGAAGCCCTCTGGCTGAGTCATGTACACGCACTCTTCTAAATCACCGTTTAGAAAGGCGGTTTTAACATCCATTTACCAGATTTCGTAGTCATGGTATGCAGCAATGGCAAGTAAGATCCGGATGGACTTAAGCATAGCCACTGGAGAAAAGGTTTCGTCATAATCCACACCTGGTCGTTGACGAAAATCCTTTGCAACAAGTCTAGCTTTGAAAGTCTCAACTTTTCCATCTACACCAATTTTCTTTTTAAAGATCCACTTGCTCCCAATGGGTTTTACCCCTTCAGGAGCGTTTTCCAAAGTCCATACTTTGTTGGTGTACATGGATTCCATCTCAGATCGCATTGCATCCAGCCATTTCACAGAGTCACCACTCGTGATGGCCTGCTCGAAACTAGTCAGGTCATCATCTTCCATGATGAAATCCTCGCTTCCACCATCAATGAGAAAACTGTAGTATCTCTCAAGTGGATGAGAAACCCTACTAGATCGACGGAGAGGCTGGGGTTCGTCAGGTACTACTGAATCCTCTGGTTCCACTAAATCTTCAGTTGCAGTTTATGTTGCTGGAACTTCTTCCAGTTCTACCTCATCTCTACTAATTTCTTTTGCAAGAAATTCCTTTTCTAAAAAGGTGGCATATTGAGAAACAAACACCTTTTGTTCCTCACCGTGGTTGAAGATATATCCATAGGAATCTTTTGGATATCCTACAAATTTACATAGACCTGATCTTGCCTCGAGCTTGTCCGGATTTTGCTTTTTAACATAGGCCGGACAACCCCATATCTTAACTCTTTTAAGAGATGGTATCTTCCCATTCCAAATATCATATGGAGTGGTAGGCACTGATTTAGTTGGAACTCTATTCAATAGGTATGCGGCTGTCTCCAGCGCATAACCCCAAAAGGAGATAGGTAACTCAACAGTGCTCATCATAGAGCGCACCATATCCAATAGGGTGTGATTCCTCCGCTCCGATACACCGTTGTGCTGTGGTGTATAAGGAGGAGTAAGCTGAGAGAGAATCCCATTCTCTTTTAGATAATCCCGGAACTCATTGCTCAAGTATTCTCCTCCTCGATCAGATCGAAGGCTTCAAACCCGGCCGGGTGGTGTCGGCCGCTGTACTTAGGCCATGAAAAAAGTAGGCCAATCCAGCAACCCCAACAAGCCATACGCGTCGCCGCCGCGATGCGATTAGCCGGATAAAAGACAGACGGTCTCATGTAGCAAGGGTGTATTGGAAGCTCAAACCAGCTTAGCCACAAGTCAATAAAGCATATGAAAAATGTCTCCTCATCAATATCCGGAGCGGCAATCTCTGCAAAAGGGAAGATGGGGGTATCCGGAATAAAATAAATCCGCCTCTGCGGCTGGCAATTTATCCGAGCCAAATCCGAATGGATCATCGAGCTTGCCAAATTTGCAGCTTTCTTCGATAAAACCTCTGGACTAAGGAAAGGGGCGATGAAATCAGAAAAGATAACCCCATGCCCCCCAGACTCCAGAAACAAGCTCCTATAGATCTTCAGCACTTTGATCAAACCAGAGAACTTGTGTTGGATAGCGTTTTCCGAGGTAAGGCCCATGACTCCCGACTTGGTGGAAAAAGCGTACTCGTCGGGTGTAACATTTCAAGAAAATAAAATATTATTTTTGGTAATTTTCATAATTTAATATTAATTTTTAATGAATATTTTAATAGTCGGTATAATTAAATACCGATAAATGGGAAAAATTTTGGGAAAAACTTATGGAAATTCTAAAATAGGTTATTTTGTAGAAATATGCCATTTTACCATTTTTATGATGAATTATATGCTATGTTGGTGTTAATCGCGATTAAAAATCGCTAATTGGTTTTTTGGCTTTTGTGCAAATTGTGCACCATAACATTTCTACACTTGTTTCATGTTTTGGTCATGGTAGCCTAGGGTTGGACCATATTTAGATGACTATTGTGGGTTGAACCATTTGATTAGGTTAATTGAGTTAATTAAGGGTTTTAGCTTGGTTATGGGTGATTAGGGTTAGAGTTGACCTTGAGAGAGAGAGAGAGGTGGCTAGGGTGTGCCATGATCCCTCTCATTTCATAATTCCTTGTATTCCTTCGATTTCCCCCTCTCACATCTTCTAACTCTCTCACACACTCACTAATACATCAACAAAAGAGAATAACCCAACACTTCAGCCAAAACCTACACACCCTACATCAGCAACAGCAACTGATGAAACAGCTGCAGCCCCCATATCAACACATCAGCCCCAAATCCCTCACATCAGCAGCTATATCAGCCACCTTCAGCAACTACATCAGCTACTGCTGTGAAAAATAGCCACAGCAGCAACCATCCTTTCAAAACCACACCAATACTCCAACCCACACCCTCCTCATACCACACTTCACCACAAACCAACACCCCTAGCACAGCAGCTGCTGCAACACACACAAGGAAATCAAATAAGAGAAATTGCAAGCAGCAGCTGCAGCCACTGTTTCAATAACACACAAAAAAAAGGGAGCAGGCTAGCTGAAGGAACAGCACCACACCAGCAACCACACACTCCTCCTTCTTTCATCCTCCCTTCTCCTTCATCCTAGGACCCCCTGAGGTATAATCTTGCAACCCAACTCTTTTCTTGCTCAGTTTTGGTTAGTTAGCTGAAATCTCGTGTTTATTATGTGGTTTAGTGCTAGTTTAGGCGAATTTGAGTTAGATTTGACCAAGTGTTGGTTGTGATGGTTGGTATAACCCTATTAGGTGTATTTGAGACCAGTTTAACCAAGGTTACCCCAGATTTCCAGTTAGTTACCAGATTTGTTAAACTTGGCGTAGTATAGAAATTTTGTCGACTTATTGACCTTTCTGAGATCTGCTTTCCCCCCGGGAACCCTAAAATAAAATTGACTTGGCAGTGAGATGTGCAGGCTAGTAGAAACCAACACCCAAAGCCCCAGACCCTGGACCCACTTCCCGGCCGCAGATTTATCCCTTCTGGCCGCAAATTGCGGCCAGACCAGGGTGAAACCCCCTCGTTTTGCGTGCACAGCCCTATTTCATGTAAACTTGACCCCCTGTATGTCTAGTTTTGACTGATTCCAGTTAGGATAGAATCTGAGTTGATTTTCATGAGTTGGCGTATGATTTACGACTTGATTTCGTATGGATTTTGGGTATTTGGTGATTCGTTTCCGTCGGGTGGCGTTTGAACGCCAACGACCAGTAAGCATTGACTGTGTTTTCATGCGAGGCCACAGGTTTTTACCTATGGGCGTAGCGTGCACCATTTTGGTTTCCGACATGGTTTTCATGTGTTTTAGCGTGTGATATCCTTGTAGGTACCCCACGTGGCGTCGAAGCGTTGGAGATGCAAATGGCGACATCGGCACCGGCACGCATAAGGAAAGGTGAGTAGATTTATATCTACGGGGAGAAGTCGGGTGGATGGCGTATAGCACCCCCGCAGTCCGTGGTGATGTATACGGATGCGTATACACACCTATAATCATTTTATATTGTTGGGAAATTATTGATGTTTAGGATGGGTAATTGGTGGACGTGGATGATTTAGTGTCGCGAGAACCTAGAATAGTGGGTGCACTACACATACACACTCCCACACATACTTGCACACATCCTTATTTCATATGTGGTTATGGAATTCTATATAGATATGTGTTCACATAGGTATGGGACTACGTGTTCACATACAGACTTGAGGATGGGACATGGGATTGAGATGAGTCGATGATATTTGATCCAAGATTATGATATCGGTGATATGGTAAAATTCGTATTTGGGATACGTCTTGATGCTTTAGCGGATTTTGGGATGATGATGCCATAGGAATGATGACATAAATATATAATGATCGACACGTGATTATGTTATGAGATATGATATGATATGATATGACCAGAAAATTATGATAGGCCGCATTCGGCGATGTTTACTCCTTGTGATGATATGTGATGATGATATCGATTTATACTAGACTGTCGATCAGTAGTCTGATCTTGATTATAGTGATGATATTAGCATTGTACTAGACATAGGTCAGTACCCAGATAATGATATTTGATAAAGAGAATACCAGATGAATGATATGACGAATGTGATATTGACCCGTACCCAGATTTGGGGATGCCTTACGACGGATTTACGTACGAGCTATAAATTGATGTTTGATCCGCACTCTTGATTTGGGAATAACTGATTATTGAGATATGTTATCGGATGTGATATTATCGAGGCGGGATCACCAACTATATATATGTGTATCGACTCAGAGGTTAGGCGGTTTCCCTTACATACTGTTAGCTTTAGCTCAGCCTTATAGTGGTGTAGTTATGGGACTCTTATGACACTAGATGCTGTTTAGCTATCTTTGTGTTTAGCATTCAGCTCCCGCATATTATTGTTGTTGCTCTGCATCGCATACTGTTGTGATTCATATTTCATTATTGATATCATGCTGTTAGGACATACGCATCATTACCGATGATGCGTATGTTCCACATACACTTACTTGCCAGCTCACACACATCTTCATCGGTAATTGCCATGTCACTACACAGTAGTATTATTGCATCAGGATATAACCCTCGTATGTGCATACTATTATTCCATGTTGCATGATATACTGTTATACTTGCATTTTATTTATATGTCACATACATCATGCTTCCTGATTATACGCATTGAGATATACTGTTTCTATGATATTTCTGGATTTGGGAACCGTGGATATTTCAAAGAGATTATGTAAATGTTTTAAAAACTCAGTTACCCTTGATATGATATGTCAGTGCGTCCACCATGTGTTTTCTCGGTGCTGAGAGCGATATGTGAAACCCGATTCGAGGAGGCGGACGAGACCGAATGCGGGTACATGGTGGACCCGGTGCGGTATCCCGGGGCAAGAAGATCGCAGGAGATGGCGTTGAGGCTGGCAGGGGAGCACTACCGACCGGTGACTTTACCCGACATATCGGATATCCGGAGGATACCGTCGTAGTCATGAAATGGATAGTAGGGGCCGATCTGGACTGACGGCGCCCTGGATTTTTATGATTGAAAAATTGAGATTTGAGATATTGAGGTACAAAGATTGTGATACAGAGATATTGGGATTTATGTTTTGTGCCGATGCTAGGCACTGTTTATGCTGATTTCATTTATGGTACCTCATTTTTAAATACAGAAATCTCATAAATTTATGAAAGCAGTTTTCTTCAGTACATGCATTCTGTTTCATGCATTCATACATTATCCATATGATATATTGCCACCTGATGCACTGACACAGGCACATGGGTTTACACTTGGGTTAGATATTTACCCTAGCCTTGTTATAGATTGCTGGTTATATATATTGAGGTTTATATATTATGATCGTATGACCTAGGATTGCGTCATACATGCGATTTTCTGTTCGTAGATCTTTTTCTACTCACGAGTTGGCAACTCACCCCCGTTGTGCCCCAGTTTCTTGCAGGTGTTGCCGTACGGGTTTCATTACGGCTTTGCGGGCACTGTTCCTTTCGGGTGACTTGCTAGTAGGTGGGTTTATTGTATCGTACCCATCATTATACATTGTATATTATATTTCAGTTGTATCTAGAAGTTCCATCAACCAAACATGTACTTATTTGAGATAGAGACCAGTGATGTTTATTCTTTCGACTTTAGAGTCGCACGTTATATTTATGTGGATTTCTTGCTGATTGGAGTTTCCTTTCTGTTGTGATCCCCGCCTTTAGGCGTTGTATATTATGTTGCTAGCTGGTTGACTCATAATGGTTTTCCTACTCTCTACTACTTTTCTTGGTTTGGATTTCTGGGTTTGGCTTACTTAGAGTACGTACGCCTCGAGACGTTCGTAGTCTAAGTGCCGGTCATGTTCCGTACTTTCGGGTCGTGACATCGGGAGAAAGTATCTCCTCGTAATGCTCCCCTCTGACGGGTAACCCGGAAATTTTTGCGAATTTCTCCAGCGAGATCGATACTTCACGGTCCGATAAAAGGAATGTGTGGGTTGGAATATTCCACTGCTCCAAGAAGGATTTAACCCACCACATATGAGGAGTGTGTTAATAAAAGAGAGGCGCGTAGACCGCAAGGTACAACCCGGTCTTCAGCAGCAGTGACTTCTTGGCCGACAAAATGTAACGGGCCCACTGCAGACAACCAGCCAAATGTGGAGGGTCGCTCCTATTGTATAAACCTGACCCCAAAGACGTGCTGGCATATGCGACGCCCTAGAATATGAAGGGTTATCCTAGTGCTCCGGCCATCTTTAGTGGCCAAATGCGGAAAAAAAATTTCAAAACGAACAAAAACTTGACACTAAACTAAACCATAACCGGATCTTTCCATAAAACCTACATAGCAAAAGAAGAAGTGCTATCTACTATGGTAGAAACCTTACCAAACGAACCAAGTCCTTCGGTCTTCTTTCTTCATCCTTAGCTCCTAGCAAGTGCCTTGAAAGTGCTTGAACTCCAAATCCGGCTCCATCGGTCCATCGGGATCTAGCTTGTTCTCCGGTCTCCTTTTGTCGTAGATGATCCACCCAGGGAATATGATCCATGGCTCTAGCTCTTTGCAAGGTGTCAAAAGAGCAACTAGAGAACTTGGGATGCTAGTCCAACTAATCTAGGATGTAGTTTGGATGTCTAAGTGTTCTATCTCTTTCTAGCCTCTTCACTTGTATCTCAACACATGAGAAATATAGTGAAGAGGAAGAAGATGAAGGTGGAGGAGAAAACTAGAGGAGGGAGGAGATGAGAGCTCAAGAGGAAAAATGAATCAAGAATGAGAGAGAAAATAACACACATAGGTTTTGTATGCCATTTTCTTTCATTAGACAATAGCAACCATGCTTCAATAGTAAACCCAAAATGAATTATAAATTCATTTGACTACTATTGAAGTATGGTCACCTCTTTTCCTCCCATACCCTTTACTTTACACCTCATTTCCAATTATCAAATAAAAGGAAAATACATAATGAGGTGGCCACCTTCTAGAAGAAAATCTGTAGTAAATACGGATTTCAGTCTACTGTACAAATATACCGGCAATCAGATAAAAATCCGAACGCCCAAAAGAGATAGAATAACACGAAGAACGTAATACTAGAATATATATATATCGAAATACATATACGTAAATTATTAAATTAATACCTGATTTAATAATCCGTCTCAAACCCGAGCCGGCTAGTATTACAAACTGTCCGATCGAAAATCCGAGTACCAAGTACATCATTCGATCGAACCCTGTACGTATCCAATACGGCTACTACATCATTTCGCCTGAATCAGGGAAACCCTCTGTGTGGGGCTCTAAAAACTCGACAGTACTCTGGCAGTGGGTTTAACCATAAGCACGTCAGCGGCACTAGCTGTACATAACGGCTACCCAGGTACCTGTCGAAAAGAAGGCCGATGAGCAAACTCATCCGGATCTCCTACTGAGCCTATCCGTGACAATATCCGTACAGTCCGGTCTCTTCGTCAAAGAGTATCGCATACCGGGTCTTGGGGATGGTGAACGTCAGACCCTAACAACCTGATAAGTCGTGCCGATGTGGCTCAGGACCAATCCGGGAAACTACCGATCAACCTATCAGTAAATCCCAAGTGCCTTGGCCAAGATCTTATGGTCCTGACCAATCGAATCACAGTGCGATATCGACTCCCTATACCGGGAGAGACGAATCCCCGACAATCGCTCACTGCCTCCATGTGGCTCGGGACTGAACCCAACCAAACATGTTTGCACGACTCAGTAGAGCCGTGGTAGGGTAGTGATCAAAGTTCAGTGGGAACTCACACGAGACAAATGCCGATCTCGGGTCCAAAGACTAACCTGTACACATGTCACCTGAGAACTTCCATCTGACGATAAGTATAGTACCATATGGAAGTTCTCGGCGAGTCCGTCCAGTATACTCACACCCAGTGAGCACCTGTATACGATCTTAGGTGCATCAGACCAATGGCTGCGGGACCAACTATCCCCCGACGGGGCTAGAAACGTACACACCAGTCTACTCTGGAGTATCAGTGCCCAGTCTCGATACTCACGCGACTAGGGACCATTTTAGGATGTGCTTATAGACTACCCTCCTCCCACAAGTATGATCGCCATCATAACGCAGGTAGTCAAGCAAGATCCTAGGGACTTTATCAATATGTAACCGCAATATGTAATAACGAGTATGACATATTCCATGTTAAGATAAAGACAAACCACTGTAGTATACTACCGTATCGAGTCTTTATCAATATGAGCAAACCAGATATAACAACAATACAAATAAATACACATATTCTGATAAAGACAAGTCAAATAATATACTAAAAACTGAGCAAGATTGTTTTGTACATACATATCCCTAGTATCCATATGTATACATATACAATACTGGCCTCTAGGGCATATACATCCAACAGAATATATAGGGTCATCGGTGGCTGGACGGGTATCGACGCCATAGAAGGTTGGAGACGACCTTTCGAGGTCCAATTGATCTCTTCCACTATATAAGCGACCTGCGGGGGATCAGCATATGAATCGACGGGATCGGTTCTGATGGCACCACACAAGTAAAGCTGCGCCGACCCCGGATAATATAACTGTATCACGATCCCCATAGATGAAGAGACTTCTGCTCTGGTCATAGTCCCGGATTAGCGGAAAGACTTCCCGATCCGTAGGCGTGTCGGCAAAAGCGCTCTCTGAACGGATATAAGGAAAAAAGGAATCGAAAGCCATAGTACCTAAAAAAACTGTAGAGATTTAGCGATTGGCATAATGCAATTAATTGCAACTAAGGGCCGTAGTATTTTCAGTACAACCCAATCTGTACTTCATTATGGCATAATAAAATCACTGCAGTTAAAAAAAGTGGGCCCCACAAAATCAAGGTGATGGTTCATCATTGATGAGACATGCACCCATTGTGAGAATCCAAAAAGATTCTCATTAAATGAGTAATCCTATTGAGCAGCGAAGTTAAAAACTCCAATTGTTCTCGAAAAACGAGCCCTGCAACAGATTCAAATCTGTGAAAAAGGGTATTAGAACCTTATATGTATATATGTATGTATATATGTATATATGTATGTATATATGTATAGAAAGGGGGGAAATAGGAAAGGGGAATAAAATTCCCAAAAAGTTCAAAAAATTTCTCAGAGCTAAGCTCTATAAAACAAAATGGAATTAAAATTCCTCAGATAATTGGATTAAATCTCAGAAGCCCCCCATGTTGGGAGATAGATGGAATTAAATTGCAGAAACCCTCAAAGGACAAGATCAATGATAGGGTAAAACCCTAAGAAAAGAACTAACAGAGATTTGAGACCCGCGGTTCATTTAAAAAGGGGTGAGAAGATCTTCTTAAAATCTCCGAAAGATTATTTTAAAAAAAGAGAGAGAGCCAAGCTCTGTTAATGGGTTAAAAATCCAAGACAAGAAAGTAGGTTCTTTTAAGAGTTGAACTCTAGTCATGATCCTTACCAAATTTTTTTTTGACAGAGTTTAACTTTGAAAAAGTTCTGTGGATAGAGATCTAAGCTCTGAGATGAGAATTAAATTCTCAAGGAGAAAGAAGACTCAAGAAAGATGATGAGACGACAGTCATCTTAAGGACCAAATGCCCTATTTATAGGATGTGAAGAGACGGTTCAACTTCCTAAAAGATCAAACGGTGGAAAAAGTGACACTGTTGCACTCACGTGGGAGCCACGTGAGAACAACGGTGGGGGGCATTTGTTCCCCCAAAAATTTAAACATAATAAAAGAGCTAAGCTCTGTTAATGTAACATTTCAAAAAAATAAAAAATTATTTTTGGGAATTTTTAATATTATTTTAATATTTCGGTATAATTAAATACAAATAAATGGGAAAAATTTTGGAAAAATTATGGAAAATTATAAAATAGGGTATTTTATGGAATTATGCCATCTTTAAGTTTTTATGATTAGTTTGACACTAATTTAGTGCTAATTGCGATTAAAAATCGCTAATCGGATTTTTGGCATTTTTGTGCCAAACATGCACATAGCATTTTTTTTACTTTACACTTGTGCATTTCTACCATATCACTTTGGGTTTACTATTTGAGTGAGAAGGATTTGGGTTAAAGAAAAAGAAAAGAAAAGGGTTTGGATTAGAATAATGGTAGTAGGTGGTGAGAGAGAAAGGGGGGTTCATCTTTGACTTGGTCATTCCTTTTCCTTTTCCTCTCATTCCTCTCCCCTCTCCTAAAGCTGTTGCTGCTCCTGCTCCCTCTTCTTCTTCCTCCTCCTTCAATTCCCCTAAAACACCATTAAAACAAACCCAAAACCCCAATTCCACTTCACGAAACTTGTTCCCGAGCTCGCTAGCTACACATTGGACCAAGCAAGAAAGGATTTTGAGGACTTTGAGCAACTCAAGAATTTTCCTGAGTTGCCAAAGGAGGTAATTTCTGCACCCCTAGTATAGTATTTCAATTCTTTATGCATCTACACTTGTTTCATGTCGATATTATGTCGTTTTGAGGACTTTAGAAAATTCAAGTTAGGGTTTAGGATTTGATCTGAAATCAAAAGTGAAATTGAGACTTGTTGTGACCTTAGAACCCTTGTTGTGATGTTATTTTAGACCCAAACCCGAATTAAAAACCCAGAATACGGATTTAGTGAAACGATATCGGGAAAAACTGTAAATCTGGGACTGTTTTTGGAGATCTGCTTTAACCCGAGACACCTGAAAATAAAATTGAGTTGACAGAGAGATGTGCAGGCATCTAGGAACCACCACCCAAAGCCCTAGCCCCTAACCCTTCAAACTGGCCGCAGATTTAATCCCTCTGGCCGTAATTTGCGGCCAGAACAAGGGTTCTGGTGTTCGTTTTTGTTCTGTAGCCTTATCCCCTGTAAACTTGACCCCTGGCATGTGCAATTTTGTCTGGTTCCTTTTAGGGTAAAATCTAGGTTGATTTTACTTTGTTGGCGCATGATTTACGACTTGATTTAGCATGGATTTGGTATTTGGTGATTCATTCCTGTCGGGTGGCGTTTGAACGTCAACGGCAAAGGGTTATGGGTCGTGTTTCCACACGAGGCTATGGGTTTTTACCTATGGGCGTAGCGTATGCCGTTTCGGTTTCCGATGTGATTTTCATGTGCTTTAGCGTTTGTGATATCCTTGTAGGTACCCCACGTGACGTCGAGGCGATGAAGATGAAGATGGTGACATCGGCATCGGCACACAGGAAGCAAGGTGAGTAGTTATATCTACGGGGAAAGTCGGGTGGGTGGCGTATAGCACCCCCGCAGTTCGATACTTAGTATAGTATATATATACTATTTATAATAGCTTATAGTGTCGTGGAGAATTGAGATGTGTTAGGTGTACTATGGATATTTAGGGTTAGAGGTGAACTAGAGTATTTCCTAGTTGCGAACCCTAGCATAGGTTTACACCCACACACACACATGCTTACTGCTATACTTATATCGTGATGGTGAGGATAGTGTATGATACTGGAGATGAGTCGATGAGTTTGGGCATGGTGCCGTGAGATCGGCGATATGATGTGATTCGTATTTGGGATACGATATGAGATTTTAGCGGGCCTTTGGACGTGCGTTTGACACACACACTTATATTTGTTTAGATGGTATCGATTATACTAGACTTAGATCAGTATCCCAAATCATGAGAGATGATGATAAGGATACCAGATAATTGACGAGCTGACCGTGATATTGACCCGTACCCAGATTTGAGATGCCGTACGACGGATTTACGTACGAGCTATATATTGATGATAGAGCCGCACTCATGACTCGAGGATATTATATGATGTATATTGTATCGTATGTGATACTATTGAGGCGGGATCACCGACTTTTATATGTATATTGTATTTATATCGACTCAGATTTAGGAGGTTTCTATACCCCCTCCCGATTGACTTATTAGTTATCTGTAGTTTGCATAGCAGAGGTTAGACTAGACCTGAGTCATACCTATTTCAAAAACTAAGGAATCGGGGATATTTTAAGGATAGGCAAAAGGGTATCTACGGATATTTTCAAACGTCGCATCTGTTCTTAAAACACCGTAGCCCTTATTTTACCAAAAACCCCGATTCGTCTTATTTCAAATGGCAAAGCTGCACGATATATTTATGGAGGTGGATTCTTCACTGTTGCGTTGATTATTCGATTCCGCATATTCATGCTATTTGCATTGCTTGTGTTTATTGCTAGATTACAATCATGCTGTTATGACACCAGCACCATTATCGATGATGCATATGTTCCACGTACACTGCTCGCCGGCTCACACACTTCATCATCGATAATTGCCATGTCACTACACTGTAGTACTGTTGCATTAAGGATATGACCCTTGCATGGCATACTTATGTACCGATATACTGTATATTCATATGTATTCTCTCATAAATAAGTTATTCTGGCATTGATTAGAGAATTGGGAACCGCAAGATACCTTTTAAAGCTGATTCATTTTAAGAAGCGGTCTTCCCTAAATATGTGCATATTACCATTCCGTGTTGCATGACATACTGATATACTTACATTTCTTTTACATGTCGCATACATCATGCTTTGATTATACGCATTGAGATATGTTGTTTTCATGATATTTATGGATTTGGGAACCGTGGGTATTTCAAAAGAGAATATGAAATTGTTTTAAAAACCCGGTTGCCCTTGATATGATATTTCAGTGCGTCGACCATGTGTATTCTCGATGCTGAGAGCGACATGTGAAACCCGATTCGAGGAGCGGACGAGGCCGATTGCGGGTACATGGTGGACCCGGTATGGTACCCCGGGGCGAGAACGGATCTGCTGTGTAGCTAGACGGTGAGCCTAGCAGAGGGACTACTACCTACCGGTGATTGGTTGGACCCGGCGGTTATCCGGAGGATACTGACCAGAGTCGATAGATGGATATGGGCGTACTGCTGGGGCCGAGGGCCGATTCCGCAGACGGAGCCCGTGGGTTGATCCGGACTGACGGAGCCCGATATATGAGGATTAACGTGCCGATGCTGGGCACAGCTTTCATGATGTTTTCGAGTGTCGATGCTGGACACTCCGATTCCATGATTTTGACGTGTCGTGAGGGACACAGATGGTTTATATCCTCATATTTTCATGCACACTCCCTTATGATATTTATATGCATGATGGTTATTGTCATTGGGTGACGAGTGGATGGGATCCACACACATACAGATTTGATTACATTGATCATACCTCATATTTATGACATGTTATTACCTGAGGCACTGGCACAAGCACTTGGCACTACACTCATGTATAGAGGTTATATTGCCACTTTAGCATGCTTCAGACTTATTCATATTGAGGTTTATATATATCTGATCGTATTGACCTAGGATGAGTCATACATTCGATATCTGCTTGTAGATATTTTCTATTCACGAGTTGGCAACTCACCCCAGTTGCGCCACAGTTTCTTGCAGGTTTTTCCGTACAGGTTTCATTGCGGCTTTTCTGGCACATTGCTTCCATTACGGGTGACTTGCTTTGGTAGGTGGGTTCTTTTGCATCAGAACCACCATTGTACATGTATTATTCATTGTATCTAGAAATTCCATCAACCAAAACTTGTATATTGTTTCAGACTTAGAAATCAGTTATGTATTATTTCGACCTTAGAGTCGCGCATAGCAGTATTATGGTTTTCATGTTGATTTTGAGTTTCTTTCTGAGTTTTGATCCTCGCCATTCGGCGTTGTATATTATATTGCTTGCGTGGTTGTGACCGTCAATTGACGAAGAGATAGCTCCCGCTTGGGGATGCCTTTTATCATTGCTTATATATTATCCTTGTTGTACCCTGTTCAGGGCCAGTTTTTACAAAGGAAACTTTGCCGAAATTTTCAGAAAAGACTATACATTTTAAAAATACATATCCGGCTTAGTTATTTAAAAACCTTGATTTTCAAATATGTTTTTTTCACTCCTTTAAACTAGTTTTCTTTATTTACTCCTTAAAATGGTTTTAGATTTTTGGGTTTTTGGCTTACTTGAATTAGATGGGGTCCTATACACTTCATATGATTCAAGTGCCAGTCACGGGCTATTTCGGGTCGTGACAGTTAAAAATTTGTTGAGGCAGCGCCTTACATGCCCCTCACGAGGCCACCAGCGTCAGCATCTTAGGATTAAATCCTATGGTGGCGCCGCACATGAATCTCACGTGGGCGCCAATGTGCAAAGCATATGAGCACCTAGAATTAAATTCTTAAATGGCGTCCACGTGCATGACACGTGAGCGTCGGCGCCCAAGTTAAAATAAAATAGAATTAAATTCTACATGGGGATATTTCCCTAAAAATTGGGATATTCTCTGTTAAACAGAGTCGTTGGATCAAAGACCCAATGGTGATGATAAATCATCAAATAACAGAATTAAATTCTATTCTGAAGAATATTTTTCTTTAATCTTTATAAAAAAAGAGATTGCTTTCTGTAAAACAGAGAGCCCTTGGATTAAAAATCACTGTTTTACAGAATAATTATGTATATGGGAAAATATTTACCCAATCTTGCGAAAAACAAAAAAAACATATTCTGTAAAACAGAAACATTTGGATCAAAGATCCAACGGCGGGTAAAATTCTCCAAATCAATTTTGAGACTAATTAAATCAATTGGAATCTCTCAATGAGAGATTTTCTCAAAACTAATTAATAATTAGCCTCTACTATATAAAAGATCCGAGACTTCAAGTCTTAGATAGAGGAAATTCCCACATAATTTTCTGAAAAAATACAGAAAGCTTCCAAAATAACAAAGAACTCAATTCTCATGAAAAGAAGAAGACTTTCCTCCTCAAAACCCTAGGTAAAGAAAACACAGAGATCAAAATATTTTTTTTTACCTATCTAATGGTTTAACCCTTCTTAAAGAACTTAGTTTTTCCTCTGGATCAAAAATCCACAAGACATGTCTCCCACAAGTTGAGAATTTAATTCTCATCGAGAAAATATTGTTGTTGAGAATTAATGATTCAGAAAAGAATTAGGTTAAAAAGAAAGAAAAAGGAAAATGACATGTATTCTGGGAATTTAATTCCTCCAAAATTAGTGTTTAACCATATATAAAGAACTTACTTCTTATAAAAAAGAAGAAGAACTTAGTCCTCCAATAAAAAAAAAATCCAAGGTCTTCAAAAATAGAGATCTTGATGATCATTAATGGCCAAAATAGCATTAACAGAGATTTAATCTCTAAAAAGAAAAGAGATTAGCACATCATGTGTTCCCCACATGGGTGCCCTCCCAGCAGCGTCCAGTGCCTCATGTGAAAAACATGCGAGCACCCAAAGCAGAGGGCCAGCGCCTCACATGAAATACACATGGGAGCTGAATCAAAGTGTTTAGCACTTTATATACATCTAAAATGGCTGAGTGCTTAGCATTGATTGAGCAGTGCCCGGTGCTTCACGTGCTCCTCATATGGGCACCATATAAAAAGTGCTTAGCACATCATATACGGCCAAAACGGCTGAGTGCTTAGCACTGATTGGGCAGTGCCCAGCGCCTTACGTGCTCCTCATGTGGGTGCCATATAACAAGGGCTTAGCACTTCATACATAGCCAAAATGGCTATGTGCTTAGCACTGATGGGGCAGTGCCCAGCGCCGCGTGTGCTCTTCACGTGGACGCCACATAAAAAAAGTGTTTAACACTATATATATATATATATAGAGAGAGAGAGAGAGAGAGAGAATAATGGAGGAAAGATGCCATAGGAGGGAATTTCCTCCTATGGCGTCGAAAAAATACAATCTCCATCGTATTTTCCAATGATCGGGACCCATCAACTCCATCATTATCATCTAAGATATGGGTACACCAAATTTCATGTGATTCTACAACTTTTTCACCGTTGAATAAGTGAGTTCAAAATTAACGGTTTACCGACAATAGAACTTTTTACATTCCTAATCAACGGTGAAAAATTTGTAGAATCACATGAAATTTGGCGTACCCACATCTTAGATGATAACAATGAAGATGATGGATTCCGATCATCAGAAAACACGATGGAGAACGTATTTTTTTGACACCATAGGAGGAAATTCCCTCCTATGGTCTCTTTTCTCCATTATTCTCATATATATATATATATATATATATATATATATATATATATATATATATATAGTGATTGGCACTGATTGGGCAGCGCCCATAACTAAAGGCTTCACATGATACCCATGTGAGCACCAGAGCGTCAAACAAGTGCTTAACACTTTTGCATAAAAAAGGGCTAAACAAACAAAGCCCAGATAAGTGCTTAGCACTTTTGAACAAAAAGAAAGACTGAGCAGACTATGCCCAAATTGATTTAGCCTCTCTGAAAAGGTTTTCTTACAACTGAGCCCAAATGCTCTGTTGTTGGATCTGAAATAAAAATGATCCTTGAAATTTTGCTAAGTTGATCTTAGTCTTAAATTAGACTAACGTATCCTTAATTAAAATAAATTGAGCCCAAATACTTATATATTTAAGTTGATCTTAATCTCAAACTAGATTAACGGTCCTTAAATAAAACAAAATCAAATAAAAAATATACGGATTTGGACTAATCCGCGCCCTACGGGCGATGACATAAACTAGTCTCCGTATACAATCCACGGGCAACCAAAATAAACAAAAATACACACGACACGAAGTAAACTGCTGGAGATGGAGAAAATGGTTATTGCAATGCGATAGTGTAATTAACTGCAGGAGCTTGCGCCTACAATGAAGAGCGTCCTCACAATCAAAAACCCCTCACAAATGAGGGGGAATCTGATAAAATTACTCTACAACGGTCGCGTCTATCCAAACCTCCGATATACGGTGCCATAAATCAACTTGGTATCTTTGGAGAGGTGGGTAGATAAGTCCAAATAGTATTTATCCCTAAATTCAGGTCAGACGTCCCAACGTCTCGGTCCGGTCTTTCGGCAGAGAACAAGCGCCAACTATGATAGTGAGAAGGAAGAAAATATACTCCTTCAGGAGGGATAAAATCCCTAAAATATTCGAGCATGCTTTAATTCGAGGTCTACAGCTGCCCATTCCAAAACGACCACATGAAGAAAATATGAATGACAATCCCATGTACTGCCCATATCATAGGGTTGTGAGTCATACTATCGAGAACTGTTACGTGTTTAAAGACCGGCTAGAGAACCAATATAAGGTTGAGAAAACTTCGTCGTCCTCTGATGCGTTGGCAGACCACCAAGTTATGGTCATCGATTCAGCTTCGCCAAAATCAAAGCGCGAGAAGCTTGAATAAGCGCACAACTCCGACCTCCAAGTCGTTAAACCGAGAGAAAAAAATGTGTGTAATAAATATATAAAAAGTTGAAATGGTAGGACAGCTCGCAATAAAAATCAACGAGTAAAAATAAATAAGAAAAGGCAAAATGATGGGGCAACCGCGAATGAATAGCCGAATTGATTGGGCAATCGCTACCTTCGTGATAAGAAAAGCTGAAATGATAGAGCAATAGCGATAATTAAAAAAGAACTTGACCTCTAGACCATTAAACTGAGAATATATATGTATATATAAATAAATATCTCAACCCCTTCAATGGCGAATGATGAGTTGCTCCTGTTACCATATTCCAGTGTAGCGTTGCAGACGCCAACAAAATTTCACATTCCTAAATGTCACAACAGCGAATGACGAGTCGCTCCTGGCACTATTCTAGTGTAGCGATGCAAACGCCAACCCAAAACCAAAATCCAATTTCCCCAATTTCTCCCAGCACTACGGGTCCGACGCTTTACGTACGCCGTATATAATCCACGGGCATAAACGAGCTAAATCATACCTATGCTCCCACCGCAATCACTAGCCCTGCGGCTGATCTCGGCCCTTAGAATTATGCTCCATTAGAGAAGACCCACTCATGTATCCCTACGATACATGAGGAAAACGGTACCTGTGACATTCTCTCGACTCGTAAGAAAAACACACATTCATGGGATCCTTACGACTAACAAGGTAAAAGCACACTTGGGGGTTCTCACAACTCTTAAGGACAAAATACACCTGCGAGATTCTCTTAACTTATAGGGAGAAAATACCCTTATTAGACCTTTACGACTCATAAAATTGAAAAGTCTTAGGTGAAACGGACTAAACCTGCCCCCTAAGCCATCGCACCCCAACGGGCAAAGGAAAAGGATGAGTCTCTCCTGAAACTATGCTTCAGTGTTAACGTTGTTGATGCCGACCTAAAACCCAAATTCCAAGTTCTCCCAAGGCAAATGATGTTTCGCTCCTGGTACCATATTCTAGTGTAACGATACTAATGCCAAACAAAAACCCAGATTCTAAACTCAAAATCACATCCAATTACAATTCGAGTTTCAACTCAAATTCAAAAGTCCTGCAAAACATGGAAAGTATCAGACAAATCAAATCAAAATTCCACCCAACGGTGTTCCTAAGCTCAAAGGTCCCGCTGGATGGACAGGAAACTCCCAAATCAAACCAAATCAATCAGGTCAACCAACTGTCTACCCCGCGCCGAAATCATGCTTCGCCATGGAACCATGCATTGGAATTATGCTTCATCTCAGGATATACCTGTCCGGTGAATAATGTTTCTCCTCGGAATCTTGCATCGGAATTATGCTTCGTCTCAGGATATACCAGTCTGATGTCGGAATTATGCTTCCCTTTGGAACCCTGCGTCAAAACTATGCTTCGTCTTAGAATATATCTTCCTCCTGGAATTATGCTTCGCTCCTCGGAATGATTCTCTAACCTTCGAATTATGCACTTGGAACTATGCTCCACTCCTCGGAATGATACTTTCCTCCTGAAATTATGCTCCTGGAACTATGCTCCGCTCCTCGAAATGATGCTCTGCCCCCGGAATTATGGTCCGCTCCTCGGAATGATGCTCCATCCCAGGAATTATGTTTTGCATCTCGGAATGATGCTCCATACCTGGAATTATGCTACTTGAAATGATGATCCTCCCCTGAAATTATGCACTACTCTTTGGAATGATGCTCTGCCCCCGGAACGATGCTCTCCCTCAGAGTTAATCTCTATGCGAAAGAAGATCCATCAATTTTTTGCACGCGACGCGCACATGAGGCATGCATTTTGTTGGGACCAAATTTTACACACTTTTTTTCAAGAAAGTCAAAGCCAACGCCTGAATTAGTGGATTCAAGACCGAGTCTAAGTCAAGCGAGTCCAAACCTGGCTCAAGCCAAGTTCAAGTTCTAAACATGGAACTGGCTCCATGCCAAACTAGAAAATAAAATAAATATGTAGTAAATAAATGAATATGTAATTTGTTAGAATTAAATTGAGTAAGATAGCCAAAAATTTTAAAGCTCAAGGGGCCCAACGTAAAGTGCCAAGGCAATAAAAACCAACTATTATGATGAAATGAGAACAACTTCATTCCCCCTCATAAATTTCTAAGGGTTTGTGCCTCCCTCTACTTCAAAGGTATTAAACCTTTTTCTTTCTCTTTTTAAATTAAATCAAGAGGTTATCTATTCTTTTCTCAAAAATAAATAGATTTTCAACATAAAATCATTGAAAGGGGGTTCAAATCTCCCATCAAATCTCTAAAAGGAGAGATTTTAAATCCCATCACCCTTCTTTTCCAAAGTAGGACTATATTTAGACCTCAGATCCAAAAAAAAGATGAGGAAGAAAGAGTCCCATCTCCGAAAATCTAATTTTGAGAGGATCCAAGGCTCAAAAGAGAAGAAATGGGTCTCCTTTCATCATCTAAAACATAGATCTTAAAACTTCAAGAGACCTCTTTTGGTTTTCTAAATAAAATTATTTTTAGGAGTTTAACTCCGAATAAAAATCTTTTTTTTTTTGGAATTTAACTCCATATAAATTCATTGGGGAGTTCAACTCCGAATAAAAATCTCTTTGAGAATTCAACTTCATTAAATGTTTTAGGAGTTTAACTCCTTCAAATCCAAAAATAAATGTTTTGGGAGTTTAACTCCTCCAAGTCCAAAATAATTGTTTTAGGTGTTTAACTCCTCTGAATCCAAAATAAATTTTTTAGGAGTTTAAATCCAAATAAAAATCACTTTTAGGAGTTTAACTATAAATTATCTTCAAGCGAGTCTAACTCCAATTCCAAATTCATAGCCGGGACTTGGCCCTTTTTCTTTGCCCGCGCACGCGCACGGTGGGCGTGCCGCGGACACCTCACGGTAACGTGCAACGCGCGTGGCGCGGCAGCCTTCTTCGGCCCCTGGCCCCCCTCATGTGAGGGGGATATCCCCTTCACGAGAGGGGGGCTGCACCCTTCATGCGAGGGATTTTCTCCCCCCTCACACGTAAGGGGACAGTCCCCTCATGTGAGGGGGATATCCCCTCACGGGGACTGCCCCTGCACAAAAAAAATTTAAACAAACATTTTTTTTATTATAAAAAAATGTTTGTTTCAGGTTTTCCCCTCTTCAAAATAATAATAATGTATCTTGAAATGAAAATGACGGTTATAAAATTTTCTGTTAAAAAAATGGCGAAATAAGTATACACTCGCATCTGTATTTTAATGGACTAAAATTGAGTTCACATGACCGTATGACCTGCTAATCGGAGGTTCCCTCGCGTCATAGCGAGGGGTAATTAACGGCTGCTTAGTCCGCGGCTACCAGAAATTTGGATCCCCACGATCAATAAACCCCAGCCTACCCTTGGCCGGGGGAATATGTATATGCCTGACAAGCGTACGCATTCCTATCTCAATAGCGTGATGAAAAACACTCTAACAAAAGGCTCCTTTATTGACCTTTATCCTTCCATTGTTTGTTCTTATCTCCAGCTTTCAGCAAAAATAACCTCAACTTGTCTCGAAAATTGGGTCGCACCTATCATGTAGGGATAGAACGCCCAAAGGGAGAAGGATGTGATTATCTTTTCAAAAGTTGAGAACATATGTTGGACAAAAGGAAAGTGCAAGAGAATTTTCCATCCCTCAAACCTCGCTTTCCTAAACTTTAACGAGTGAGAAAATTACTCACCCATTAAAACTAAATAAAACAAGAAGGGAGAGAGAAAAAAAGATTAAGAATAATAATTAAAACTAACTACTGGGCCCTCAAAAAAGTAAAGAGTCGCCTTTGAGTATCATCTCTTTATGAAACAAATAGATCAAAGAGAAAAGAGAAGAATAAAATAAAAAAAGCTAGCTTCTAGAGCCCTCACGAAAGCGAGGAATGTCTTTCAAGCATCACTACTTTAAAACCAATTAGAAAGAAGAAAAGAGAAGATTCATAAATAAAAACATCATCTACGATTAATAAAATTAAAGTGCAATAGAATTAAAATGCGAGGAAATGAAAGTGCAAGAAAAATTAAGAGACAAGAATTAAAATAAACTACCTTTTATTAAAACTTCCATGCTCTTACAAATATTTTAATGGCTAAAAAGAAAGAGATACAAGAATTCTAATTAATTTCTAACCCTAACAACTAAACCCTAGATGACTCCTCTTGGTTGCTGCTGTGCTTTATATAGGCGCAGAAATACGAAACTCTCGTACACGAAAAGACGAAACTGCCCCAAAAACTCTAACTTGTGCGGCGGCATCTTAGCCGCATTTCCGCGGCCAATTGGCTTGTAGATGCTGCGTTTCCATGGTCATTATGTTGATTTGGGCTAACGTACTTTTTCTGTGGTCTTGTCGCTATTTTAAAGGGTTTTTTAGCACATCATTACTTGATTTTTCTAACATCGAAATTTGCAGGTTTTGACTTGTTGACTTTGACTGGGTTTGAATCGGTCTGGTTTAAGCTTGAAATGTCCGCCATCCGCTCCAATACCTATTTCCCTGCACTTATGCAGCAAACACGGATTAAAAGCAACAATTTATAGGCAATATTATAAAGAATGAGTGGTATTGATATGCAGTTTTATGATTTGAAAATACCCCCAAACTTTTAACATTTTCTCGTCCCGAGCAAACCGTTTCATTTTAAAGAAAAAGAAAAACCTAACTCACTTTCGTAGGCGTCACGATTTCACTTAGCATGTGCAGCAAATTGTTAAACCCCTAGGTTTCCCCAGACGATGAGTGTTGTCTCCTGAGGGTTTTTAACGGATTACTCCTACAAAATCCCATCAAACTAGTTTCGGAAGTTAAACGTCGACTCTAATCCTAAAGTTCAGTATCTAAATTAGAAACTCTATCATCCTAAGTTAGAAATATCGAACCATAATTTTTCACACCTCACTATTCGTTTAACTTAAGCTTCTATACGTCTTTACATACTCATGCAATAGCTTCGTTTTGTTTCAAAATTTTCGATTAAAAGTTTTCATGGTTCCTATAAAGACCAGGAAAAATATCAAAAGTATCTCACGAGTTTGTAAAGCCCTAAAATTTTCTTAAGTTTTTATTCTACAGCTTGATCTAAAATCTAGGATTTTTATCATCTTTAACAATGACTTAGTCCCATTCTTCACTCCACCTCTCACCTTTTTTCGTTCATACAGTTAGGGTTCCCTGGTGCTCACGGCTAATGCGCAGCAGAAGCGAAAAACGCAAACAAAAATTTTCGTGCGAGTGCGAGGAAACCACAACGTAGAATCCATTTTAAACACTAAACTAGAAACTAACATACAAGGTTATAGAAGCTACAACTTTTGTCATGTGTCCACCCAATCATGGAAGACCCTTCCAAGCTCATCGTAGGTCGTCGGAAATATGCTTGAGAGGTGACCACCCTTGCTGAAGATGATCCGATTGAGGAAAACCGATCTAAACTTCTGCTTCACATCAAAAACCCAAGTGAAGCAACTAACCATCCAAACTTGCTAGAAATGGAGTGTCAGTGATGTAGAAAATTTTCACTATCTTTAACTCTCACTTTATCAATCTCAAGAGCTCAACTCATAATCAAAGAGGAGAAGGAAGAGAGGAGAGAGAATGCCAAGTGTGAAAAATAGGAGCAAGCATGCGAGGGATTCTAGCAACCATACACTTAAAAAAACATTTTGCAATAAAGAAATACAATGCCATCCCTATCAACCATGCCTACTTTCCACCTCCCCCTCCACCTCATTTCCTTTGATTTTCCATAAAGGAAAATCAATAATGAGGTGTTCTCCTTCTAGAAGTATTCCGTATAAATACGGAATACAACCACGGTATATGAATCGTCTACACATACGTGTATCCGTATAAAAATACGAATAACCAAGAGAGAGAAAATGAATAGTGAACATAATACTAGAATATGTGTGTGTGTGTGTGTGTGTGTTTGTGTGTGTGTAAATTATTAAATCAATACTTGATTTAATAATCCGGCTTAATCCTAAGCCGACTAGTATTATCGACCGTCTGATTAAAATCCGTTTAGCCAGTACACATATTTAATCAAACCCATGCACATATCAAAATACGACCTTTATTATATTGCCTGAACTGGGAAAACCCTCTATGTGGGACTTTAAAGCGAAAATATGCTGGCAGTAAGTTACTGGATAAATCCATAACCACAAGCGCGTCTGCGGAACTAGCTATACATAACGGATATCTAAGTATATGCTGATAGAGAGGTCGAAAATCAAGTCCGTCCGTACCCTACTGAGCTGAATGTGACAATCTCCGTACAGTCCGATCTCTTCATCTAAGAGTATCACATACCGGGTTTAGGGGGTGGATAACATTAGACCCCTAATAACCAAATAAGTTATGTCGGAATTAAGCTCATTTGAACTCCTATCAGTAAATATCATTCACCCTGGCCAGGGATTTATGGTGATGGCCAACTGAACACAGCGCGACATCGACTCCTAATATCAGGAGAGACGAATTCCTGACCATCGCTCACTGCATCCATATGGCTCGGGACTGTACCCTGAAGGAACTAGCGCACTCTAGGTTACAATTTTAAAAGATGAAATCATAGGGTTTTAAAAAAATTTAGAGAGCAATAATTCCAACCATAAGGATCTAGGCTAAAGAATATAACTTGAAACAATGAAAATAGAGTTTTAGCTTCTAGGTTTGAATTACAATTTTTGTAGCAGTTTCAAGTGCTCCAAAATTGTGTTGGACTCCATTATGGCCTCTTTGAAACTCCATGGAACAAGGTTGCATGCACATCTCCTCCATCAAAGATAATCCACCTTGAAGGCTGAAATGCTTTGGCTCCAAAATCAAAAGAGTTAAGCTAAATAGTTAGGTTGCTAATATAACGAGCTAGGATTGTAGTTTCATCTTCACTATAATTTTCTCTCAATATTGTTTTCTTTTTATAATTTTATTTCTCAAAATTAGGAGGAGAGTGAAGAGATTAGAGCTATTGGAGACGAGAGAGAGCTAGCAAATATCATGGACCAAGAAGATGGACACTTGGAAAGATAATCAAATCCAATGGTTGGGATTTTGTAGAGAATGGTTAATATCTGTAGCCATTTCAATTGAAATGGCTACAAATATTAACCATTCTCTACAAAATCCCAACCATTGGATTTGATCATTTTTCCAAGTGTCCATCTTCTTCTCCCCCTTCCACATGTCTCCAATACGAGTGAGTCTAAGGATATAATGTTCCTATGGAACAATATAACCTAAAGAGAAATATATAAAGAAAAAGAAATAAATAATAACAATGTTTATATATTAATGTTTATGCCAACATAATTAATTAATATATAACATTATAATAGTTATCTTATGTATTAAAATACATAAATGAGAGACAAATAAATAGTGACGTAATACTAGTAAATACACATACAATATATATGTATAAAATATTAAATCGGCACATGATTTAATATCCGTCTTTTCAAAAAGACCGGCTATTATTACAACCGTCCGATTACCGTCAGTATATGAAATACACTAGTTGTAATCAAACCCAAGCGCGTACTAATGTATCGCAACTACAACATTTCTCCAAAACAGGAAACCCTCTGTGTGGGACTTCAAAGACTCGGCGAATACGCTGGAAATGAGTTTTCTGAAGAAAACCCTGAAAAATTCATAAGCACATCAGCGGCACTAGCTGTAAATAACGGCTACCCAGATAACTATAGAAAAGAAGATCGACAAACAAGCTCGTCCAAAAAACCTCTACTGAGCTTATCAGCGACATTTACCATACAGTCCGGTCTATTCGTCATATTTGGTCTAGGGGATGGATACCCCTAATAACCTGATAAGTCATGTCGGTGTCAAGCCCTATCACTAATCGAGAAAATACCGATCGCAATCAGTAAATCCCATCTGCCTAGAATTGGGCCTTATGGTGATGGCCAACCATACACAGCACGACATCAACTCCCAATACCGGGAGAGACGAATCCTCTCTATCGCTCACTGCCTCCAAGTGCTTCAGGACTGCACCCAAAAACTACCTGTTTGCATGACTCTTTAAAACTGTAGCAGGGTAGAAATCAAAGTACAATGGGAATACACTCGAGACAAATGTCGATTTCGGGTCGACAGACTTCCATGTACTAATGTCACCTGAGAACTGCTATCTGACAATAAGTATAATTGAAAGTTCACAGTGCCCTCGCCACGACAAGCGCACCCGATATAGAACCGAAAAACGAAAATTTTCAATAGGACACTAGAACCTAATCCCTAGTGATCGTTCTAAACTCTAAACTAGTAAATAAGCATGCAATGGTTTAGTGATTACAACCTTTGATGCGTGTCTACCTAATCGTGGAAGACCCCTTCAAGCTCGTAGCCGCCGAGAACACGCTTGAGAGGCGACTGCCCTTGCCGAAGATGATCCATCCAAAGGAAACCGATCCAAGCTCCGACCGACGCTCCAAACTCGACAGGAATGAATTCTGGGTGATGTAGGAATTTTTTCACTAACTTATTTCTCTCTTTATCTTCACTCAAGAGAAAGCAAGAGGAGGAAGAAGGAGGAGGAGAGCTTTAGCCAACCATGGCTCCTCTCATTTTGTGAGCATAGTGAATGTATGTGTGTGAGAGAGAGATATTCTTTTCTTTTTCTTTTTTAAAAAACCGTGTACAACATTTTTCAATTTAAAAAAGCCAAGCCATCCCTATCTGCATACTTCATGTCACCTCATCAATCCACCTAATTATTTGATTTTCCAAAATTGAAAATCAATAATGAGGTGTCCTCCTTCTAGAAATATTCGCGTATAAATATGGAATACTTCACCTAGTATACATATCGCTACATATACACGTATCCGTATAAAAATACGGATAGCACAAAAGAGAGAAAATGAATAGTGAACAATAATACTAATATATATATATATCAATATATATAAATTATTAAATCAGAACCTGATTTAATAATCCGGTTTATTCTTAAGCTGGCTAGTATTGTCAAACGTCCGATTATAGTCCGTGTATACTGTATATGTATTTAATTGGACTCCTGCACGTACCAACGTATGGCCTCTACAACAATCGTCTGAACTGGAAAAACCCTCTGTGTGGGACTCTAAAAACTCAAAAATACGCTGGCAGTGATTACTGGATAAATCCATAACCGCAAGCATGTCAGCGGCACTAGCTGCAGTAACGGCAACCCAGGTATATGCCAAAAGGGAGGTCGACAATCAAGTCTGTCCGTGCCTTACTGAACCTGAATATGAAAATCTCTGTACAATCCGGTCTTTTCGTCTAAGAATATCGCATACTCTCGGTGGTGGATAACGTTAGACCCCTAATAATCCGATAAGTCGTGTCGGAGTCCAGCTCATCACCAACAGAGAAACTACTGACTACTATCAGTAAATCTCATCCACCGTGGCCACGAATTTATGGTGATGGTCAACCGAACACAGCGCAACATTGACTCCAAAAACCAGGAGAGACGAATCTCTGACAATCGCTCACTGCCTCTATGTGGCTCAAGACTGTACCCAAATAAAACATGTTTACACGACTCCTTTGAGCTGTGGTAGGGTAGTAATCTAAGTACAGTGGGAACTCACACGAGATAAATGACGATCTCAGGTCAAAAAACTAACCTGTACTCATACCACTAGAGAACTTCTATCTAACGATAGATATAATACCATCTAGAAGTTCTCGTCAAGTTCGTCCGTTGTACTCACCTCCAGTAAGCACCTGCATACTATCTCAGGTGACACAACACCAATGGTCTGTGAGACCGGCCATCACCCTTCGTCGGGGTTTAGAAATATTTACACTAGTCTACTCCGGAATATCGATGCCCAGTCTCGATACTCCTACGACTATAGATATTTAAGGATGTTCTTATGGACTACCCAGCTCTCAAGTATATGATCGCCATCATAATGTTGGTAGTCAAGCAAGAATCTTACGGGCTTCATCAATGATGAAGACAAACCAGATAGCATACTATCATCTCGAGCAAGACTGTTCTATCCGTATATGCCCTCCTTCAATTATCATAATCGCCTACTTGCGGTTAAAATAAGTGCCTTGTAGGCACTATATCCAACAATCTCCCACTTGCACTTAAGACCAATTATTGCGGTATTGCATACCCACAGCTTGTGTACTATCGAATACCCAACTTTTCTACTAATCAGTTTCGTAAACCGAGTTTGTGAAACTTATGTGTTCGAGAAACAGTCTTAGTGAGTGGATCCGCTACAATATTCCAACTTCATCTTTCTATATCTCAACTTCGCGGAGATTGAAAATCTTCCGAACTGAGCGATACCCCGCTTTATGAATTTATCTGGATACTTAATGGGACCAAGTTCATAAATGAACAACTTTATCCATCAAACTTCTTGGGCTGTATCCTCTGTTGAGTCATAACCGGCATCATGCACCATGTCTACCTTAATATCCCTATTAGAACCCTATCCAATATACTGCTCCTCAGGAGAGGGTAAACTTAAAACTCTGACAACATCTTTGTCTTCCAAGTCACCTTGCGACAACCAAAGTTTGACCAATCATCGCATTTATATAATAATATCAGTTCTATTAAGCGTGGCTATCCTACAGTTTCATGGCAATACCAATGAGGTGTAATGTAATATGCGCGTCTGTGATTTGTGCAACATAGCAATCATTGGTAATGGTGCAGTGTTCTATCAATGTGTTCATACAAGAATAGCAACGCCAACTAGCATATATAATAGGTTATCAAATCGCGAGCGTATAAAAAGTAACCTAATCGTAACATGAACAATTGTTAAACATGACTAACTATTATGAATTATACCGTTATAATTTAAGTTGAACAAAATGTTGTTTTGCAAATAAGGAAGCTGCGATATATTTAAAATAGATATCCGTTTAAAATTAGCAGCTCATCCTTACTATTTATCATTTAAAAGTGGAAAACGAATAGTTGGTTTTCAAAAGAGTATAACTCAAGCAATTAAAATGTCCTAATCAGGATAAACATATGACTCCGCGAGTCCAAATGAATCTTGGCCGTATTCAGCAAACTATCCTTGATATTATCAAATATCTAATCAATATCGTACGGATCTATAGTCGCGTACGCATATAACAATAATCACATATAAATATATATCCACACATACATATATAGCCTACTAGATACATACTATATACTAACTTAGTTATAGACAAAATTATCTAACATAATACTATAGTCTAGATATATAATATAAGTATTCTAGTTAATTGGTTACGGGGGTATTACACGCCATCCACCCGACCTCACTCGTAGATATAAATCTACTCACTCTATGCGATCGCACTAGTCATATCCTATAACTACATTGCACATCTTTGCCGCCTCGGGGATCTCCGCAAAAGAACCTAGCAATCATATCATTACGTAACGCACATAAGAAACTATATCGAAATCGATATATCAAGTAAAGGTCCATAGGTTAGAACCTATGACCAACAAGAGCTAGGCGAATGCTAACAATAAGGAATTACCCTCTAGACATCACCGTTCAACTAAATCAACCAAAACGGAATTATAAATACGAATACGCAAGTTTAAAACCTTAAAACTTTGCCAAAACTATACTAAACACTTCCAAATTTTGACTCAGAGAATCTGGGGAAAAACAATGTATAAAAGGGGCTTATTTATCAAATGAACTTGCACTATACCAAAACCCAAACCTTAATTCAAAAACTTGGGTGTCTTCTGGTGGTCCTGATAGGTCAATTCTATACTCTGAATAATTTATAAAAATCCCAGTTCATCCTAAAATTCATTTGATCACCAAAAACATTACAAAAAACCTATTTTTCTGACATTTATCAAGGTATTTTGAAACTTAAACACTTTGATAATCTGAAAAAGATGGATTTTTACCTATATGGATGGATGCCAAAGAAAGTCCAAGCTCTTGATGCGATTTCTTGAGGCTTCATGAAGTTGTATTGATTTAGCTTGAAGTTTTGAACCATATTCATGAAGAACTTGATGCAAGATCTATAGGAATTTTTTTGAGTGAAGTGAGCTAAGGTTTTGAGATGAGATTTGAGAGATGTTTTTTGTTCAGTTTGGGAGAGATGTTATCATAAGAATTAGATGATGAAGGAGGAGGTGTTGAGAAAAGGTGTAGAGCAAGGTGTAGACCAAACGCAAATATAATAAAAGCTATAATATATCTCCTCAAGTGTAATACACAAAAACAAAATCAACCCCAATGGTTTGCACAAAAACCAAACCACGTTCAACAGGTTTGCATGAAAAAAACATCTAGTGTATCATGGTGCACGAAATCAACATCAAGTGCATCTGGGTGCACAAATCAATACCAAGTGCATCGGGGTGCATGAAAATATCAATATATGCAACTAGTATGCACAAAACAATATCAAGTTCATCTAGGATGCATGAAACCTCAATCAAGTGTAACTGATGTGCACGAAAACAACAACCTAGTGCCTCTGGTATGCATGAAAATCTCAATCAAGTATATCCGGTGTGCACAAAATCATAGATGTGACCCTTAAAACACATAAGTCAAAACAACGGATGTCGAAGTATCCCTTCTTCAACGTCGAAAATGTGATACTCAGATTACCAAAACAAAAATAAAAAAATGACATTGAACTACATCTTCTTCAATGTCGAAAGGTGCCTGTACACCCGGAGCTGGTAGAGCAAGGATTCCCACTTGCCTTCTATCCACGGTCTGGCGTCCACTATCTCTAGATCCTTGTTCACTCTGCAGACCACTAAAACCACGGCCTCTTGATACAATCGCCTGGTGAAGGTACCAATAAAAATAATCCCGCTCTAACACCTCTCTGAATACTTCCAAGCCAAGTAACCTGGCCTCTCGCAAGGAAACACGTCAATGATGGTGGCCTCTGGCCCTCTGAGTATGCGCCATACAACTGGTCCTGGGTCCAATCTCTATCACTATATCATCCCAGAAAGAACCCGCCATGACATCTGTCGATATCATCTCTGCCAAACTGCCCGGAAAATGGCACTCCTTAATGAATCATCATCCGTTCTAGAACAACTACAATCTCATCAAGATGTTTTTTATAAGCATGGACGTATCTAACGCCTCTGCATACGTATCAAATCTCTAGCACCAACGGATAGGAACAAATGCGCATCGAGACCTCGCGCAAATATCTTAATCCATTTTCTTCAGTATCGACTAAGTAGGGAGCATATCGCGATAGCCGCGCTAACTGCAAGTCATACTCGGCTACGCAAAGACTTGAAACTTTGAATTCGGCATCTTTGACACTCTGTGGAAGAAATCTGGCTAAGTATACACTCGTGAACTCATCCCAAGTCATCGGAGGAAGACCTACTTCTCGGTCTCTTTCGATCGACTCACACCATATTTGAGCAAGACCCTTCGAAAGGAAACTAGCCAACTTCACCGATCTCGCATCGGAGCATCACAACAAACTAAATATCCTAGCCATCCTTATTCTTCGCCAAAAGACGGGGATGAACTAGGATAGATCGTCCTGCCTGAATTTCGGTGCAGATGCTATTTGGACTTCTCCATCCACCTCTTCGAAGATACCAAGTTGATTTATAGCACCATATATCCGTGGTTTGGATAAATGCGACCATTGTAGCAGATTTTATCAGATTCCCCTTATTTATGAGCGGTTTTTGATTGTGGGGACGCTCTTCCCTGCAGGCGCAAGCCCCTGCAGTTAATTACGTTATCACGTTGTGATAACTACTCTTCTCCTGCTCTGTAAGTTCACTTCATTTCACGTTGTGTTTGTTTTATTTTGGGTTGCCCATGAATTGTATATGGAGACTAATTTATGTCGTCTCCCGTAGGGCGCGGATTAGTCCAAATCCGTATATTTTAGATTTGGGCTTGGGTCAAGGATTTGCTTGACGGGGTTTTGAACTTAGGTTGTATATTGCAACAGTTCAGAAATATTTTTGTTTTCTTTAAGGACCATTAATCTAATTTGAGATTACGATCAACTTAAATCTATAAGCGAGCATTTGGGCTCAGTTTTTTTTCGCCAAGGATACATTAGTCTTATTTGAGGCTAAGATCAACAACATTTTAGTATTGTTTTTATTTAAGATCCAGCAAAAATGCATTTGGGCTCAGCTGCAAGAAAACTTCAAAGACTTAGCCAATTTGGGCTTAGTCTAATTAGTCTTTTTTATTCAAAAGTGCTAAGCACTTATTTGGGCTCTGTTTGTTCGGCCCTTTTCTTTTTATGTAAAAGTGCTAAGCACTTATTTGAGTTCTGATGCTCACATGTATGTCATGTGAAGCATTCAGTCATGAGCGCTGCCCAATAAATGTTGAACACTTTAGTCATTTTGACTAAATATGAAGTGCTAAGCACTTCTTATGGCGTCCACGTGAGGTGCACATGAGGCGCTGGACGCTGCCAAATCAGTGCTAAGCACTCAGCCGTTTTGGCTGTATATGGAGTGCTAAGCACTTTTTATATAGCACCCATGTGAGGAGCACGTGAGGCGCTGGGCGCTGCCCAATCAGTGCTAAGCACCCATCCGTTTTGGCTGTATATAGAGCGCTAAGCACTTTTATTCAGCGCCCACGTGTGTTTCACGTGAGGCGCTGGCCTTCCGTTTTGGACGCCCACGTGTTTTTTATGTGAGGCGCTGGGCGCTGTTAAAAGGGCGCCCACATGGAAAGCACGTGAGACACTAGTTTTTTTCCCTTTTTTAGAGATTAAATCTTTGTTATTGGCATTTTGACCATTAATGATCACCAAGATTTTCGTTTTTTGAAGATCTGGGATCAGGTTTTTCTTTAAGAACTAATTTCTTTTATAGGTTCTTTTTCCTTTTGTTTTTCTTTTAGACCTAGCTCTTTTCTAAATCTTTGATTCCAAAGAATAAGATATTCCCGATGAGAATTAAATTCTCATCTTGTTAGAGACTTGTTTTGTGGATCTTTGATCCTGAGAAAGAACTAAATTCTAAGAGAAGGGTTAAACCCTTACAATATGTAAAATAGAGATTTTTTTATCTCTGTGTTCTCTTTACCTTGGTTCTCTTTTTGAAAGGGGAGCCTTCTTCTCTGAGAATTAAATTCTCTATTGTTTTTAAAGCTCTCTGTATTTTTTTAGAAGCTTATAAGGGATTTTTTTCTGTGGTCTCTCTATGTCTCTGAGGTCTCTCGTCTCTCCTGAGCCTTGAAATCTCGGGTCCTTTATATAGTAGAGGCAAGTTTGTTAATTAATTTTGAGAAAATATCTCAGTGGGAGATTCCAATTGATTTAATTGGACTCAAAATTGATTTGGGAAATTTTACCCATCGTTAGATCTTTGATCCAAGGACTTCTGTTTTATAGAATATGTTTTCTTGTTTTCAACAAGATTGGGGAAATATTTTCCCATATACAGAATTTATTCTGTAAAATGGTGATTTTTAATCACCATTGGATTTTTAATCTAAGGGTTCATTGTTTTACATAGAGTAATCTTTTTTTGTTTAGAAAAATTGAGGGAATAGATTCCCAAAAGAGAATTTTATTCTATTATTGGATCATGGATCCAACCAAGAGTATCTTTTTTATTTAAAAAGTTTTGGGAGATATTTTCTCCTCATAGAATTTAACTGTATATTTTGATGATTTACCATCTCCATTGAATCTTTGATCCAATGACTCTGTTTAACAGAAAGTATCCCAAATTCTTATGTAGATTTTAATTCTATTAATCTTGACTTGGGCGCTGGCGCTTCACGTGTTGTGCACATGGGCTCCGCTTAAGAAATTAATTCTTCTGATGGGTACTTCTGTGCTTTACACATTGGTGCCCGCGTGATGAGCACGTACGGGGAAATATAAGAACTTAATTCTTACTCAGAAAGCGTTTTTGTGCTTTTCATAATTGCGCTCGCGTGATGAGCAAGTGCGACGCCATATAAGAATTTAATTATTACTCAGAAATCATTTCTGTGGTTTGCACATTGGCGCTGGCGCCCTCGTGAGAAGCACGTGAGTCACTGACCCATTAAATTTCAACAAAGCTTTGCTCTTTCTATATATATTTTTATTTTTTATTTTTAGAGGAACAAATGCCCCTCACCATTGTTCCCACGTGGCTCACTCGTGGGTGCAACAGTGTCACCTTTCCACCGTTTGATTTCCTAGGGAGTTGAACCTTCCCTTCACATATTATAATTTGGCCCTTGAGATGACTGTTGTTTCGTCATCTTCCTTCTTTTCCCTTGAGAATTTAATTCTCCTCTCAATGCGTAGATCTCTGCCCAAAGAAACTCTTAGAATTTGAAGTCAGTTTTAATGAAATTGGTAAGGATTATGACCGACTTTTTAACTCTTAGAAGAAAATCTTTTTTACTTTAGATCTTAAACCTATCAATAGAGCTTGGCACTTTTTCTTGAAGTGATCTCTTAGAGATCTAAAAAAACTTTATCTGGGTAGATCGTAGGTCTTTGGAGATCTTAGGGTTTTACCTTGTTATTAACTATGGTCTTTGAGGGTTCTCTAGAATTTAATTCCAGTATATTTCCCATGGGGATTTCTAGGACTTAATCCCCTCATCGGAGGAATTTGATTTCAGTTTGTATGACAGAGCTTAGCTATGGGGAATTTTAAAAATCTTTAGAAATTTTATTCTTTTTCCTTTTTTTCTTTTTAGGGTTTCTATTTATAGATTCTTCTTACAGGTTTGGATCTGTTGTAGAATACGTTTTTCAAGAACATTGGGAGTTTTGAACTCCACCGCTTAATGAGATTTCTCATTTAATGAGAATCCTTTTGGATTCTCACAATGTGTGCATGTTTCATCATTGATGAGGCGTCACCCTGATTTTGTGGGCCCCCCCGTTTTGACAGTAGTGATTTTAATATGCTACAGTGGAGCACAGATACTAAGGCCCTTAGTTGTAGTTAATTACATTGTGCTGATAACTAACTCTTTATGGGTTTTTCTTTTCAGATACTATGGCTTCCGATTCCTTCTTTCCTTATGTCCATTCGAAGAGCGCTTTTGCTAACGTGCCTACGGATCGAGAAGTCTTTGCGCTAATTCAGGACTACGATCTAGAGCAAAAGTCTCTTCATCTGTGGGGATCGTGGTATAGTTATATTATTCGGGGTCGGCGCGGCTTCACTTGTGCGGTGCCGTCAGAACCGATTCTGTCAATCTATTACGCTGACCTTCCACAGGTCACTTACGCAGTGGAAGAGGTCAACTGGACCTCGGAAGGTCGTCTCCAACCTTCCATGGCGTCGATACCAGTGCAGCCGCCGATGGCCCTAGATGTTCTGGGGCGTCCTATATGCTAGGAAGAAGCGTGTCCTTTGGGCTAGGTCTATATGATAGGAGTGACCACCTGTCATCCAGCTAGTTATCTGCAGTGGGCCCGTTACATTTTGTCGGCCAAGAAGTCTCTGCTGCTGAAGACCGGTTATATCCAGCGATCTACGCGTCCCTCTTTTATTATAATACTCCTCATGTGTGGTGGGTTAAATCCTTCTTGGAACAATGGAATATCCCGACCCACACATTTCTCTTATCGGATCAGGAAGTGTCAATCTCGCTGGATGAATTTGCAGAAATATCCGAGTTACCCGTCAGGGGGGAGCTTTATGAGGAGATACTTCCTCCTGAAGAGTACGTCTTCGCTACTTAATCAGTGGTTATGGGTCTTACACCAGAAAATGCTGTTCAACACAAGTTTCCGAGCTTGATCAAGGTGTTCAACATATATGAGAGCTTATTCTTGGAGTCCGGGGGGCATGGCGTTAGCTTTACGGACTTTATTTCCCATCTCTTCCGGCCAGAGGTTTGATCGAAGAAAGCTGCGAAGTTTACCAAGCTCGATGATCCGTTTGGCTTTGGCTCAGACAAAGTGCGGACCACAGAGGCAGATTTAAAGCAGTTCTTCATTCCGGATACCCCCACCGTCCCTTTTGCAGAGATTGTCGCTATAGACATTGATGAGGAGACGTTCTTTATGGGGTTCATCAGCTTGTGGCTGATCTGGTTTGTGCTCCTGATGTACCCTCACTACATGAGACATCTGTCTTCTATTCGGCTCATCGCATCGCTGTGGGGACACGTATGGCTATTGGGGTCGCAGGACTGGCTCACTTATATCATGGTCTGAGTATAGCGTCCGACACCACTCAGCCAGGTTTGAAGCCCGTAAATCTCCCATTGCACTACTTCACCTCTTGGATCAAGATGCACGTGCTAGGTGCTTTTGGTGTGCATAAACGGCCTAAATTTTATGAAGGATATAACATTCCTCGGGTCATGCAATTGGTCAATGCTTCTTCTCCAGACCTAACACAGCGAGAGGTTCGTGTTGGGTTGCGGCAGCGTCCCGGACGTCATTCCGAGGCCAAATGCGGAACAAAAACTTTTCAAAACGTGATGCTACCATAACCTTTACCCCGATCGAAACATTAACAGTTAACTAGCAATCTGTAAAATGAGTTCAAAGATTATACCGATCGATCCGTGTCCATCGGTCTTCAATCTCCGTCCCATGCTTTTCGCGGCTGCCCCGACGATGTTCGCCCTCCGGCCTCGCTTGTTGAAGTGGCACCACATCGAGGAATCTTTATATGGGAACCCGCTTCAAACCGAAGCAACTCAGACATGAAGTTTGCTAGCCGACATTTCCAAGGTGAAGTAGAGAAGGGTATGATTACTTTTTCTCAATACACTCTAGGATTCTCAACACATGAGAGGGATAGAGTGGAGGTTGAAGAAGATGCCCATGGTGAAAGATATGAGCTCAAGAAAAATCAAGTGAGCAAAGCAAACACCACAACCCAAAAGAAAATGAGTGGCTGCCCAAAATAAGTGAGTGAGTGTTTTAGATATATTGTTGTGTGCAAATGAGCCTCACACACTCACAAAATATCTCTACACTCACACACTCACCAAAATACCTAAAGCTCACTTGAAAAATATCTCAACCATGACAAAAAATGAGTCATGCCAAGAATGAGTCACAATTTACACATTAAACATTTAAACATAAATGTTTAATCCACAAAAAGTAAATGCTATCATCTAAAGTTATCTTGTAATAAATTACAAGAATACCCCTCACCGGTATATACATACCCGCATCCGTATTCCGACTGAATACGAATATTACGAGACGAAAGTAATCCAGCCAATCTAATACTAGGATCCGGCTTAAACCAAAGCCCACTAGTATGATCCGTCCGATCATGATCCATGCACGAGTGCACATATATGATCGAACCCTGCCATGAAGCCATACGGCCTTCACAACGTTTCGCCCGA
Source organism: Agapanthus africanus (assembly GCA_030015575.1). Classification (NCBI taxonomy): domain Eukaryota; kingdom Viridiplantae; phylum Streptophyta; class Magnoliopsida; order Asparagales; family Amaryllidaceae; genus Agapanthus; species Agapanthus africanus. Next base: position 51,476 of record JASDDO010000257.1, on the reverse strand, counting down.
ACTTGAGAAACTTTCTGTGGGGGACTCTAATGACTCATCAATACGCTGGCAGTGGGTTTAACCATAAGCACATCAGTGGTACTAGCTGTACGTAACGGCTGCCCATGTATTGAGCGAAAAGGAAGCTGACGAGTGAACTCATCCTGAAACCCTACTGAGCCTGACAGTGACAATATCCGAACAGTCCGGTCCGTTCGTCTATGAGTACCGCATATTGGGTCTAGGGGGTGGATAAAGTCAGACCCTAAATAACGCGATATTTAGTGTCGGTATGAAGCCCATCACCACCAGAGAAACTATCGATCCTAGATCGGTAATTCTCGACTACATTGGCCAAGGTTTTCTGGTGATGGCCACCCGTGCACTGTGCAACATCAACCCCCAATACCGGGAGAGACGAATCCCCGACGATCCGCTCACTGCCTCCATGTGGCTCGGGACTGTACCCAACTAAAACCTGTTTGCACGACTCCTTTAAGCCGTGGTAGGGTAGTAATCAAAGCACGGTAGGAACTCACACGAGACAAATGACGATCTCAGGTCGACAGACTAACTTGTACACATGTCACCTGGGAACTGCTATCTGACAATAGATATAATACCAACTAGCAGGTTCCCGGCGAGTCCGTCCAGTGTACTCATAATCCAATGAGCACCTGTATACTATCTTAGGTGAACAAAATAACACCAATGGCTTGTGAGACCTGGCCACCGCCCCTCGTCGGGGTCTCGATCAGTATACACTAGTCTACTTTGGAGTATCGATGCCCAGTCTCGAAACTCCCACGACTAAGGACATTTAAGGATGCGCTTATAGACCACCAGCTCCCATATATATGATCGCCATCATAATGCTAGTAGTCAAGCAAGAATCCTATGGGCTCTATCAACATATAATACTGATGATAAAGATAAACCAGATAGCATACTATCATCTGAAGTAAGACTGTCCTACCGGTATAGGTCCTCCCTCAATCATTGCAATCACGTGCCTGTGATCCAATAATTGACTTTGAGGGCACCATATCCAATAGTTCGGTGATTGCTCCTTCGCCCTGCATGGTTGGGGATAGCATGACCTTCGTCGAAAGGATCCTGACCATTGGTAAGGAACCCTCCAAGGTAATCTGGCCACTCCATGATGTCTTCAAGAATGGAGCTTCTGCATTGAGAGCCTAAGAAATCGTCCATTTGTATTCCATCAGGTCGTCTTTCCTCATGTTCAGACAGGATGCCTCGGTGTTATTTATAAGATATAACCTGCATCATTTCCCCATAAATCCGGTTAAAACCAAGGCGTTCCCTTGAAGCGTTCCTCGTTGACCCGGTTGCTACAGAATAGAGCGTTCGCAATGCGGCACATCATTTCATGTGGCTAAATACGGGATCTCATTTCCTGATTAGTGAGCCGAGCCATATCCCGAAGGCCTTGAATGCTTTTATTGCTTGGTACCAGCATTCCATAGGTGTCGTCATCAAAGAAGAAAGATGGACGCTTCTCGACCATAAGTATTCTATCCCGGCCAGAAATCCCGCGGTCCGCTGAAGCGAAGGGAAATTTTCCGTCCATTTTTAAGAGAGGGTGCCAAGGCTGTAATTTTGTGAGCCTTTCTGGATAAGCCATGACTGGATGTAAGTGCTCCTGTAACCGTGGCGGCCATGGCATCCCCTGAGTCAGGTATCGGTTCGGAGATCGGAACTCGCCATCCGAAGAAGCCCGTTAAGCGAAAACTTTTATCGTCGGGTGTTGGTGCCGGCTCACAGAAGAAGAAGAAATCTTTATTCTTAGCTGACGTTGTATTCGGTCAGGAGACACATGCTCCTTATAGCGAAGGCTTAGCCAAATACGGCACCAACATTGGTATGTACGAAGCTTCTGTCGATGAGAATGCCGCTACTGATCTTCAAGCCACTATCGAGACTTCTGAGAGATTAGCCCATGAGCAAGCAACGCTTGCTTCACTTACGGCATCCGGTATATTCTATTTATATTCTTCTGTACACATTTTTTATGCTTTATTAACGCTCTTTTCTTAATAGGAATCTCCACTAAAGATACTCTCTTAGCATCCCTCAAGGCATTTGAGGAAGAGGAGAGGCTTCACACTTCCATGGGTCTCGGTATGATTCGTTTTGCGCCGCCTTTTCATATTTAGTTCATTTCGTTCACACCCTGACTCCATTCCTCTTTCTGTTACAGGAACCACCGCAACTCGTGTTGTTCCGAGTACAATGCCATCCTCGGGTGGTAGTGCGGAGGAGCCTTCAGAGCCATCGGCTACAGTTGTGGTCACCCCAGGGCTGTCTCGGGAGGCGTCGCTAAAGCAGCCTATGATGGATGTTGCAGTAGATCTGGAGGTCGAGCCTAATTTAGACAAAGGTGTTCCCCTATCGGTGGTTTTAAGGAGATCTATCCGTATAACCAAAGCTGAGAGTAAACCCAAAAAGCATGCAGCAAGGGAGCGTCAGGCCAACTTGGCCACAGGCGCAGGTTCAAGTGATGCTCGATCCTCTAATGTTCCCATAGACGACATCCTTCCTACCATGTCCACCGCTCATAGACAGGTTGCGCGTGTGGCTCGCGAAGAGGCTAAGCGGTCACTTCAAGGTAAAACAACGCACGATCCCTTATTGAAACCTAGTAGGACTTGTTTACTTTTCCAGGTTTCTTATTACAGTAATTTTTCTTGAATTATAACACATTTGCCCTTGAATGATGTGACAGGGCCGCCAGCGTTCGAAGGGTCTGGGTGTTAAGCCTTCCTGTCAAATCAGGGACTGCTCTAACTACCGCTTCCTCCCCCTGTGGATCCCCATCATCGGCAGGTGATGCGAGCATGACGACGGACCTTATTGATTTGGGGGATGAAGGTGTCGACATTGAATCCATTTCCCCGGTGATGGTGGAAACTGAGGAATCCGTCATGGTTAGTGGCCTCCAGACACCACTATGGTCTCTGCCTTGTCAGGTATTCCTTGTGTTATTTCTATTAGGTTCTTAATCCTGCTAAACATATTCGCTGATATTTATTTTATTCCGAATATAGGTGCGGTAGACCCCGGCGTTGTGCTGATTGAAGAATCATTGTCAGTCGTTGCCATGACAGTCATTGTTCTACCTTTCTCTTTTGTGCCCCCCCCCGAGTTCTCTCAGATTTAATGACAGAAGGTAAAAATTTTCTAATCCCTTATTTCAGTATAGATATTATTTCTTGGACTAATTTCTTTACCATATATTATAGCAATCCTGTACGAGTGCTTTTAACCGCTTATGCAAAATGCTAATCTCGCATTTCATCTTCCAATCAGAATTCATTCATCCTTCAGGCGTTGGTTAGTATATTCTTCATCTCTTATTTTATCTTTTCACAAGTAATCTTTTTATTACTAAGCTTTTCTTGTATTGGCCACAGTCTTACGGCTTGAGGGAGAGAACGAAGGAATAGCAGAACCTCCCAAGCTTCCTGATTTGCCACTTTCGACTACTGGTACGTTAGATCTCATTCGTCATCGTCCTTTTTAATTCTTAGGTCGAAATCTGACCCTTCCTTATGCGTGCTTTGTTCTGCAGCAACCATACCGTCTTTATCTTCTCTTGACTCTCGTATATCTATGCCCGCGGGGCCGTACGCTAAGCGTCAATCCTCTAGGGGAGTGGCCAATAGCAGGCAGATGCTAAGCGAATTCATCAAAAACCTCAACGTCGAAGCTCTCACTTCTGCTGTGGACTTTGCGGACGAGGTCAACCTTATGTTGGCGACGCTTGCAACTTTCCACAACAAAGACTTTGTCGGCATTTGGGTTGACTATTATAGGCGAATTGAGACTTGTCTCCACGAGATCGATCATAAGCATCTTACACCTGAAGCATTAACCTTGAAGGCTCAACTGATCGCATGGATTGAGCAAAGTACCGCTTCTATTCAATACTTCGAGCAGAAGTTGGCCCTGAGGCAAAAGGAATATGAGATAGCTTCTGGCGAATCCAGCCAATTGCGCGTCCAGGTCAAAGAGAACGCCGCGCAGCTGCAAATTATTTTTGGGAATCTCTAGCAATGCGTTTCTAACGGGATGGCGCTGAGGCAGCACCTCGACTCTACCGAGCGGGGAATGCGAGATTGCGAAGCGGCTAAGCAGGAAATTATTGAGAAGCTTTCATCATGCTTGCAAAAACGGACCCGAGTTGAAGCGATGTTGGCTGCAATAGTAGACCGTGAGGTGGAGCTGCGGGAAGGGAGTGAGCGGGTCGCCATTTTATTGAAAGCCCCGCCTTCTTAAAGGCTAGAATTGTATTCCCTCATCCTTTTTTCTTAAACAAATTGTATCTTTCAAACACTTCGATTCATGAATAAAATATTCATCATTTTTTTTGCATGCGCTCCTCTGTGTTTGATGTCTTACTTTAGCGATAATTAGTTTATTCACTCGTTTCGGAGTTTGTAATTTATTCACCCATTTCGAAGTTTCTAGTTTAAGTACTCATTTCGGAGTTTGTAGTTTTTTCACTCGTTTCGGAGTTTCTGGTTTATGTACTCATTTCGGAGTTTGTAGTTTATTCACTCATTTTGGAGTCTCTTTAGTTTACCTCCCTTAGGTTTACAGGCAAACTTGTCTGTGGTACCATCACATTGGCTGATGTATTTCTCGATATACAGTCTTTAAGCCGTTGTTCGATTAGCCCCGTGACTGTCGTGTCTCTGATCCTTTCAGGAGCTGGACAAGATATCTTCAAGTAATCTCCTTAGGTATATTACTGTTGGAAGAGCAACCGTTGGGAATTTTCCATGACGCTTTTTACCTGAGGTTAGGCTCAATTTGGAGCCCCGATGAGTCATAACCGCACCCTTCTGGGGTGGGATGATCTCCAATGGTCTTTTAGGCTTTATATGAGTTGCCGTCAAGACCCGAAGCTGGGAATATACCGTCACTTCGTTTTTTGCTTTGATGATGTCTCGCCGATTCTTTGCTTAAGTAGGGAAGACATCTGTAGGACCTCTATGTTGTATGTATTGCAATTGAAGTCCGGAGCTAGGAATATGCCATTGCTCCAATTTCATTTGATAGTCGCGTCCGCATCCTGCTGAAATGAGGGGGGACGTCGAGATAGTCTCTAGGTTGTATATGAACCGTCAAGACTTGGAGCTAGGATTTTGCCGTCACTCCATTTCTATTTGACACTTGGGTCTTTGTTGACGTTGCGTATGCATCTTATTAACATGAGAAGCACGTAGAGCCGGATCTAGGATTTTGTCATTACTCCATTTTTATCTGATTGTTGTGTCCGCACCCTGCTGTAATGAGAAGAGCCTCGGGGTGATCTCTAGGCTTTAAATGTTTCCAGTGAGACCTGAAGTTAGGATTTTGCCATCACTTCATTTTTATTTGATTGTTGTGACTGCCCTTGCTGGAATGAGGGGGACGTCGAGATGGTCTCTAGGTTGTATATGAACTGTCAAGACTTGGTTCTCCTTTTGACGAAGCGTGGCAGGAAAATATGGTCCCTTTATTACATTTGTGCCCATGGATCGTATACAAGAGTCAATATGGACATACTTGCAGGGCAGAGGAAATTTTATTTTATTTTATTTTTTATTTCCGCGATTCTCTATCTTTTTATCTTTTATATCGCGAAAGTCGCGATTGCCCAATCATTTCGTCTTTATATCCGTGGTGCCCAATCATTTCAGCTATTATTTTTAGATTTGAAATCTGATACCAATCTTGGCATCAACATCGCTTCCACTAGGATATTTTCAGGAGTGAATCATCATTTGCCGTGAGAGGACTTGAAATTTGATACCAATTTAGGCATCAACATCGCTTCAAATGGGATATTGCCAGGAGCGAATCATCATTTTCCTTTGTTAATTTGGACAAAGGTGGCTTAGAAAATAGGGTTAGGATCCTGTCGACTAAGGCTTTTTGACTTTATGAGCCATAAGGGTCTCATAAAGGTATTTCTTCCTACAAGTCGAGAAGATTTCATAGGTGTATATACTCCTCAGGGGTCGTGAGGATTCCTAAGTGTGTTTTCTCTTGTAACTCGTAAGGATCTTACAAGATTGTTTTCTCCTTATAAGTTGAGAGGAGTTATATGTGTTGCTCACCATATGGGGACATTTCTCATCATTGGTGGAACTTGGTAGGCGGATTGTTTATTTATGCTCATAGATTGTATACAAGGGTCAATAGAGGACCACCTGTAGGGAAATATTAAGGGAATATGACGACTTAAGAACGGGTTTATATCCCTGTAGCTTAAGGCTTTTGAATCCTATGAGTCATGATGCTCTCATAGGGGGGAATTCTCCTCACGAGTCATGAGGATATCGTAAGTGTATTCTCCTTAGAAATCGTGTGGATTTTTAAGTGTGTTGCACCTTTATGAGTCGAAAGGATCTCACGCAGTTTTCTTTTACGAGATTGCGCCCTTCCGGGTTTTCAAAAGCTCGCCGGTAGCCCTGTTGTTTTTACTCACGGTGCCCTTTCGGGTTTTCATCCGTGCCCATTTCGCTTGTGGACATACCCCTTTTTTTTGAATGGCGAAACTCTCGAAAGTAGCTTCGTCGTAGGTGACCAATCTATTTGCCGGTGGGATTTAGGGGTGGCTTCATCGCTGGAGTAACTGTGTAGCCAGTGGGACTTGAGTTGCAACCCTCGCCGTAGGACTTCGATTGCAATATAGATCTCAAGGGAGCATATCACCGTATTTGGGGGCGATGTGCTAGTTTAGGGACATTTCGGTCCATTGCACCATGTTTGAGGCGAAGTTTTAGTTTTGGGACATCTCGGTTCGTTGTCACCATATTTGAGACGAGGTTCTAGTTTACAAACATCTCGATCTATTGTCTCTATATTTGAGGCGAAGATCTAGTTTAGGGACATCTCGGTCCGTTGTCGCCATATTTGAGGCGAAGTTCTAGTTTTGGGACATCTCGGTCCGTTGTTAGTTTAGGGACATCTCGGTCCATTATCGCCATGTTTGAGGCAAAATTTTAGTTTAGGGACATCTAGGTCCATTGTTGCCATGTTTGAGGTGAAGTTCTAGTTTAAGTACATCTCGGTCCGTTGTTAGTTTAGGGACATCTCGATCCATTGTCGCCATATTTGAGACGGATAGTTAGTTTAAGGACTTCTCGGTCCATTGTTAGTTTAGGGACATCTTGGTCCATTATCGCCATGTTTGAGTCGAAATTTTAGTTTAGAGACATCTCGGTCCATTGTCGCCATGTTTGAGGCGAAGTTCTAGTTTAAGGACATCTCGGTCCGTTGTTAGTTTAGGAACATCTCGGTCCATTGTCGCCATGTTTGAGGCAGATAGTTAGTTTAAGGACTTCTCGGTCCGTTGTTAGTTTATGGACATCTCGGTCCATTATCGCCATGTTTGAGGCAAAATTTAGTTTAGGGACATCTCGGTCCGTTGTTGCCATGTTTGAGGCAAAGTTCTAGTTTAAGGACATCTCGGTCCGTTGTTATTTTAGAGACATCTCGGTCTATTGTCGCCAAGTTTGAAGCGGATAGTTAGTTTAATGACTTCTCGGTCCGTTGTTAGTTTAAGAATATCTCGGTCCATTATCGCCATGTTTGAGGCGAAATTTTAGTTTAGGGACATCTCGGTCCGTTGTCGCCATGTTTAAGGCGAACTTCTAGTTTAAGGACATCTCGGTCCATTGTCGCCATATTTGAGGCGAAATTTTAGTTTAGGGACATCTCGGTCCGTTGCCACCATGTTTGAGGCGAAGTTCTAGTTTAAGGACATCTCGGTCCATTATCGCCATGTTTGAGGCATATACTTAGTTTAAGGACTTCTCGGTCTATTGTTAGTTTAGGGACATCTCGGTCCGTTGTCGCCATATTAGAGGCGAAATTTTAGTTTAGGAACATCTTGGTCCATTGTCGCCATGTTTGAGGCAGATAGTTAGTTTAAGGACTTCTCGGTCTGTTGTTGCCATTTTTGAGACGACGGAGCTTTTTGGATACTTCTTTCGGTGTTCTAATTCAGGAAGATAGCGAGCGGACACAAGCGTCGTCATCTATCATTGACCTAAGTCGTGACTCGTCAAGCGTAGTATTTTTTGAGGAATCGGCCGTTTATTGGCCGGAAGGGTCTTTCGCCATGCATATCCATGAGCAGGTAAGCTCCACCTTGGTAGAATTTGTCTATAATGTACGGGCCTTCATAATTCGACTCGAATTTCCCCCGTTTTGCACGATTGGGGATCATTGGTCTTTTGAAGACTAGCACGAGTTCACCTTGGCAGAATGTTCTCGGCCTGGTTAGTTTTTCGTATAACCGTGCCATCCTTGCGTTATAAGCCTCCAGATTTTGTTGTTCTATAACGTGAGTTTCATTGAGGGCATCGAGATGTAAGTCGATGTTGCACACCCCACGTGTTCGCGGGGAGGCAGAATTTTCAAAAAATGATTTTTACGGGCTTCGCCACACCGACTAGATTCAAGGATCGTCCATAAACCCTAGCTAGCAAACTACATGAGATTTAACTACTATGATATGAAGTTATACCTCACGATTCAATTCCTTCGGGTCTTCATCGCTGTCCTCTACTCGTCGTCGGCTCCAAGGATCGTAACGGATCGTAGCAATCTCGATGGCCTCCTCGAGTCAAAGACGTTCCACCCGAGAGTCTATAGTCCGAGCTCCTACCTCAAATCTGAGATAAATATGGCTTCTAGTTCGCTAAACTAGAAGTCCTAGAGGGTGTAGAGTGTGAAGATGGAGTGCTTTGTTTCTTGGAACCTTAGGATTCTCAAAACATGAGAGCTTTTAGGGTTTAGAAGAAGAAGAAGAAGAAGACTCGAGGAAAATCTAGTGAAGCATGAGCTCAAGAAAAGCTTGGCTGTCCCATTTGGATAGAATGAAGAATATTAGATATTTTATGAGATAAATATCACAAAAAAGAATCTCCAAACCTTCACAAATATCTTGTAGTGACTCATGACCATGAGTCACCAAGTAGCCATGCTTGTTTCAGTGCTCAAATCCATCTCATTTCCTCTATCCATTTTGTTTAATCCAAAAAGAATAAAACCCTAATAGGTGTCCCCCTTCTAGAAGCCAATCCGAGAAATTACGAGAATGCCCATCATCCATATATACATACCCGCATCCGTATTCCGAAGAAAACGAATACTAAGAGACGAAACAATCCATCAATATAATACTAGGATCCGGCTTAAACCAAAGCCCAATAGTATTATCTGCCCAATCATCATACGTGCACAAGTACACGTAAGTGATCGAAGCCCTGCTGTAAAACCATATGGCCTCTACACTTTTTTCCTGGTGCAGGGAAACCCTCTATGTGGGACTCTAAAGACTCGACACTATGCTGGCGGTGGGTTTAACCACAAGCCTCAAGTTGTACTAGCTGCACGTAACGGCTATCCAGGTATGTGTCGATAAGAAGGCCGATGAGCTAACTCATCCGAATTCCTACTGAGCCTGAATGTGACAATCTCCGTATAGTCCGATCTGTTCGTCTAAGAGTATCGCATATCAGGCCTAGGGGGCGGTAATCGTCAGACCCCTAATAGCGCAATAAGTCGTGTCGGAGAGTAGCCCAATACACCCTGAGAAACTACTGGAATACCTACCAGTAAATCTCGCTTGCCTTAGCCAAGGACTTTGTGTAATGTCCTTCCGAACACAGCGCGATATCAACCCCCAATACCGGGAGAGACGAATCCTATCTAACCGCCACTGCCTCTAAGTGCTTCGGGACTGCACCCAACTACTACCTGTTTGCACGACTCCTTTGAGCCATAGTAGGGTAGTAATCAAAGTACAGTAAGAACACACTTGAGAAGAAGCGGCAGTGTCAAGTCGACGGACTAAGCTGTACTCATGTCACCTGGGAACAACTTCCCGATAACAGGTATAATACCCACCAACAGTTCCTAACGAGTCATGTCCAGTATACTCATAACCTAATGAGCACATGCATACTATCTCCAGTATGACGTACTGATGGCTGTGGGATAGACCATATCCCCTGCTGGGATGTGTAGCGTGTACACTAGTCTACTGTGGAGTATCGATGCCCCGTCTCGATAATTCTACGACTAGGGACCTGTATAGGTTGTGCTTATAGACCACCCAGCCTCCACTAGTATGACTGCCATCACAACGCTGGTAATCAAGCAAAGATTCTAAGGTCTCTACCAATATGTATAAGCAATATGCTAAGAAAACACATGCACTTATTGAGGTAGAAACAAACCAGGTAGCATACTACCATTTTGAGCAAGACTGTTACTATATCCGTGTATATCCCAAGCTCCCATTAAGTAATATACAGTCCAGTATGATACAATAATGGCCTCTAGGGCATATATCACTAACAATCTCCCACTTGCACTAAGGCCATATACTGACATATCATAGACCGAAGATCTCGAATAGCCTCTCGAATACTGTCTAAGGGATGGCCTCTGTGAGTGGATCTGCAGTGTTGTTCTCCGTATCTACTCTCCTCACCTCGATCTCCTGGGGATCAACGATCTCCCTGATCAGGTGGTACCGCCTCAAGATATGTCTGGATCTCTGATGGTACCTGGGTTTCCTTCCCTAAAGCTATAGCACCGTATGTTGTCATAATACTAAAGTATTGGACCAACAAATGGAAGGAACCGCCTGAAGTTTAGTTAAGAACTTCCATATCCAGACTGCCTCTTTTGCGGCGTCTCATGCAGTGAACTACTCCGTTTCCATCGTCGAGTTTGCAACGGTGTCCTGCTTGGAGCTCTTCCAATAGACCGCCCCTCCACTGAGGGTAAATCCATAACCCAATATGGACTTGGAGTTATTCTTATCATTCTGGAAGCTGGAGTTAGCAAATGCCTCGATCTGGAGGTCCTTTTACGCCATACACCAAGAACATCTCTCTAGTCCTTCTCAGGTACTTGAGAATGTTCTTTACTGCTTTCTAGTGCTTCTCCCCTGGGTTTGACTGATACCGGTTTACCACGCTCAGTGCGTAAGCTACATCTGGTCTGGTACACAACATCGCATACATTATAGAGCCTACTGCAGAAGCGTAGGGTATAATCAACGTGCGAGACCTTTCCAAATCAGTCTTGGTAGACATCTCTTTGGAGAGGGTGATTCCGTGACAAGCCGGTAGACTACCGCGCTTAGAATCGTCCAGACTAAATATTTTTAGTATGGTGTTGTTGTACCTTAACTGTGAAAGTCCCACTATCCTCTTTGATCTATCACGATAGATCCGGATCCCCAGAATGTAGTTGGTATCACCCAGGTCTTTCATGGAGAACCTCTGTGACAAGAATCCTTTGACTGATTGTAGCATAGGAATGTCATTTCCTATCAAGAGAATGTCATCCACGTACTCAACGAGGAATTCCACAGTTCTTGCTACAATCTTACTAAAAATGCATGGTTCATCTGGAATTTTAATAAAGTTGAATTGTTTGACTGTCTCAATAAAAACAAATATCCCAACTCCACGATGCCTGCTTTAGTCCATAAATGGACTTAAGCAACTTGCACATTGTCCTGCTGCTCCCACTCTGATTGAAACCCTCTGGCTGATCCATATAGACGCACTCTTCCAAATTACCATTTAGAAAAGTCATCTGTACGTCCATCTGCCGGATCTCAAAATCTTGGAAGGCAGCAACGGCAAGAAGGATCCGAATGGATTTGAGAATAGACACCGGAGAAAAGGTTTCATCATGGTCCAAACCAGGTCATTGACAAAAAAAATTGCATCAAGTCTAGCTTTATAGGTTTCAACCTATCCATCTACACCAATCTTCTTTCTGAAGATCCATTTGTAGCCTACGGGTTTGACCCATTCTGGAGCAATGTTCAAAGTGCATACTTTGTTGGTGTAGATGGACTCCATTTTGGTTTGTATTGCATCCATCCATTTTACCGAATCGCCGCTCTGAATGGCTTACTGGAAGCTAGTTGGATCATCATTGTCAATGATGCAATCCTTTCGATCCCCGTCTATGGGAAAACCGTAGTATCTCTCGGGCGGATGAGACTGCCTACTAATCCTTCGGATTGGCGTAGGGATGTCCGATTCTTTTGAAACCTCCGGTTCTACCATACTTTCAGTAATAGTTTGTGGTTCTGGAATTTCTTCCAGTTCTATTGCGCTCCACTATTTCCTTTTGCAAAAAAATAATTTTCTAAAAAGTAGGCATGACCAGGAAAAAAAACATTTTGTTCCTCTGCGTAATAGGAAAGATACCCCCGGAGTTCTTTGGGTATCCCACAAACCTATACAGTACTAAGCGTGCCTCGAGCTTGTCTACATACTGCTTTCCAACAAAAGTTGGACATCCATATATCTTCATATACTGAAGATAGGGTTTCTTCTCACTCTACATCTGATATTGTGTGGTAGGCACAGTCTTGATAGGAACCTTTTTCAAAAGATATGCAGTTGATTCTAGTGCATAACTTCAGAAAGATCGCGACAACTCAGCGTTACTCATTATAGAATGAACCATATCTAATAGGGTTCTGTTCCGCCTTTCCCTATACACCGTTGTGTTTTTTGAGTAATCCAGGAACTCGGCAATTAAGTATTCTCCACATCGATCAGATCTCAGTGTCTTGATACTTTTGCCTGTTTGTTTTTCCACTTCATTCTTATATTCTCGGAATTTTCTCAAAAGTTATTGGATTTATGCTTCATCAAGAAGACATATCCTTACCTAGAGAAATAATCCGTAAAAATAATGAAATAGGAATAAACACTTCATGCATCTGTAGATATTGGACTACATACATCGCTGTGTATAAACCCCAAGAGCTCGCTCGCTCTTACTCCGTGTCCAGTGAACGGAGTCTTGTCATCTTTCCTATGAGACAAGATTGACAAGTTGTATAAGACTGATATTCGAACATATCCAAATATCCCTCTCTATGTAACTTCGACAACCGTGTTTCATTGATGTGACCCTGTCTACAATGCCATAAGAAAGTTTAATTTAATTCTGGAGACATTCTTTTAACTGTGTTCTGGACGTTTGAAAACTTGAACTTGATTCAATATATGCTGTCCTCTAGTGTACCTGACCCAATCAAATTTTGATTTAGGTTGATGTGAACCACATTGCTTACAAACTAGACTTGGTACACACAAACAATTACGTAGAATCAATATCTGCCCAGTTGTCAATTCTAGATGATATACCCTAGGGATACAGCGTCCACACTCATTCCATTAGCATCCCTGAGAGTCATATCACCTTCCCTGATAACTCTATGGTTTCTCAAAGCCTGTAATGAATTACAGATATGAGATCCTGATCCGGTAGCTTGTATCCAGGAAGTAGTGTTAATCGACAGACTATTTTCAATCACTAACACATCCGAAGTCGACGCCACAACATGCTTCGGATTCTGGATTCTGGTTTTCCAATCCGTGCATCCTTTCTGCCAATGCCCTTTTCCCGTAACAATAGGAACATCCCTCCTTTCCTACAGTTAACCCCGAAACTTTTGCCCTTCCCTTTTCTTCTACCTTACCGACACCGCCTATCGGCTTTGCGGAGGTCTTTTTATTCTTACCCTTAGCATCCGCCTTAGATCCAGAAGAGGAAGATTCCCCAATAAGCAGAGCGGGTGTCTCCCTGGTTTCCTTCAGGGTGCCCTCAACTGGAAGTATAACTTTCTTCCCCTGGGCGTAAGTAGGAGGTAGGGACTGTAGAATCAAGTTAGCATATGACTCGTTCTCCAACATGGTCTCCATGTCCGTGAGCTTTTTAATATAGCTAATCATTTTAAAGACGTGGTCCCCTACAGATGATCCGACAACCAATCTCGCTTGAAGCAATTCCTTCGAGGCATCATATTTTGCGATACAAGATTGCTCTCCATATAAAACACTGTTATGGAGGAAGATGGAAATTAAGTCCATCTTCTCGTGCTGCCTCTGGTATACACCATCAACAGAGGCCAATACGAGGCACTTGTCATTCACACTGTCCTTTTCCCTTGTCTTACGGATATCCTTATGCGTGACGGTGGAAACTGGACCTGGGACGGCGGGGGCTTGAGTAGTAATGAGGTGGTCCAACTTGTCATAGGTAATGGACATTTGGACAAACCTTTGCCAGTCATTATAGTATAACTCAGTCATTTTATTATCTATCTGTAACCTAATCTGGTCACCTGGTCGCTGCAATAAGGAGAGAGAGAAGAAAACACTCAGTATGATACTCTTGCAAGTTTAGATTGGTTTTTAATTAATCTAAATAGGATGGCTCCCACTGTTTCTCGAATCCTTCCTCAAACCATAAAAGAATAATTAGTCAGAATTGATCTCACCGTACAATACTTGCTTAACCGTTCAGCCAGGCTAGTGTCGGTACTTCGAGGGAGGTTTTACGACGCTTTCGCGAAGTTCCTTAATTAAATAACCTCATTTCCCTGGAGGCGTAGCCCCGCCAACACTGTTCTAGACACCTACTTGGTTTATAGTATTGATCGTTAAGTGAAGAATGTCCCGAGGAGTAGAGGATACGCACAGTAGGATCAAGATCCAAATATCATTGTGTGATAATCCTGAAGGAATCCTACCAACATTATCACACTCCAAATGGTATGCAGCACTAGTAAATTTCAGTTTCCTTAGAAATTCCTAATGTGGATTTCTGCCCCATGCTCTTATGACCTTGATGAATATCAACAAATCATAAGTCACATGTCAAGTTCTACCCATCATTGTCCAGGTTAATTTGAACCCACCCATATATACCCTTGATGAAGGTCAATAAGGTAATACGACTGTCCCAAACCAACGCATCTATCTATGCTACATATGAACACCCAGCAGCTACCAATCACTATGCATTGACGAAGGTCAACAAACATAGCTTGAATCCTATTGAATATTCATATGAAATGATGGAGGGCTACGGCTGATTTTGGCGAAACCATGAACGTAGTGAACTTGATATAATCGAAGGAACCTGATAGTTTTTAAAAGGAGTGGTTTAATCTCCGCATTTAAAAGTCTCCTATTTTAAAATAACCGAGTGCTTTTAAAATTTGTTCCAACGATTCAGCTTTGGTTTGTTTGCTTTGCATTAATTTAATGCAGTCCCATCAATTAACCTACCATTGCAGAAAATAATGAAAATACAACGTACGCTTATGCCATCCGTATTCGCCACAGGGCCCCGTCATCACCCGTTAGGTTACTTAACTAACGACATAGCGGGGATGGACTAGCGCGGATGTAAAACATAAGCAACGTCTATTATATAATATATATAATAATAATATCCATTCTTCAGACGCAAAGATAGGCATTCCAGATCACAGATGAACACATTAGATATAATAGGAATTACGCGTTTCGTTTGAGCCTGTAACGAAAGACAGAGTCCACGGTCGTGATGAATAGCCAAACTACACCCTAGACCCCTACGGGTGCGGCAAACTACCCGCCAAATACCCAAAGTGAAGCAACCTCTCTCAGCAAAGTGAGTAGACCACTCGGCACTTCAAAATACCCGGTAGTTTGTGCACCCTACTTTGGGTCTATCTTAGGAGCAAAAATAGTAAAAGAAATAATACGAAAGTAGCTACAACCTCAACCCGGATGTGCCCCGCAAAATAATATACATTACTTTAAAAATTTTACATCTATTGAAAGAATGAAAACCCTCATCTCACATCCCCGGCTATTCATTCACGACAATCCAACAACTTCATATACCCAAACCATCACAACAACATCACAGATATGTGCAACCCCGACCAATCGACGTATAGCAATTAGTCGACGTCTCCAAACACATATATACATCACAAAGCTTGTAAATTAACTACGACATTAGAATTCCTTGCCCAATTAGAAAACTTAAACAATTTTCCAAGACATGAAAATCCAATAAGCTAAGTTCCAAAACCGATCGTTTTGACCCAATTCGAGAGTCAAAACGAACTCGAAAGCCCCCGAATCGTCACAGAGGTGAAGACACAAGAATTACCTGTCGAACTGGGGGCCTCGAGGGGATACCCACCCCTGGGGGCCACCACGAGGTGGCCCCCAAAGGGAGGTAGACCCAAGAGCACCAAATTGTGGTGCTCTCGGGTCACCAGCCCTCAAGACCACCTTATGGTGGTCTTAGGGGGTGGTCCCAGCCGTTGGTCCCCCTTGGGTGTCCCCGAGGTGTGCACTCTCCACCCCGTGGCTTCTCGGTTCAAACCGTGAGCCCGCGGGGTGTGCAAACAACTCAAAACTTCACTTTTGAAAACTATTTCTGTCAGCAGTTTTTACGCGACAAAAACGGCAGAATTCTAACATCGCTACAAGCTATCTAAGGTTTATGAGAGGCTCCGACACCACTGTAAGTCAATGTCGCGCACCCCACGTGTTTGCAGGGAGGCGGAATTTGCAAAAAATAATTTTTACGGGCTTCGCAACACCGACTAGAACCAAGGATCGTCCTTAAACCCTAGCTAGCAAACTACATAAGGTTTAACTACTATGATACGAAGTTATACCTCATGATTCAAGTCCTTCGGGTCTTCATCGCTGTCCTCCTCTCGTTGTCGGCTCTAAAGGATTGTAACGGATCGTAGCAACATCGACGGCCTTCTCGAGTCAAAGACGATCCACCCGAGAGTCTATAGTCCGAGCTCCTACCTCGAATCCGAGGTAACTACGGCTTCTAGTTCGCTAAACTAGAAGTACTAGAGGGTGTAGAGTGTGAAGATGGAGTGCTTTGTCTCTTGGTACCCTATGATTCTCAACACATGAGAGTTTTTAGGGTTTAGAGGAAGAAGAAGAAGACTTGAGGAAAAGCTAGTGAAGCATGAGCTCAAGAAAAACTTGGCTGTCCCATTTGGATAGAATGAAGAATATAATATATTTTATGAGATAAATATCACAAAAAAATATCTCCAAACCATCACAAATATCTTGTGGTGACTCATGACCATGAGTCACCAAGTAGCCATGCTTGTTTCAATGCTCAAATCCACCTCATTTCCTCCACCCATTTTGTTTAATCAAAAAAGAATAAAACTCTAATAGGTGTCCCCCTTCTAGAAGCCAATACAGAGGAATTAAGAGAATGCCCATCATCCGTATATACATACCCGTATCTGTATTCCGAAGAAAATGAATACTAAGAGACGAAACAATCCATCAATAAATACTAGGATCCAGCTTAAACCAAAGCCCACTAGTATTATCTACCCGATCATCATACATGCACAAGTACACGTAAATGATCGAAGCCCTGCCGTAAAACCATAAGGCCTCTACACTTTTTGCCCGGTGCAGGGAAGCCCTCTATGTGGGACTCTAAATACTCGATACTACGCTGGTAGTGGGTTTAACCACAAGCCGCAAGAGGTACTAGCTGCACGTAACGGCTACCCAGGTATGTGTCGATAAGAAGGTCGATGAGCTAACTCATCCGAACTCCTACTGAGCCTGAATGTGACAATCTCCGTATAGTCTGGTCTGTTCGTCTAAGAGTATCGCATATCGTTCCTAGGGGCGGTAATCGTAAGCCACTAATAGCGCAATAAGTCGTGTCGGTGAGTAGCCTAATACAACCTGAGAAACTACTGGAATACCTACCAGTAAATTTCGCTTGCCTTGGCCAAGGACTTTGTGTAATGGCCTTTCGAACACAGCGCGATATCAACCCCCAATACCGGGAGTAACCGCCACTACCTCCAAGTGCTTTGGGACTGCACCCAACTACTACCTGTTTGCACGACTCCTTTGAGCCGTGGTAAGGTCGTAATCAAAGTACAGTGGGAACACACTTGAGGCGAAGCAGCAGTGTCAATTCGACTGACTAAGCTGTACTCATGTCACCTGGGAACTGCTACCCGACGCCAGGTATAATACCCACCAACAGTTCCCGACGAGTCATGTCCAGTGTACTCATAACCTAATAAGCATCTGCATACTATCTCCAGTACGACGTACTGATGGCTGTGGGATAGACCATATCCCTGCTGGGATGCGAAGCGTATAACTAGTGTACTGTGGAGTATCGATGCCCCGTCTCGATAATCCTATAACTAGGGACCTGTATAGGATGTGCTCATAGACCGCCCAGCCCCCACTAGTGTGACTGCCATCACAAATCTGGTAATCAAGCAAAGGTCCTAAGGGCCCTACCAATATGTATAAGCAATATGCTAAGAAAACACATGCACATATTGAGGTTCAAACAAACCAGGTAGCATACTACCATTTCGAGCAAGATTGTTACTATATCCGTGTATATCCCAATCTCTCATTAAGTAATATACAATCCAGTATGATACAATAATGGCCTCTAGGGCATATATCACTAACACGAGCTCCTCAAGCCGAAGATGAGCATTTTCTTCATCTGTCAGCTCATATCGAACCGCTACTCATACAGAAGGGAGTTCTATTTCTAGAGGAAGCACTGCTTTCGTGCCGAATACCAACGCATATGGTGTTGTATTCGTTATCGTTTTGAACGTTGTTCGGTACGCCCATAGAGCTTCGTACAGGCTTTTGTGCCATTTTTTTTGTTTCTGGACACCGTCTTTTTTTTAATCTTTGTCAAGATCTTGTTGAAAGTTTCAGCTAGACCGTTGGCCCGAGGATTATATACTGAAGAGTATCTCCAATCTATTTTATGTTGCTGTGCGAAGAGGCTTATTTTATGGCTTATATAAGCTAGTCCATTATCCGAGATAATTCATTGCGGAGTGCTGAATTGATAGATGACATGGGTTCCGAAGAAAAGGAGGATATTCTCCATCTTCACCTCCCTTAGTGGTACAGCTTCTGCCCACTTTGAGAACTAGTCGGTCGTTACCAATATAAACCGATATCCTTTGGACGATGTCGGTTCAATGTGGCCAATTATATCGGTTCCCCACATTTCGAAAAGTCAGCTAGCCACTGTTGGGTGTAGAGTATTTTGATGTTGGTGGATGAAGTTCCCATGAAATTGGCACGAGTGACACTGCTTCGCATATTCGAGGCAGTCCCGGATCATCGTAGGCCAATAGTAACCTATTCTTTTTATCTTCAGCTTTATGTTTGGTTCAGCTTGGTGAGACCCGCAAAGTCCGCCGTTGGTTTCTTGGACGAATTTCTTTTCTTCCTCCGGCCCCAGGCATCTTAGCCACAGACAGTTGAATGATCTATTATATAGAGTATCATTGACGAAGGTGAAGGACAAAGCTCGTTTCATGAGCTGATGTCTAAACGACACATTATTGGGCGTTCGCTGGGATTTGTAATAATCTATGAAGACTTCCCTCCAGTCCTATGCTGAACTATACGGAGGCTGGTGCTCTTGCATAATCTTTTCTTGTTTTCTGGACATTTGCGTTCTCAGCACAACATTTCCTTGGGAACTGTCTGTATCCCAACGCCTCTGTATACATATCAGATCTCAAATCTTGACGGGGAGTAACAACAGCTCGTCATGCATCTCGCACGAACCCCTGGTTCCACTCTTCTCTATTATCGTCCACTTCGACATCACGTCACGCTATCTGCGTACTGCACTGGTTCTCGGCTACAGTCAATCTGGAGTCTCTCACACGGACTCGAATTCACGAACTCGGTATCTTCATCACTCTGTAGAAGATATCTAGCCGAACATGTCCTCGGAAACTCGTCCCAACCATCGGAGGAATACTCAATACTCGTCCGTTCTCAATCAACTCATAACGCATCTGGGTGAGGTCCTCTATCCGAAGCTGGTCAGCTTGCTGATCTCCTATCATATGATATCCGGACGACGTTAAACATTTCGATCGATTCATCAAAGTCCCATAATTCCCCGAAAGCTCAACACCTGAGCACAGCCTAATAATATCCAGTACATGTCACAGTACCTATGGACCAACCATAGAAGGGCAAACCCAAGCCTCACTGATGGCACCGCTGAACTGCTGCAAACCCTAAGGTTCAGAAGCGGTTCCATGGTCATTATGTCGAGTTAGGGTTTCATTCTTCTAGAGGGTCTATAGAATTACTTGCATAGTCCTTCGAATACTTTAAACTTGGAAAAATGGGTTCCTGA
Organism: Agapanthus africanus; assembly: GCA_030015575.1. Taxonomy (NCBI): domain Eukaryota; kingdom Viridiplantae; phylum Streptophyta; class Magnoliopsida; order Asparagales; family Amaryllidaceae; genus Agapanthus; species Agapanthus africanus. The sequence goes on along the minus strand of JASDDO010000257.1, from coordinate 31,424 downwards.
CATTCATTCAAACTTTTTAACTTCGCCTAGACGACATGCGAATGTCCTTCGTCCGCATGCTAAACAATGCCTCAATCCTCCAAGAAAGACGATACATCAACGGTCATTTCTGGATCGGTCTACTCTAGATCTGAGTAAGACTCTCCACACTGGAAATCTTTAACTCAACTGGGCCTGTGTCGGCGCATCAATCTGACGAATCACCTTCGTCTCTCAACTCGGGATAGACTAGCTATCATCTGTCGCATCTCTGCCTAGAAGCTCCAGCGATCTCAGCTTGTAAACTCTGGAAGTGGCATCACATCAATCTCAGCAACAGCTAGGTCATCTGTCCACATGGTAGATGACATCACATTCTCTGAGGTAGGCTGTACATCAACAGTCCTCTCGCAACTGGCAGCTCTAACAATGGCCCGATCATCCGGTGTAAAACCAAACACTCGCCTCAACAAGAGGTCACAACACAAACACTACATCGAGACGTTCCCGTGTCACCAGAAAAACACGACGGTCAGTCCTCATCCCAGACGAGCTCGCCCTGACCGCATCACTAGCAGCAGCTCAATCTGCGCTCAAACCATAGTGACAGGAACCTCAAGCGTGTGTCGATGAAAACAGATCAAGGGCATGAAAGGAAGCGACAAATCCAGAATGGATACATGATCATAAGAAGAAACAACGTCAATGAAAGTATGATCATGGAACGAACAGAATCATGGATCTCAAATGGATGTATAATCATGGGTACGAAGAGAATCACAGATCTCAAAATATGTACATCCTAAGGTTTCTTAAGTGGAGTACCGTATCGTAAATATGCCGCGGAACATACGTACGGTACGTCACTCTACCCAAGCTACCTGCTCCATCAATCAGGGTCAGCCTATGTAACAAAAGTTCGGGTCTAATACCCCCCTGTTCAAGTCTAAATTCCGTAAGGTCAAGCCTGGGTTCCGAAATAAATATACGCCCTAGAATCCGCATAGTCAAACATAGACTCGAACCAAGGTTAAAACTAGCGCTCTGATACCAACTTTGTCACGACCCAAAATATTAGCTCGTGACCGGCACTTAAATAATGCAACGTCTAAAGGCGTAACGTAATTCAAGTAAGCCAAAACCCAGAAATCTAAACCTTTTTAAGAAAATAAAAGAGGTGAAGTTTTGAAATAAAGGTATAATGAAATCAAGTTTTCTTAAAAGCATAGAAAGGGAACATGAAAATGCAAGTGGAATGTATTAGTTTGAAAGCATGTTTCGTCTTTTAAAAATTTGGGCAGCACCTCCTATGTATTTTTTGATCCAAAACCACAATACATGATAATATAAAGGCATCCCCAAGTGGGAGCTAGCTCTTCGCCAATTGGCGGATCCACAACCACGCAAAGCATAAATATAAGTATACGACGCCCAACGGCGAAGTTCACCACAAAAGATAAAGAAATAAGCAAGACATCAAAACCACAAGTAGCGGAATACCCCTCGCTCTAAGTCTCACAACCACAAGTCTCACTAAGTCTCATTACTTATACAAATACTAGTTTGATTGATGGAGTTGACTAGATACAATATGAATAATAAATACAAGAAAGGTACGATCCAATATGTACCACCTACCAAAGCAAAACACCCGAAAGCGGCTATGTGCCAGTGATGCCGCCACTGATCCATGCGGTCAACCTGCAAGAACTGGGGCACAACGGGGGTGAGTTGCCAACTCGTGAGTAGAAATCATCTACAAGTAGAAATCGAATAAACAACGATTCCTAGGTCAACTATATCATAAAGGTAATACTATGATATCTAGGATGACCGTATCTACATATGTGCCAACAATATAATCAAGTCCGTATGCATGTGGGTATCATCCAACCATATAATCAATGTATGTATGCATGTGGATCTCGTCCACGTGTCAACCAATGACACAACAACATCATTCATGTAAATATCATGAAAACATATGCATGTAAATATGAGGATATAAATCAATGTGTGTCCCTCGCGACACATCCAAATCATGGAACCTGAGTGTCCAACATCGACACTCGAAACATCATGAAACCCGTATCCAGCATCAACACGTAAATCGTCATATATCTCGGGCTCCGTCAGTCCGGATCGGCCCACGGGCTCCGTCTGCGGGATCGGACCTCAGGTTCCGGCTGAACGGGTCGGCCCAATATCCATCTCTCGACTCCGATCGGTATCCTCCGGATAACCGCCAGGCCCAACCAATCACCGGTAGGTAGTAGTCCATCAACCAGGCTCATCGTCATCCCTACGAAATCTCTCTCTCACCCCAGGTGTAGGGTTCCTAGGCACACTAATGAAGTCTCACAAGTGATCAAACATGGCTAATTCAAATTTTACAAGTGCCTACAAACCCTAATGCGGATCGTTAACTAGATAATGAGGCGATGCAATGCAAATCAACAAATTTTAACTAAAGGAAAGAAGCTACAACCTTTGTAGATCCGGTCCTCCACGTCCTAGGCTCCGTTATGAGGTCCCTCCGCTGTCCAAATCAAATCCATGACTCTAGCATCGGCTTCATCGGAGAAAAGGGCGGACTTGGTCGTCGGTTCGATGCCGAAGATGATCTACGTCGAGGCATCACAAGATCAAGCTCCAACTTCACCAAGCCTTGAAAACTTGTGAAGGAAACACCCTATACTACTTGGCAAGAGGTAGAGGATGAAGAAATAGGAAGTGGGTTCACTTTAGAATCGGATTTCTCACTCATTTTCACTAGTTGCCATTGATGGTAGCTAGGTTTTCTTCATGTTGAAGATGAAGAAGAAGAAGAAAAAGATATGATAAGTTATTATCCAAATAGAAAATAATATCAATACTTATCATATGGCAACCATGATTAGGTGTAGAGAATAGACCATGGTCAGTTGAATGGTTAGGGTTAGGAGATGAAGACAAAATGGTTGCTTTGGTCAAAGATGCATGAAGCTACAAGAACCTTCTAGCATGAAAGCAACCATTTAGCTTTTCTTTTCTTTTTCAACCAAAATAAATAGATAAAAGAATAAGTGAAATAAATCAAGTGAAACCCTAACCATTGACCAACCATGGTTTAAACCAAACATACACCCAAACAAGCATGTATCATCAATCATGATACAATCTTGTGCACAAAAGTATATCACATATACAATTTGTGTACATCAAGTGAGAAAATCCTTTTAAAGTGAACCAGTACTAGTTAATGAAAAGTAATATATCAAATATATAATTATACATTAAATCATCACATCAACACTTGATTCAATGACCCGGTCATGTCGCATATAACCGACTAATATCCAATGTATCGACTTATCGAATCAATCCTTGATTCGATAACTAGGTTATATCACATACAACCATTCGATACATTCATCGCGAGAATAGAATACGGTATCACATACACGCATTATTCTCGGTCCCGCACATATCTCATATGCGCTCCTATTTCGTTTCGCTTGAGCCAGAAAACCTTTGTGTAGGACTCTAAAGACTCGTCAATACGCCGGCAGCAGATGATGATCATATCAAGCACCCACAAGCCGCAAGCGGTCTGCTAAACGTAACGGCCACCCGGGTATTGAGCGATCATAAGATCGACGAGCAAGCCCGCTCACACTCCTGTGAATCCAACCAGTAACACTTACCGTACAGTCCGGTCTGTTCGTCTGATATGTCGCATATCTCGCCTAGGGGTGGTAAACGTCAGACCCCAGTAGCTCGATAAGTCATGCCGACGTGAAGTCCATGACATGTGTGAAACTACTGATAACACTTACCAGTAGGTCACTGCAACCCTGGCCAGGGATTTCCTGTTATGGCCAGTCGAGCATAGCGCAACATCAACCCCCAATACCGGGAGAGACGAATCCCCTCCTATCGCTCATTGCCTCCATGTGAATCGGGACTGTACCCAAAAACCACCTGTTTGCACGACTCAGTAGAGCCGTGGTAGGGTGGAAATCAAAGCACAGTGGGAGACACACAAGACTCTATGACGATCTCGAGTCAACAGACTAAGCTGTACCAGTGTCACCAGAGAACTGCCATCTGACGTGAGGTATAATACCATCTGGGAGTTCTCGGCGAGTCTGTTCAGTGTACCCAGTCTGCACTGAGCACCCGCATACCATCTCAGATGTCAAACACCAATTGATATGGGATCATCCATCGCCCATCACATGGGTCGAGAAGATATACGCTAGTTTACTCTGGAATATCGATGGCCCGTCTCGATATTCCCACGACTAGGAACAATGAAGGATGTACTCATTGACTACCTAGGCCCCACTAGTATGATCTGCATCATAGTCCTGGAAGTCGAGTACACATCCTAAGGGCTTTATCAACATGTAACAGAGAGACAGTAAGTATACATGTTAAGATAAAGAGCAACCAGATAGCGTACTATCATGTCGAGCAAGAAAGTCCTACCTATATATGTCCCAGCATCCACTACAATATACATCCAATGTACAGTAATGGCCTCTAGGGCATACATATAACTAACAATCTCCCACTTGCACTAGGGCCATCTGTAGCAGTAGTTGTAGTATCTAATACTCAACCATCCCCAAAAAGTCTCTCTTTGGGAAAAGGCCTTTGTGAGTGGATCCGCCGTGTTGTCCTCTGAGTCTACTCTCTTATCCTCGATCACCCTGGAGATCAACTATCTCCATGATCAGGTGATGCTGCCTCAGAATATGTCTGGGTCACTGATGGGACCAGGGTTCCAGGGCCAAAACCACACTTCCATTATCACACAAAGGTAGGAACCTAGTTCATCCTATGAACCAATATATACCCAAACTGTCTCTTTGGTAGTATCTTTAATAGCGATGTTACCAGCCTTTATCGTCTAGTTTGCCACGGTATCTAGCTTGGAACTCTTCCAACATACCGTCCCTTTACTGAGGGTAAAGACAATGCCTGTGACTGACATTCAGTCGTCTTTATCACCCTGGAACCCTTCCAGTGATTCTCCCCAGGATCGATTGATACCATCTCACTACATCCAGTGAGAATCCTAGCATCCAATTACATCTATCTCATAGATGAAAACTCAGGATTTAGGAGGTATCACTTTCATCCTATATGGAGAATCCATGTTATAAAAGGAGATCGACCGATCGTAGTATAGGAAACTCTTTTCCTATCAAGAGTATGTTGTCCACGTACAATACGAGGATGACCACCTTACTCTCTACTACCGTTTTGTATATACAAGGTTCATCTACCATTTTGATGATGTCAAACTGTTTGACTAACTCATCAAAACAGATGTTCCAACTCCGCGATGCCTGCTTCATCACATAAAACATCTTGCACACGTTTCCACTGCTCCCACTGTTTACGTAGCCCTCTAGCTGTGTTCTTATAGACGTTCTCTTCTAAATCATTATTTAGAAAAGTAGTCATGGCACCCAACCACCAGATATCGTAGTCATGGTATGTAGCCGTGGCAAGTAGGATCTGGATGGACTTAAGCGTAGTCCCTGGAAAAGGTTTCATCATTATTCGTGCCTGGTCGATGACGAAAACCTTTAACAAGTCTAGCTTTGAAAGTCTCAACTTGTCCATCTACACCAAGTAATCTTCTCAAGATATACTTGCTCCTGATAGGGATTTAACCCTTCAGATATCGCAACCAAAGTCCATACTTTGTTGGTGTATATGGATTCCATCTCAGATTGCTAAGCATCCAGCCATTCTTACAGAGTCCCTACTCTTGATGGCCTGCTCGAATCTAGTTGGGTCATCATCTCATGATGCAATCCTTGCTCCCACTGTCATCGAGAAACCGAAGTATCTCTCAAGCAGGTGAGGAACCCTGCTAGATCGGCGGAGAGGCTGAGGTTCGTCGGGAACTATTGAATCCTTTGGTTCTGTCAAATCATCAGCTGCAGTTTTGTATAGCTGGAACCTTTCCAGTTTTACACAACTGACTTTACCTCGATCTTGTCCGGATTTTGCTTTCGACATAGGCCAGACAACCCCAAATCTTAACTAACTTAAGATATGGGCTCTTCCCTTTCCATATCACATATGAAGTGGTAGGCAACTGATTTGATTTGAATCCAATTCAATAGGTATGCAGCTTCTCAAGTGCACAACCCAAAAAGGAAATAGGTAACTCAGTAATACTCATCATAGAGCACACGATATCTAATATTGTGCGATTGCTCCGCCCCGATACACCGTTGTGCTGTGGTGTATTCAGAGGAGTAGTACGGAGAGAGAATCTCATTTTCCTTTAGAATAGTCCAGGAATTCCGTGCTCAAGTATTCTCCTCCCTGATCACATCAAAGGACATAATACTTATACCCGTTTTGGTTCTTTACTTCTAACTTATATTCTGTGAATATCTCAAAAGGTTCAGACTTGTGTTTCAACAGGAACATAGGTCTGAATCTTGAGAGATCATCAGAGAATGTAATGAAGTACAAGGAACCGGTCCTGGCATGTGTAGACAGGGGACCTTACATACATCATCATGTATCAGTCCCAAGAGTTTACTAACTCTTTCTCTGCTTCCAATAAACAGAGCTATGGTCATCTAATCTTTGTGACATGACTGGCAAGTTTCACAAGATGTAAATTCAAACTGATTTAAATATGCATCTAAAATGTAACTTCAGCTAGTCGGGTCGCATTGATATGACCTAGTCTATAATGCCTCAAGAAGGAATCGTTCATTTCTGAACTCTTCCTCTTGTGTGTGTTCTGTATACTAAGAACTGTAGTTTGATTTAGAACGTCAATGCTTTTAGATAACGTGCCAGAACCGATCAACTTTTGATATAGGAAATGTTCAGAGCATTATCCATCAATACAAAATTTTATCATTTCTTTACTAATAAAGAGACTGATATGATTTTGTATATCAGGTTCGGTATCTAATAGTATTTGTTCAGAATCAATGTATCGGTAATACAGGGTGACAGTGACCAACAGACTTGGCTGCAACACTTGCCCCGTTTTCTGTCTCATGAAACTTATCACCCGTTCTCAGTTTTTCTACCTTTTTGTAGCCCTATGTAACAGATTACATATCTGGGATCCTGATCCGGTATCAAATACCCAGGATTCAGAGGATACTGAGATACAGTTCTTTGTAATGAACACACCCGAAGGAGATGCATCATATGCACTTTCTTCATTTGGGCGGCATAGGAATTCTGGTATTCCCTATTTCCTGCTCTGTCTTATAACAATTATAAGTTGGAGCGGGACCAACTTTCCCCATCTCAGTATAACAAGCGGGTTCGGTCAATACATCCGTATTATTATCTTGATTAAGGCGTGATATGGTCGCTACCTGGAGAGAGAGAGAAGAAAACACTCTGCGTGCGCTCTTGCAAGATCAGACTGGTTATATATTTTATCTAATCAAGATGGCTCCCACTGTTTTTATCAAATCTTCCTTCAAACCTTAAAAGGAAAGACTAGCCGGGATTAATTACACTCTACAAGTTCGCCAATCTTTCAGCCAGGCCAGTGTCGGTACTTTGAGGGAGGTTCCCCGTGCTTTCGCACGGACCTTATTACAATAAACCTCGTTTTCCCAGAGGCTTAACCCCGTTGACACCTTTCTAGACACCTACTTGATCGGCTAATCGCAAAGTGCAAAACTCTCCCAGGTATCGGGATCCAACTATCATATAGAAGGTATGCAATCTCATTGCAAATTTCAACACTTGAAACTCCCGATAAACGTTTTTACCCCTAGCACCTATGACCTTAACTATGGTCAACAAATCATAAGTACTAGTCAAGTTCTACCCGTCATTTCATGATTAATTAGACCCACCCACATGACCCTTAACTAAGGTTAACAAAGTCACGCGACTGTCCTAACTAATCGCATCATATGCGGTGTAGGAAGACATCACTTAGCTACCGTACACTGTGCCTTGACTATGGTCAACAAACACAGCACGAATACTAAGTACTCTACTTCCTAAAATGACGAAGGGTTGCGAATGGTTTTTGTGAAAACCTTTAACGCTTTGAACTTGATCTCGTTGCGGAATCAAATGGTTTTTAAATGGAATGTTTTTTAGGCTTTTCTAGTTTTGCTAAAGGGGTCACTCCCGGTGAAGGGATCGTCGGCCCTTTTCTCGTCGAATGAGGTGCGGGATATATCATATATATCACTGTGCAAAGCAGAAACTATAGAAGCAATCAAAAGACAAACCGAGTGTGTAGCATCTGCCAGTTATTGCTAAAGGAGTCACTCCCGGTGAAGGGATCTCGGTCCTTTCCTCATCGAATAAGGTGCAGGATGTTCTACAAGGAACACCGCGATGCATAGCAAGAACTGTAGCTACCTGTTTTTATTTTGAAATTCGATTCCACAACATCAGTTAGGTTTATTTTCTTTCATTAATCTCATTAATGAATATCCCATCATTTAAGTCCACCTAATCATCACAGATAAATATAACGTACGCTTATGCCATCCGCATTCGCCTCGATGTCCCGTCTGCACCGTTAGGTTAGGTAACTAACGGCAGAGCGAGGCAGGGCTAGCGCGGGTGTAAAACATAAGCAACGTCTATATAATATATCATATATACTATATACTATATCTATCACAGAATATCACATGATCACATCACAGATAACGCAGCAGAAAATATCATATGAAATATTGGATATACTAGGACGTCCGTGTTTTCAATACGAGCCAGTATAAAACACGGATTCCACGGTCGTGATGAATAGCCAATCCCACACCCCTAGACCCCTACGAGAGCGGCAAGCAACCCTACCAATTCTAGGGTTAGGAGACCCGGACTCGACTCCTCGAGTTGGTCTCCCACTGGACCCCAGAACCCGGTTACTTGTGCTCCCCTCCTTGGGTCTATCCTAATGCGGAAAAGTAAATAATATACATCAATGGTGACATCTTCCGCAACCTGGAAATGCCCCAATAAAAGAATATTACATACAAGTTTTTACATGAATGAAATGAAAAACACTCTTCTCACATAAAAACCCCCCCGGCTATTCAAACACGACGATCCAATATAACATATCCAGCAACACATAACATCATATGTCATCAACGTAAGTAAATATACGCATCCCAATTGTCGTTGACATATAGCAACGAAACCGGCGATATCACATATCACACTTACGGTCACAGAAAAGAAAGTGTAAAACTACAACAGTTGGAATCCGCAATCTCTTTAGACATCACATGCCTAATCAAATGAATTCTTTAGACATCGCATGCCTAACAATTATAAACCCCGCATTTCAGTCTCATTATCGAAAACACTTTTCAATACCAAGTCGGGCAATTCAACAAGATTCCCGACATCCTGATCGAATGCTCGTCGCAAACTTTAGTAGGCGGCCGCACCCCCGATGCCGTCGACAAAGTGCACCAAGGCGGAACACCGCTGCCGCGAGCACCCGAACGGATGCTTTCGGCGACGGGGTTCTCCTACAGTCACTTGGTCGGGGCTATGGAGTGAGGCTGTCTATTAAGTTTACCCGGCGAGTATCCGCATACGCTACGTGATTGCGACGGACTTTTGATCACATCAAAATTCCGTGGCAACCGATCAAGTGAGACTAAACTGCTATGTTTATAATATTCATTCAGTTATCTCATAACTACTTGTGAATTCCAATTGTTGTATCACATTCCGGATAAGATAGAAAATGTTAAACTTTCCGATCGAACAATCGAACACCCAAGTTTTCCCGATACAGTCCAACACATGAAATAAGTCTAAAAACATTCAGTTCGTGCCTCAGTACCAACGGTCCAGCCGTAGAAGGGTCAAGCCAACGCCTCACATGTGGCACGCCATACTGCCCCAAACCCTAAGGTTCAAAGGGCAGTTCAAGGCGGTCACATAATCGAGTTAAGGTTTGTTGTCTTCTAGAGGGACCATCGCGTTACTTGCACTACTCAGAACGTCCTTAAACCTCGGAAAAATCCAACACTTGGAAATTTTCCGGCAGGGGAAAAAGTGGGTATTTATATCCGGTCGAAATTTTTAACATATTCTAAAATTACCCGGAAAAACACACACTGAAAAAATTAGACAATCCGGTCGAAATACCGAGACCCCAATACAACCCAGAAAATTCAACTCTTTAAAAAATATTAAAAATTCCCAGGAAAACCAGCACTGCAAACTAAGAATTACTGTGCAAAATTTAACGCAAGAAGAGACCACATGGCCGCGGAACCGCCGCATTAGCCATGCTAATGCCGCGGTTCCGCCGCACTTTGGTGGATTCAGGGGTACGGGCTTTTCAGTAATTCTTATAATCTCCTGCTGGTTTTTCTGAATATTTTTAATCTGGAAAAAACCCAGTTTTTCAAAATTGTCCAGAGAGCAAATTTGGGTTTGGGTTTTGATTCGATCGGACTTCTAATTCCGTCTACGCATCGCCTAAGGCTCTAGCTAGGCTCTGATACCACTGTAGGGTTCCTAGGCACACTAATGAAGTCTCAAAAGTGATCAAACATGGCTAATTCAAATTTTACAAGTGCCTACAAACCCTAATGCGGATCGTTAACTAGATAATGAGGCGATGCAATGCAAATCAACAAATTTTAACTAAAGGAAAGAAGCTACAACCTTTGTAGATCCGATCCTCCACGTCCTAGGCTCCGTGATGAGGTCCCTCCGCTGTCCAAATCAAATCCATGACTCTAGCATCGGCTTCATCGGAGAAAAAGGCGGACTTGGTCATCGGTTCGATGCCGAAGATGATCTACGTCGAGGCATCACAAGATCAAGCTCCAACTTCACCAAGCCTTGAAAACTTATGAAGGAAACACCCTATACTACTTGGCAAGAGGTAGAAGATGAAGAAATAGAAAGTGGGTTCACTTTAGAATTGGATTTCTCACTCATTTTCACTAGTTGCCATTGATGGTAGCTAGGTTTTCTTCATGTTGAAGATGAAGAAGAAGAAGAAAAAGATATGATAAGTTATTATCCAAATAGAAAATAATATCAATACTTATCATATGGCAACCATGATTAGGTGTAGAGAATAGACCATGGTTAGTTGAATGGTTAGGGTTAGGAGATGAAGACAAAATGGTTGCTTTGGTCAAAGATGCATGAAGCTACAAGAACCTTCTAGCATGAAAGCAACCATTTAGCTTTTCTTTTCTTTTTCAACCAAAATAAATAGATAAAAGAATAAGTGAAATAAATCAAGTGAAACCCTAACCATTGACCAACCATGGTTTAAACCAAACATACACCCAAACAAGCATGTATCATCAATCATGATACAATCTTGTGCACAAAAGTATATCACATATACAATTTGTGTACATCAAGTGAGAAAATCCTTTTAAAGTGAACCAGTACTAGTTAATGCAAAGTAATATATCAAATATATAATTATACATTAAATCATCAAATCAACACTTGATTCAATGACCCGGTCTGTCGCATATAACCGACTAATATCCAATGTATCGACTTATCGAATCAATCCTTGATTCGATAACTATGTTATATCACATACAACCATTCGATACATTCATCGCGAGAATAGAATACGGTATCACATACACGCATTATTCGCGGTCCCGCACATATCTCATATGCGCTCCTATTTCGTTTCGCTTGAGCCAGGAAACCTCTGTGTAGGACTCTAAAGACTCGTCAATACGCCGGCAGCAGATGATGATCATATCAAGCACCCACAAGCAGCAAGCGGTCTGCTAAACGTAACGGCCACCCGGGTATTGAGCGATCAGAAGATCGACGAGCAAGCCCGCTCACACTCCTGTGAATCCAACCAGGCCCCACTAGTATGATCTGCATCATAGTCCTGGAAGTCGAGTACACATCCTAAGGGCTTTATCAACATGTAACAGAGAGACAGTAAGTATACATGTTAAGATAAAGAGCAACCAGATAGCGTACTATCATGTCGAGCAAGAAAGTCCTACCTATATATGTCCCAGCATCCACTACAATATACATCCAATGTACAGTAATGGCCTCTAGGGCATACATATAACTAACACCAGGGTACCATACCGGGTCCACCTTGAACCCGCAAACGGATCATCCGCCACCTCGAATCGGGTTTCACATACCACATGTCTCAGAACTGAGAAAACGCATGGTGGACGCACTGAAATATCATATTAAGAGAAACCGGGTTCTTAAATCAGTACATACTTTCTTTTGAAATAACCACGGTTCTCAAATCCAGAAATCTCATGAAAAAAACATATAACAATGCGTATAATCGTAAAGCATGAAGTATGCAACATATAAACGAATGTAAGCATATCCGTATATCATGCAGCATGGAACAGTAATGTGAGCATGGGCATATCATCCTAGTATGAGCATAGCAATATAATAGCATGATGTAGCAATCCTACTGTGTGAGTGACATAGCAATCATCGATGATGAAGTGCGTGAGCCGGCCAATCTGTGTAAGTGTAACATACGCATCATCGATAATGGTGTAGGTATACTGGCACAGGTATATGTAATGCAATGAGAGTGACATGGACGTAGCATAAAGTAAGTCGTATGCGAAATGCTGACAGGTATACGAATCTAACATGACCGAGTCGGTGAACCTATCAATCGGCATCCAGCCTCACAACATCACGTACGGTATAATCCATCGTACGGCATCCTCTAGTCAAGGGTACGGATCAATCGTCATAAAACTCAACACGTACGGAAAATCATCGTGCGGCGGCAATAAACCATCGGGGATTCTATCATCCTATATGACAATGAGGGGTACGGACCTAACGTCTCGTACGACATATCACTCATGATTCACAATATTTATATATATCTATATACTTATGTCCCAGGTCACATCCATAACAAACTCATATCAGGGGACCGGCAAAGGTATCAATCATCTCAATCGACTAGCATCCGTATACCGACATATCAACCAAGTCATCATATCATCTCGTATATCCTTTTCATCACATTAATATATCATATCAAGTCATCTTACATATATATTCTATCGTATACATCAAATGGCATGCTACTCTAAAATTTCATACTATTCTCGTGTAACTACATATCTATAAGTCATGATTCACATTCACCTTTCATATCCTTATAGCATTCATCTCATACCTCAATACATATATTCAATCATTCATATCATCTCTAACTATCTCTTTAACCATATCCCTAGTTTTTTAACCTAGGTTTCTACGACTGTATCCTATAGATCGGTTTCCAACAAATTTGCGGGGGTGCTATACGCCATCCACCCGACTTCCGCCCTAGATATAGATCTACTCACCTTGATCCTTACTTGCCGAAGTCGATGACGCCATGCTCCGTCGCCTCGAAATCCATGCGAAGGTACCTATAATAATACACAATCGCAATTGCTATTAAAATCAAATCCAGAAAATCAATACGGCACACGGACCGCCTATAGGTTAGAACCTATAGCCCACACATGCAAAACCAACCAATCATCCCTTTTTGTTAATGTAAAAACATCCAACAACCAAATACAAATCCAAATATCACAACCTAGCATTCAAAATACGGAAAACATAACCAAAAATCACACCAATGTGCTCCCAGATTTTGACTCAGGTTAAACTAGCCAATTTTGCATATGGGGTTGCTCTAGATATAGGATAACAATGCCCCAGACCAAAAATCACAAGGTTTCACTCCGACTTGACTCGGCCTATAGCAATAAATCTGCGGCCATATGAATGAATCAGGGGCCCGGGCTTCAAGGGTTGCTTTTATGTTGCCTGCACGTCTCGCTGTCAAGGGAACTTGTTTTATAAAGGCCTCGGGTCATCCCAGATTTCAAAATACCATCGCTAAACCCACAAAAACCCGATATAAGCAAATCTAAAGTTCGTATCTTGGTTTCTAATCTGGGTCTTGGCCAGTAAAAACAACACTAAAGGTCTGGTAAACAGCCACTAACATCACCACAACACAACTCAAACCCTAATCCTTCTCTTGGAATTTCCAAGTTCACATATCCACCACTAAACGAATTCTAAACTAAACTAAAATACAAGAAAAATCAAAATTAACTAATTGTAAGAAGATATACCTCACTTTAGGAAACTCAAAAAAAACCCTAGCTTCTCAATATCATCAAAATCCAACTTTTCTTAGTCCATTGTGTAGAGAATGAAGAGGGGGTCATTTTTTTGTGAAAGAGGTTTAGGTTTTGGTGAATATTTGGAGATGGATCTAGGGGTTGAAGGTGGAGAAAGATGAGGTTGAAAGAGATGAGGAGATAATGGAGAAAACAAATGGGGGATGAGCTTAGATGGCAGTCCTCTCTCTCTCACTCACTCTCTTATTCTCACCCACTCTCTCAATCTTTTACCCTTTTACCCCTTTTCTCTTTTCTTTCTCTTTTCTTTTAAAACCAAACCATATAATACCCTAAAACAACACAAGAAAACATGTAACCAAAATACAACATGACATGGTACACTAGTCATGGAAAACTGTAGAAACACGAATTTGGCCTAATCGCGATTAACAGTGAACTAAACGGGTTTTTATTTAAACGACATATAATTGATTTTAAAAATGCCAAATCCTTTAAATATATTTCTAAATGAATAAATAATTTTAATTTCCAATTATTTCACAAATATTGGTATATATTTATACCATTTTACGAAAACCCCAAATTTCGCAAATCGGGCAGTTTTCGGGAAATATATTATTTTAATATTAAATTCCAAAAATAATATTTTATATTTTCTGAAATGTTACAACTCTTTACCACAAGGTCTTCAATGTAGCATTCGACAATCTCATGGATGAGGTCATCGAAGATCTTTGTCATGGCCCTTTGGTAGGTACCGCCAGCGTTCTTTAACCCGAAGGGCATCACCTTATAGCAGAATATGCCCAGCGAAGTCCGGAAGGCGGTATGCTTTTGGTCTTCAGGATGCATTTTTATTTGATTGTATTCTGAAGATCTATCCAAGAAGGAGAAGACCTCATAGGTAGACGTGTTATCGATCATCAGCTCGGTAACAAGTACTGAGAAATCATCCTTCGGGCAAGCTTTGTTGAGGTCCCGAAAGTCCACGCAGATGCGCACCGTACCATTTTTCTTCTGCACTGAAACGATATTAGCGATCCAGTCAGGATATTGAACTTCTTGGATGAATCCATAGTCGATTAATTTCTTGACTTCAGCGTTGATACTCATCTCAAGTTCGAGCCACATTTTTCTCGGCGCCTATTTGACTGGCTTTATGTCCGTCGATATAGGCATTTTATATATTTCTACCTTTGGATCTAGACCTGGAATTTCGGATTAGTTCTACGCAAAGTAGTCTTTATATTGCATGAGCACGTCTTTTAACGTGACCACTTGTTTTCAGATAGTAACTCACTGACGAATGTCGGTCTCGGATCATTTTTCGTCCCTAAGTCAATTTTTCTTAGGTTGTCTGTCGTGGTGTGTATCCCATCTTCCAGCTCTTTTGATGCCGGTGGAAACTCTGAGATCACCCCTTCCTCGTCTTCATTTGCGAAGCACCTGTAGAGGCCATCCATAGTCTCGTGCCCTCCCTTTTTTGAGAGTGTTATAATATGGCAAGTACGGGTTCGCTTCCCTTTTTGTGGTTGAGCTAGTCCTATCCTTACGGTATAGGTCCTCTTTGGCTCATGCTTTTGCGGCGGGGTTACCCTCCAGTTGTCGGATAAAGCGAACATGCCTTGTTGATACTGGCCTTCTACCCAGTCTTTGAAGGTGAAGCAGTCTTCGAGGGGATAATCTATTGCTCGGTGGTAGGAGAAATAATCCGAATGATGGACTTCGTTTATTTGTTCGGGGTGCCGAGACTCCGGGAGCGTCATCATTTGATGCTTCATGACAAGGTTGAATATTTTCCTCATCTTGTCTTGGGGGAAAGAGCATTCCTCACCCATCTTCTTTATAAAGGACGGGTTCCAATCGGCCTTTTCTCGATTGCACGGCTTCTTGGATCCGCTTTGTTGTTTTTGAACGTTGTTTGCGTTCTTTGCCCTATTTTTGTCTCTATTTCGGGATTTTCCCCTTTCGTGAGGACATACAGTGGGTCGGGGATGAAGAGCATTATAGTCTTCCTTCTCCGCAGATTGCTAATTGAGGCGCTGCGTCCTGGCTTTTTCATAAATGGCAATTTCACGGCAGTGATTGTCTCAGCTCTTCAGACAAGCTTCTTTTATTAGCTTGTCTATTTGTTCTTCGAGTGACGGGCTTAATGTTTTTAGAGCGGGATTTTGCTCTGTTTCAATGTCACGGCCATTTAGAAGAGCGTTTTCCCTTCACCAGAGCTGTTTATGACGTGGCAACCGTAGAACCGATCCTGTTTCTTGGACTGAACGTATCCGAGCCCGGTTGTCTCCATCTTCCCATTGGACATCTTTCGTTGAGTTCCAGGAATATACCAAATCTTTTTGTATAATTGGACTTGTCGAACAGTTTGTTCAAGAGGTACACCTTGGCAACTTAACAGCCTTTTCAATCCCTCCATGTAGTATCTCGGCAGACGGATTGGTTGAAGCCTGTCGAGTGCAAAATCGGCACCATGCCAGACTTCTTTTTCTACTTTGGTCTCCTTAGATTGGTAGAAGAGGACCGTCTTTTCACCTCTTCGCCTAGGAGGGACATAGAAATTCTGTAGTTCATGTACGCCGTATGTATCGAGCGCATCAAGTTTTTTGTAATGCCGAAGCGGAGCCATTGTGATTTGCAGACTTTGATCTGCTCCGGTGAGGGTGCACGGGCGGTTGGAGAACACTGCGTTGGCCTTATCCTCAGAGTCGCTGCCAAAGACCATGATAGGAGCAGATGGTCCAGACCCATTGTTTTCTTTCTGGGGCTGTCCCGAGTAGATTGTTTCTTCATCTTCCTCAGTATCACTCCCAAAGATCGGGATAGTGGCGACAGACTTCTGTTTATCCTCCGCCTTATGACACCTTTCCGTATCTTCAAATTCTGGTAGGAAGTACTTTGCGTCTTCATATTTTTGGACCTCGTTTACAGAGAACGGATTTAGCTCCCCTGTGTCGGTGTACTCCAAGACATCCTTGAAATACTTCATACACTGATGTTGTGTAAAAGGGAAGACGTTGTACTCATGTAACCAAGGACTGCTGAACAAAGCGTTATAGCAAGTCTTGGCGTCAATGACATGAAATTTGATGTCAGTGACAAGCAACCCGAAGCGCAGCGTCGGTATTATGGACCCGAGCGTCCGTGACGACTGTGAGTCGAACCCGAAGATGGTAATTTTGTCTCGATCCAGGGGCTGAACGTTCATGCAAATCTCTTTCAGCATTCTCACGTTGAGAAGGTTGACGGAGGATCCGTTGTCGACAAAGATTTTCCCAATCTTGATGTCGTGGCAGTACCCGGTGACGTATAACGGGCGATTATGTTCGTACGTACCGAGGAGGAGATCTTCATCGCTGAATGTAATGTCAGCCGTGTGGACCTCTACCAGTTCATCCTTCATCTTCTCTTCCGCGAGGAAAGCTTGGAACTGATCGGGCTCTTGTAATGCCTTGATCAGGGAATCTCGTGCCTCTTTGGACAGGAGGAGAGCATCCAATACGTTCAGTTGTGAGGGAATTTTCCTCAAATGTGCTAGGACATTGTAATCCACCTTATTTTTCCTAGACGGGTCCTTTACTGCGAGCTCTTTGACAACTCCACCGTCGAGGGCAATTTCCTCAGAGATTTTTTCTTTCCCTTTGTCCTTTTTGCTCAAACATTTACTTGTCGGTCCGAGTTTCCTTTCAGGCAGCGTGCGGTTACGCAGCTGAATATACTCGCAGTTCTTCTCATCCTCTTCTTTTTTGGAGGTGGTGTCTTTGAAGTGAGGGCTGTGAGGTATTTTGTTCTCAGAATCGCTCCCGAAAGTAAGAACTCGGGGTTTTCCTCTTCCGGACTGGTATCAACCATACAACAGTTTAAGTCGTTTTTTCATGCGCATCTGTCGCACTTCTTTGCCGTCGACGAGCTTCGCGCTTCATCCTCTTGAAGTGTTTTTGATGGGCAACGTATCCTTACCACCACTTCTTAAAGGCACTGCATTCCTCGGTGGGGTGGGTGACCCTCCGATGATATAGACAGTAGTATGAATGTGAATCCTCTCCGTCGAGGCATGTGACCCCGGGAGTGTTATCTACGAGAGGTGGCAGCTTCATTCCCATTGACAGGGATTTGGCAAACCGCTTCTCTATTTTTATCCTGCTCTTATTTGTAGCAGGTATGCTTTGGTTTGGTTGGAGTACTTTACGACTCATCCATACTGCAGCTTCTTTATCCTGACGCTGATACTTAGCCTTTTCATATATAGTTGTTTCGCGTTCTCGGTCATCTTTGCTTTTTTGAAAGGCCTTGTTTAATAGAATATCAATCGGGTCATCTGGCAGTTTCGGGGATTTTAGCGTCGATCCTTCCCCCGGTTTCTCTGCGTTGTTTTTTGACGCCGAGGGAGTTTCTTTGTCATATGACGCCTAATGGGAGACTATGTGGCAACTTTCTACAAGGTCTTCGGTGTCTTTTGATGAGTCATTTTCCACATCGTAGTCACTATCTTAATCCTCAAGAATATGCTTGAGGAACTCTTTGAGCGTTACCGGCGTCCGCATCTTCTGGTTGTACACCTACAGCGCTTCAATGTACTTTTGTAGGTCTGTGCGTTTGTCGTCATACTCGGTAGGCTGCACAGGCATCTTTTTCTTTGAAGACTTTGAAGGCTCGACTTGGGAATTTTGCCCTTTGTCAACAATCTTCGGTGCGGGACGTGGTTTCGGCATCCCTTCAATGATTTCGGGTTCAAGTGGGCTTTTCCACCTGACTGCTGGATATGCCTGTAGATCCTTCAGCATTCTTTTGGATTTAGCTGAAAGAACGACTTCCCATGGAGTTTCTTCCACGAGTGAGCATGATGCCCCCGGCGCATCCACTATTTTGGGAGTGTGCTTCTGTGGTGGATTTACCTAACAGTTATCAGACAGCGCAAATTTCCCCTATTGATACTGGTCCTCGACCCAGTTCTTGAAGACATAGCAATTCTCAATTGGATGGCTCACCAATTTGTGATAGGAGCAGTAGTTAGGGTTGTTGACGTCGCCGGGCTGCGGTGGACGCCGTGGGTCTGGTATTGTGATGAGTTTATTACGCATTGCCAATTCAAACAGTCTCATCGTCTTGTCGTGGGGAAACGAATAAGCGCGTCCTAGTCTTTCCTCCAAGGATGGGCGTGGACGCGCGTTGTTTTGGTGAGCAGCTGGTTTTGGGCCACTCGGTTGTTGTTGCGTGCTGGCAACGAAGGCCACTTTCCCTTTACCCTTGTTATTTCGAGGGTCCTTATTTGAGGAGGAAGGCCCGTGACCCATCTAATCTATTTGGGCCAGTTTATCGTTCAAAGCCCGGAAGGTCATTGGTTTGAAGAATGTCTTGAACTGGGACACAATCATTTGAGGATCTAGGGTCCCGATGAACATGCCCACGGCGGGGAATTCTTCAATGCACTGTTCACACTTAGACCATAGATTCCACCACCGGATCGCGTATTGGACCCAAGTTTCTCCTGGCCTTACCTTGGCATTGATTAATGCCATGATCGAGGTGAGCTCGCTTGTGCTGGCGGACCGCTGTGTGGATAGCAGTTCCATCTCTATGGATATCTTTACGGAGTGATTGGGGAGCTCTAAGTACCATTCAAAGGCCGTTTTTAAAAGGCTGCCAACGAACTGGCGAACTAACAGTTTGTCGTCACTTCCAGTGTTGCCGCATAGAGCTCTGAACTGCGCGACGTGTTGATGGGAGTAGCATGTCCCTTTGTATACATGGAACTTGGGGATTGTATATTCCGGCGGGTATTTGATTTGATCATACCAGCCTAGATACGGTCGTCCAATTCTGACGATTTGGCCAGCCGCTTCATTAGCTTGATGAGCTCTGATTTGTTGAGCAATATAATCATCAAGAGCAGCCTTGGAGATCGTTTCCTCCTTGGCTGTTGGCAAGGCCAGAAGAGGGTTCGATGTTTTCCCTCTGTCAACCTTGATGATTATTGGCAGATCCTCGGTTGGGGGTTCTGGTTGGATCATCATTTCAACCATGTCCCGAAACAAGAGTTCCATCTGGTTCATGTTAGCAGCTTGTTCAACAACTTCTTTGTCTTTTCTTTCAAGCACCTTTCGCAGGAACTCTGTATCGGTCTCCTGCTCCTAGCATTGCTCGACCTTTTTGTCTGGACTTTCTTTCTGTCTAGTAAGCGCTGCCATTTTGGTCAGTATTTTCTGGAGCTTTTGTTGTTGCTCCAGAGCTTTAGTCGGCGACCGAGTTTGCGGTCGGTGACTCGTCGAAGCATGGATTTCTTTTTTCCCGGAAGCCGTGTGGACCGTATGTACGATCATACCCCCAGACTTGGGGCATTTGGGTCCATCTCCTTTGGAATTTGCCGCAGACAGTGGGATTTTCTCCAACCTCGTCCTTTTATGGGAGGTTGAAGTTGAAGGAACAGTTGTAACAGGCACCTGTGTGGAAGAAATTCCTCACTGTAAGATTGGGGAGTGGTCCTTTTTTTGCCGAGCCTTCAATTTCTTCGGCTGAGGAGAGTAATCTTTGTTGGTCACAGAGTTCTGGACTTTCCGCCAGACCCTGTGAATTTACGAGGAGAGACGTTGACGGGGCAGCTCTGAATTTTCCTACACTGTGGATTCTGCAGGCGGGGGCGATTTCTTTAACACCGCCGTTGGAGAGTTCTTACGCACCCTCCTGAGCAGATCAAAATTGTTCCCGGTTAGAACAACAGTGTCAACTTCCGCTATTGGAGCTGGTGCCCCTAGCTTTTCTCACTCGGCGCCAGTGGCGACATCGAGCGTGCCTTGTAGAAGGGACCGCCTCAGTTTTGGAAGCGGATTTTTCGTGCCCCCGGCTTTGCTGAGGGGCTTCAGTCGGCGTCAGCCTGATGAAGACCGACGTTCTTGGCAGAGTTTGAGGAGGGCTGGCCAATCTTTCAAAGATCGAATTTCTGGTAGGGGAAGCACCTTTGACGACTTCGCCCGTAGCAGGAGTTGGGAGGGCTATCCATTTTGGGGCAGCCCTTTCAGGTATCACGAGCCTCTTTGTAGCCCCGTTCGAGCTTTTGCTCGGCCTGTTGAAGACTGAGACACCAGATTTGGACGGGCCTTTGAGAGAGGCCGTTATGGTCACCAGTCGATCGAAGAACGACCTCTTAGGAGCTTCCTGTTGTGGCGCTGAGGCACCGAAACTCACTGGTGGGAGCATGGTCCCAAAGAACAATCCAGTAGTGGCTTGCGTAACTTTCCCCACCGGCATTGAGAAAATAGAGGCCGTGTTCGGTCCGTAAGTCACTCCTCCTGTTAGGGTGGAGCGAGAGTTGCTATTGCAAGAGGTGCAGTTGGAAGCCATCGATTTTCTCTGCACATGAGCAAGACACCCAATTTTAGTATCTCGAATCCAAGGGCAACCATAGCGAACCGCGATTTTGTTCGCGAAACACGACGCATGAAGTGTGGATTGTAGAATTTGGGACACTCTCTGTTAAACAGAGCCGTTGGATTGTAGAATTTAATTCTATTGATCTTGACTTGGGTGCTGGCGCTTCACGTGTTGTGCACGTGGGCGCCGCTTAAGAAATTAATTCTTATGATGGGTACTCCTGTGCTTTGCACATTGGCGGCCGCGTGATGATCACGTGGGGCGCCATATAAGAATTTAATTCTTACTCAGAAAGCGTTTCTGTGCTTTGCATATTGGCGCTCGCATGATGAGCACGTGCGGCGCCATATAAGAATTTAATTCTTACTCAGAAAGTGTTTCTGTGCTTTACATATTATCGCTGGCGCCCTCGTGAGAAGCACGTGAGGCACTGCCCCATTAAATTTCAACAGACCTTTGCTTTTTCTATATATATGTTTATTTTTTATTTTTGGGGGAACAATCCCATCCAAGAATGAGTAAGTATTCTCTGTCGCATCCATGTCTTTAAACATCAGCGACTTTAGCTTCTTGAACTCTAGAAGCGACGCCTCAAAAATCCCAGCAACAGCTGGTATAGCTGTCTAAATCAGTAGGAAACATAACGATCTTCGGAGTAGGTTGAACAACATCAGGCCTCCAAGTCTAGCTGGTCTCAAGTAATGACCTGACCATCTAGTGCGGATCCAAAAACTCGCCTCAAATAAGAAATCCTATCATAAAAGGATAAACAACATGTTCCTATGTCACCGGGATATCACCTTGGCCAGTCTTCGTCTCAGACAAGCATGTCTTATCCACATCTCTAACCGCAGCCCTCTCGACTCACATAGACATGGTGTCCGGAAAAACAAACAAATATCGATGAGGATAGATCAATTGAACGAATAGAAGAAAGCCCTATCTTAATGGTCTTGAAAAGATTTTTGAAATCACATCATCTCTCAATAAAACATCGTTTTTAGTCTTCCTCCCTACCTTCCCTCCAAACATCGATCATATACCCCTACGTGTGTAAAAGACATCCCTATACTTGGAGAATTCAATTCAAGTTATCATACCCTTTGTCCATATTCCTTAGTACTTTTTAGTCGGTGATATTTTAGATGGATTAGCTTACACATTTTTCATGCGACCATTAATACTTCTTGAGGAACAAACCAACCAATTACCGAATGTACTCACTTATTAAGACATAATTAGCAATATCCTAGTCTTATAACACTTAAGGCTTAGCAGTGACTTCCAAACTAGTTGGTATAAGGTACTAGGTGATAAGGCGCCCTCGCTGTATTTTTTTATGCTAGCTTAAGTAATTACAAAACTAGTGTTCATTTTTCTGTACCATTTATCTTTTGTTAATTTATTTTTTTCCTTCATACTAAGGCTTCTAGGCAAGAGTATTTCAAAGTATCTTCTACTATCCCATGTTTCAAGATATGTGCAAGTGTGTATAATAGGGTATCAACGTTCAGAAGTTTGGACTCAAGAATAGGGACTATTTTTCAGACTTATTTCTATCCGCAAACTAGTAATTTCTTCATCTTACTAACCCTTGGGACAACAGTTCATGACTACGTATTACTAGCTTTGTTCTAAAACATCTAATTTTCTTGCATTTCTTAAATCTATTCCTTTCTTTCATATGTATTTTTCACTTTCTAACTTTTATTTTCAAAAAAAATTATATTTTTTATAGTGCAAAATGATACGAGAATACAAACCTCCCCCCAAACCGGTTTGCAAAAGTGTTCTCACTGATGCTGTTGTTTAAGCGCAAAAACCTGTAAACTTGGGTGGAGAATAATAGGGTCAAAAGAAAGTCAAATAGAAAGCCACCCCCAAACTTGTTCTTTAGCACGCACATATATTTTTTTCCTACTAATATACTCACCTCCATTCTTAAATGAAACAGTGTTACCGAAACATGGAGGTGAGGCGGAGGAAAGTTAGTCATGATAAAGCGGCTCCTGCAAGAACAAGAGCTCCTCCGATGGGTCAATGGAAAAGTACGGTTTTAATCTATACCCAGTTACTTTGAAAATAGAACCATTTTTAGCATTTTCTATATCCACCGCACCGTGCAGGTACACATACCGCACCACAAAAGATCCTTTCCACCGAGATCTTAGCTTACCCAGATGAATATGGAGACGGGAATCTTAAAGAAGGACTCGCTGTCCCGGTATGAATGTTTTTCTCAAAAGCTGTTTGTCGTGGAACACCTTTGTCTGATTCTTTATTATAACTGCATTATCATAAGCATCATCACGAAGCTCACTCAGCTCATTTAATTGTATCTTCCGATAGCTGCCTGCTTGGTCAAAATCGAGGTTAAGCTCTTTAATTGCCCAAATTGCCTTATGTTCGATCTCGACAGGAAGGTGGCAACCCTTTCCAAACACTAAGCGATAAGGAGACATGTCTAGATTGGTCTTATATGCAGTACGAAATGCCCAAAGAGCATCAGTCAGTTTAGAGGACCAATCTTTACGGTTCTTAGAAACCGTTTTATCCAAAATTTTCTTGATCTGTCTATTAGAGACTTCATCTTGCCCGCTCGTTTGGGGATGATAAGGCGGAAAAAACTTGCGGTTGATTGAATATTTCCGCATCAAAGTCTCGAAAGACCGATTGCAGAAATGCGTCCCAATATCGCTAATGATAGCGCGTGGGTGCCCAAACCGAGAAAATATATTTTCTTTAAGGAACTTAACAACAACCTTGTTATCATTAGTACGGCTCGGTATTGCTTCAACCCAGTTAGAGACATAATCAACCGCTAATAAAATGTATAAGTACCTTAAAGAGTTGGAAAACGGGCCCATGAAATCAATTCTCCATACATCAAATATCTCTACAACCAAGATTGGTTGGGGAGGCATCTCATTTCTCCATGAAATCCGACCCATTTGTTGACACTGTGAATAAGTTTTGCAATAATCATATGCATTTTTAAATAACGTTGGCCAATAAAAACCACATTGCAAAACTTTCTCCGCAATTTTTCTCGGACCAAAGTGACCATCATATGCTTGATCATGGCAGAAGGACAATACACTCTTGAACTCATTATCAGGGACACATCGGCGAATGATCTGATCAAGACAATACATAAACAAATAGGGTTCGTCCCAGTAAAAGTGTTTTACCTGGGATAAAAATCTGTGATTGTCTTGTTTTGACCATTTGCTGGGTAGAAGTCCGTTGCTAAATAATTCAAAATATCAGCGAACCAAGGTTCGCAAGATAGGGTCAAGAGATGTTAATCCGGAAAAGAGTCGTTTATTGGAAAGGTCAACGTTGGTGAAGAAGAAAGTCGTGAAAGATGGCTGGTTACGACGTTTTCACATCCATTTTTGTCTCTTATGTAACAAAAGGATCCAACGTATTAGCCTGGATTTAGTATTCTTCTTCGATAAAAGATGTCTTGAAGCGGAATGATCGGTGTAAACTACGACTGGAGAGCCAATTAGGCAGGGCTTGAATTTTTCTAATATAAAGACAACTGCCAAGAGTTCTTTCTCGGTGGTTGTATAGTTCATTTGGGCATCATTCAAGGTCCTACTCGCATAATATATGGCATTTTATTGATGTGATGTCCTAAGACTGCACCAATAGCAAAGTCGGATGCATCACATATAAGCTCAAAAGGGTGATTCCAGTTCGGAGATAATATAATGGAGGCTGTAGTGAGGGAACATTTAAGAGATTCGAAAGCAGCCAAGCAATCCGAGTCGAAATGAAATGTTGTATTCTTGGCCAAGAGAAGAGTTAAGGGTCTAGCAATCTTGCTAAAGTCCTTAATAAATCGTCTATAAAAACCGGCATGACCAAGAAATGATCGTATATTTTTGATGCATTTGGAAGTAGGAAGGTTAGAATTGACATCTATTTTAGCTTTGTCGACCTCAATGCCTTTTCGTGAAATGATATGCCCTAAGACAATACCTTCTTGAACCATGAAATGACATTTTTCCCAATTCAAAATTGGATCCGTATCCTTACAGCGGGTAAGAACAGTATCAAGATGACGTAAGCATTACTCAAAGAGTCCCTAAATATGGATAAATCGTCCATAAATATCTCCAGAAAATTCTCGACC
Source organism: Agapanthus africanus (assembly GCA_030015575.1). Taxonomy (NCBI): domain Eukaryota; kingdom Viridiplantae; phylum Streptophyta; class Magnoliopsida; order Asparagales; family Amaryllidaceae; genus Agapanthus; species Agapanthus africanus. The sequence goes on along the minus strand of JASDDO010000257.1, from coordinate 5,795 downwards.
GTGTCAGAGAATATCCCCATCATACACCGCTGAAATGTAGCGGGAGCATTGCATAACCCAAAGGGCATGTGCCTATAAGCGAAAGTACCGAAAGGACAAATAAAAGTTGTCATAGGAATCTGGTTCTAGCCTAAGTATCCATCCAAAAAACAGTAGAACCGGCTAAACGTTCCAACATCTGGTCAATGAAGGGTAGAGGGAAGTGATCTTTACTCGTCGCGGCATTGAGTTTTCCATAATCAATACATACCCTCCATCCGGTTTGGGTGCGAGTTTGAATCAACTCATTTGCCTCATTAGTTATGACCGTGATGCCAGAATTTTTAGGGACCACGTGAATAGGACTTACCCATTGACTATTAGATATTGGGTAAATGATACCATTATCTAAGCATTTGAAGATTTCTTTCTCCCCCGCCTCCTTCATAACGGGATTTAACCGTCTTTGTGGGTCACGGGCTGGTTTGGCCTCATCCATCAAATGTATATGATATTTAACAATTAAGGTACTAATCTCTTTGATATCTGCCATTGTCCAACCGAAAACTTGCCGATTCGATCTTAAGACAGACATAAGAGCTCTCTCTTGCTCTAAGGCTAAAGAAGCTGATATGATGACGGGTAAAGACTCATTCTCACAAAAATATGGATATTTAAGATGAGATGGCACCGGGTTGAGATCAACTATTAGCGGAGAGATGATAGAAGGTGGGGTAAGAGAATGATACTCGGACTCCATAAGAGGTCCATAACTATCGTAAGAGATTGACTCGGATAGCTTAACTGACTCGTTCGACAAGTCAAAAGATTCGAGCACGGGGGTGGACTTGTCGACAGAAGGATCCCGTAAATCAAGATCATTAAGGAAAGTGGACCCTTCGTATTCCCTATTCATGTAAGGAGTAGCTGGATCAAACAATAACGCACTTGTGGCGTCAAGAACATTATCATAGAGCGAAAATTCCTCAAATTCGCAACTGTCGGAAGCTATCTCATGGACGGAACATATATCAACCATATGCACTGAGAGTTCAGAGGGTTGACTTCCTACCCTGAAAATAATAAGTTCAATTGTCATCTTCCAAAAGGATAGGTTCATGGAAACGTTACGAAAATTGATTACCGCATTCGAAGTTGTTAGAAATGGTCGACCAAGAATCACCGGGATTTGGTTCTGTGGGTTTGCCATAGGCTGTGTATCTAAAACCAACTGCCGGAAGCTATCTCATGGAAGGAACATATATCAATCATATGAACAGAGGGTTCGGAGGGTTGACTTCCTACCCTGAAAATATTAAGTTCAATTATCATCTTCCAAAAGGATAGGTTCATGGAACCGTTACGACAATTGATTACCGCATTCGAGATTGTTAGAAATGGTCGACCAAGAATCGTCGGGATTTGGTTCTGTGGGCTTGCCACAGGCTGTGTATCTAAAACTATAAAGTCCACAGGAAATATAAATTCGCTGACTTTTATCAACACATCCTCTAGTTCACCCCTAAGGTTGATGATAGATTGATCAGCCATCTGAAGAGTGCAGTGCATCGATTTCAACTCTCCTGTGCCTAATTGCTCATAAACAGAATACGGGAGTAAGTTAACACTAACACCAAGATCGAGTAGAGCGCGATTGATATTTTTACCCTCAATAGTTATAGAAATTGTAAGACAACCAGGATCCTTATGTTTCTTGGGCAAATTTTAGGTAAGAGCATTACTCACATTACTTGCTAAAAAACCTTTTTAGGTACTTGAGTTTTCCTTTTCTTAGTGCATAAGTCCTTACGAATCACCGAAAATAGCGGGACTAATTAAGTAACTACTTTCCTCGGACACACTTGCCTAGACACTACAAAAGTAATACGGATAAGCAATAGATTACCCATGACCTTCCTCTGTCCTTATTGAGCGCGACGGTCCTTAGAGTCTTAGTCTAGATATTTTTTAATTAATGTAAGGAGATGTGGATGCTCGTTTTGTGATTTGTAGGGCTTAGGAAGGGTGATGAAATCCCCACCTAATCTGAATTTGGTCTTTGCCCCTTAATGTCCGTATTAAAATATGCAAAAACAAACCGCAAAACAAAACTCGCACAAACATTTTTGAGCGGCGATATTTTGCAAAGAATCCTGCAGAAAATATATTATTGGATTTTTCAAAGGAGAGAGAAAGAGATAGAAAAGATACCAGAGAAAATTGAAGCCCTAACTCACCAACACCGTTGCGGTTCCGCCGCCAAAATGCACTTCTTACCACGGTTCCGCCGCGGAGTTGAGAGTTCTTTGAAAACTTTTTGCTACGGTGGCCTCCCTTGCTTCTCTGGGTCTTGATGAATGTCTCTGAATCCTTATCTCCTCGCTACCGTGACTCCAGATTCCCTCGCAAAATCGAACACTAATCGTTAAATATGCAAGATGCGGTTTGTTTTTGTTTTATAATATAGATCGAATAAGAATTCAACACGAATAGTAAGAATAAAAAATTACGCGCGTATCCCCGGCAACGGCGCCATTTGATTGATTCTGAAAGAGTGTTTGTAGAATAACCGCAATCAATAACGGTGTCGCTTGTAGCTAGCTGAGATGAGTACGGGTTGTCCGCAGGGATGCGTGAAACTTTTAATCGTATTTTATACGAGTTGAATAAAATAAAAGAAGAAAGGAGAATAGTTTATTTAAGATCTAAATTAATTACGGATGTAGATTTTATATAAAAAGGCTTGTAGGGTTCGTTAGGATTTAGTAATCATGGATGACTAATAAAGATGACTTCTTTTATCTATTGATAGATTTAAAACTAGATTGATAGAAATGAACGAGGATTAGAGTTCTTGAAAGAAACTAGGGTTTCCCCACTATTAACCCTTGTCCCTTTATTGATCTCTATTCATGTCTAGCCCTTAACAAACAATTGTTAATCTGATCTCAAATCATGGTCGAGACCAGCAATAGATTGGTAGCGCGCCCGATAAGGATCTTAACGATTCTTTTGTTAAGGTTTATAAACTTCATAAGACTTAAAAAAATTTAAAATATGTTCTCATCAATTATTCTACCATAATCCTACGAACCCTAACAAGCGGAGAATTACTCTCGCATATTTTTAGAAGAAGAAGAAAGGATAGTTAAAGAAATCATAATGCAGAAACATACAGAAAATAAATAATTAAACAAAATGATCTACCTTTATTAATCAACTTCATAAGTACAAATCCTACGAATTTAGATTACAAGAGGAAGAAGTTGCTCTCGATCTCTGCCCCGTAGGAAGTAGATGCTCCGTCGATTTTCACGTCGCCCTATCACGTCGAATCGTGGACCTGTCGTGGATCACTTGTTCTTTGACGGTGATTTGCTTTGTAGTAAAGGTGATGCCCTCTAACTTTAGCACTCGGTCCTTTATATAGCTCTCAAATCAGAAAACCAAGTTACCTAATATGGTGATTGCCTAATATGGTGATTTCCTTATATGGTGATTTCCATGCCTGGATTCTGAGTTTCTGTCAGTATTGATTTTATGATTTTGGCAGATTTTTGATACTGACATCTTAAACATCTTGATCTCTTGACCTGAGCTAAATATTGCACAATATCTCCATGAATAATGTTAGTACTATTTATTAAATTAGAGAGAGTATCTTAATCACTATATATGGTAATAAATCTTTAAGAAACTTGATTAAGAATATTTTATATGCTATGCATCTTTTAATTACTAAAATATTATGCATATATTTTGAAACATTATTTTAACCATTTGTATGATATTATTTCTTTTAAGAATCTTGATTAGAGTAGTTGATATGATATGCATATTTTCAATTACCAAACTATTATATAAATAGAAAATGCATATAGTTTCCTTCATAATGTTAATTATAATATATAAACATATGGTAAATAGTATTTTACAAATAAATCCAAATATGTTTTATATTTATAATAAACACCTTTAAATATTTAAGAAAAGTAAGGAAATGTTATATCAAAAGTACAGTTTTTTCGACTGAACAAATACCCCCAAACTTAACTTTGATCGTCCCGAGAAAACTTGTTATTCAAGAGAGGGAGAAAGAAGAAAAAAGAAAAACTAACTAGCACACTTTCGTAGGCAACACGATTGCACTGAGCACGTGCAACAAGCCTTTAAATCTCTAGGTGTCCCTAGTAGGAGGAGTGTTGTCTCCTGAAAGTTTTCAGCGGATTATACCCACAAAATCCCATAATACAAGGAAGATGGTGAAAGTTACATATAAAGATAAAAACTATAAAAGAAAGAACTTGAAATAAGAGTTTCCAACTACACAAGCTTTTCGGTAGCCATGAGCCCTATCTTAATGATCATGAAAAGATGTCAGAAATCACATCATCCCCCAATAAAACATCGCCGTTAGTCTTCCTCCCTATCTTTCTTCCAAATATCGATCATATACCCCTACGTGTGTGTAAAAGACATCCCTACACTTGGAGAATTCAATTCAAGCTATCATACTCTTGTCCATCTACCTCAATATTATTTTTTTTATGGTGAATATTTTAGATGCTTCTCGCTTACACATTTTTCATGTGACCGTTAATACTTCTTGAGGTACTAACCAATCGATTACCAAATATACTCGCTCATTAGCAATATTCTCATCTTGCAACACCTAAGGCTTAGCAGTGGCTCCCAAACCAGTTGGTCTAAGGCACTAGGTGATAAAGCACCCTCGCAATATTTTTTATGCTGCCTTGGCAATTACAAAACCGGTGTTCATTTTCTCTTCACCACTTATAATTTTTTTTCAGGCTAAGGCTTTTAGACAAGAGCATTTCAAGGTATCGTCTACTATCCCAAGTTTCAAGACGTGTGCAAGTGCGTATGGCAGGATATCAACGTTCAGATGTTTGGCTTCAAGAATAGAGACTATTTTTCAGACTTATTTTTATTCTCAGACTAGTAATTTCTTTTATCTTACTAACCCTTTGGACAACGGCTCATAATTACCTATTACTAGTTTCGTTTAAGAAAACATCTAATTTTCTTTTTTTTCTCTTAAACTCTTCCTATTTTTCATATGTAATTTTTCACTTTCTAACTTTTATTATCAATTTTTTTTGCTTATATATAGTATAATGCAAGATAATGCGTGAATAAGCACAAACCTCCCCCAAACCTGTTTGTAGCAGTGACCTCACTGATACCATCTGTTAGGCTTAAAAAACTGTAGACTTAGAGGAAAAGTTATGAAAGGGGACAAGAAATCATGACAATGAAATTCTCCCCAAACTTAATTTTGGCTCACAATAAAAATTCTTTTCGTTCAAGAGCCAAAATATTTCTCCCCCCAAACTTGAGTAAAATAGTATTAAGCATTTAAAATTATGGTGGGGTTAAAGTTATTGGTCTATGCAAAGTTTTACAAAGACCAAAAGTCAATACCAACCATTCAAATATTTTATCGATGTAACGCACTGGTTGGTAGAAGAACATGTTACCTATCGACGTGAAGAAATGGGGAAGGGATAAGTGGTGGAATAGAACGTGTTTACGTCTCGATTTATAGAGACGGAACAGTGATGGTGGATTACTCGCATTCTTGTTATTGATAAGAAGAAGGGGCGGTGGTTCAACTTCTTTGTGTTGAGGTTGATTCATCACAACACCCATATTTTCTAAGAATTCGAGTACTTCAGCGAAAATTTCTTCAAAGCTTTCATCGATACCCCGAAGAATAATCTTATCGGAAAGAACGGGATGATACCCGGACTCCATAAAAGGTTCATATTCAGCGTTAGATGTTGACCCGGACA